>CM021103.1:45201413-45434149 GCA_007115665.2 Sequoiadendron giganteum | reverse complement strand
AGGAATAGATTAAAATGCCAAAAAATCAACTAACTTCTTAACTGCTAAGGGTTTATACTATGACATAATACTAGGAAATTGCAAAAATTAAGTACAACAAGAAGAATACTACCTCTAAGCTAAGTTGGAATTGACAAAGAGAAGGTGAGAAAAGTATACCTTTCTACCCAAGAGTTCAATCTTCAAAGAGCTCCACGTGAAGACTCCTACACACACAAGACCAAGGAAAATGTCGGGGCTATTTTTAGAGGACTTCCTTAGTTAGTCCCCCACTTTGGTGTTTCCACCTCCATGGACAGCCATATAGCAATAGTATATGGAAAATTATGTGGAAATAGAAAAGAAATAGTGCTAAGAGGAATCACCAACAACAAGTATGCTATGTAAATATACAAAATGATGCAAAGAGCAGTAGTGAAGAACAACACCACCTCCACAACTATGAGAACTCAAGGCAAGTAGTGGGAGGAGAGAGATTGCAAGTCCTCTAATAACAATGTTGTCACAATAAACAAAGTGTAGGATCCAAAAACCAACAGTTTGTGGCCACAAAAAAGTGATGTAGAAGCTTGAAAATGTGAGAATGAAGCTAAAAGTGTGTAGTAGAATGGAGTGGAATCAAGAGAGAGTGAAGTAATAAGAAGATAGAGCATTTGAACTTGCAAAAGGAGGCAAAATACCCATTTCTCATCGGTCAAGGGAGGTAGAGACATTACACTTCATTACCAATAGAGAAACGTAATGCCTTTGTGAATTCTAGAGGCAAGAATCTTGTCAAGTGGTAGCGCAACTCACACATGTCCCTAACAAAGATTCCTCCACCATGTTGAGAAAGGGTGTCTCAAAATTGTTGGTATAGAAGGCATCAACTTTGGGTTCTTTAGGTTGACAGGTGAGTCTCGATGAGACTAAGTTACTAGTCTCCTCGAAGTCCCTATAAGCTCTCCACGGATTGGTGTTAAGTGCTTCGTTGGGTTGATAGTCACATGTTGGTGGGACAGAGTGATAAATCTCCTTGACAAGAACTTGGCTTATCACTAGGTGTATTTGGAGTTTACATCGGCTGAAGCTTCATCAACAAGAGAAGTGAGTGTCGGCGGGACTGAATGAGCAATCTCTTCAACATACTGATGAACTACAAGAAGTGTTTCGTTAGAGGGACAGGTTGATGTCAGAGGGAGTCACTTGGAAATCCCTTTGACATTCTGATGAACGATGGGAAGGAAGTCTTTGGGGAGATAGAAGGATATCTTCAAGACCTTGAGTCTTGTCTCTTTGATATCCCGATGGAAGGTTGGGTCTCTTCATCGAAGGGATTGATGGTTTTCGTCGATACTTTGGTAATAGTTCCTTCAACATGCTGATAAGGTGGGACCTAACTACGTGAAGGATAATGTCAACTGTATGGTGATGACATGGTTGACACATAGGCGGTTGGGACCACCTGTTCAAGGCCGCAGGGTTCGTCGGTGAGACTTCACCATATCGGAAGAAGTTGCTACATGGTGTCTTCGACATCCTGATAGGATGGAACATTTGATGTATCAGAGTGATAGTGAGATTTCAGAGAGACAAGGTTTGAAGTCTCTTTGATGTTTTGATATGACTTCGACGGGGCAAAATTTAATGACGATTACGTCATTTGTGATCATTCGTCTATTATGGAAGTTGGAGCGATGGTTTCTTGGAATGCCATAGTGCATTAGAACAGTGAGAGGAGATTGGATTCAGAGGGGTTATGTTTCAACACTTTCTCGAGATGGAATAGGATGTAAATCTCCATGTAAAGGTTTAGAGCCGACATTGTATTATAACTGCTTACTTTGTTGCTGAAGAATACAATGGATCTATGCTTTTGGAGTGTGGGGTTTTTTAATTGAAAGGGTTTTCCCCACATAAATCTTTGTGTTCATGTTTTCTGTTTGTAGAATCTGTTTAATTCATGTTGTTAAAATTGGTTGATCTTGAAAGACCTTAAATTGCATAAAATTTTCTCTAAGGATTGATGGTGGGAAATGAACTATGTTTGATTTCGCTTTGTGGCATAGTAGTGCATATTTTTTAGGCTTTCTAAAGAAATGAATGTTACCAAATACACTTATTGATCTTAGATGTTCTTTCTGAGATGAACTTAATTCTCCCTTCAAATGGTATTAGAGATTTCTTCTGGGATTTTCTTATTCCCGGTGTTTCTGGTTCTAGGTATTCCTTCTGTGAAGATTTCTTAGTCTGGAAAGCTTGAGGAAATCTAAAGAAATCGACTGAAGATTGATCCTTTGGTGAGTGGAATTTGTTTGCTTTTTTGTTTTAGTTTTAGGATATAGCACACAACTTGAAGGATGGTGAAGATGGAGAAAATGGAGTTGGTCATATTGAAATGATGTCATCTGAAGCTCGTAGTTGACAACAAAATAATCCTGATGCATGGGGTGGGATTTTTTGCTTTGTGGTTGTGCTAAAACAAAGATTTCATATTAGGTGTTTGTGTGAGAGGCTCCCTAATAATATGGAGAAGCTTGGGTTATTTTTTTTTATCTATGGAGTAATGTTCTTATGTTGGGTGTTTTTTTCTTGGTATTAGAAGGCATTTTTTTTGTTACCCCGATTGCATGTAGGCTATGGAGTTGATCATTGGATGATTTGTAAGCTTATGTAATAGCTTATCTCCTTTAGATGCATGTGCATGTTGGTGGTTGTGGAGTTGGCTTGAAACATGCCTGGAGTTCCTGAATTGCTTTTTCCTTTTATGGATGCTTTGTACTTGCATGGCTTGAACTCATGTTTCTTGGATCTAAGGGTTTTACATATTTTTGTAAAAAATCTATGGTTATGCTCATATATGATAATCCATTATTCTAGTTTAACTGTTATGGTGTTTTTTGTTTTAGAGTTTTGAGTCTTCCAGATGTGAAGTGGGTGTGGATGTGCATTGGTGTTTTTCAAACACAGTGGTTTTACACGGTCAAGAAAAACTTGTGGTTTTGTGGAGCTGTGGTTAAGTTATTTTCTAGACCTTGGCTTTTGGGGTGTTACTGGATGAGATAGTTACAATTTTGCATGTATGATTTGTGCATGGTGTGAGGAGGTGAGATTCTCTTTTTGCATGGGAGTGTTGGTACGCGATTAGTCACTCAACATTTCTGTGGTGATGCTTGTTAGATTCCTTGACTATGGTGCTCAGGCTGTGGACCTGTTTGGCGAATTGGACTAGTGTATGATCTAGTGTTAAAGTCATGTTTTCTACATGATTATTTTCTTTGAAATCTCAATTTAAAGTTTCTAATGCAATAGTGGGTTTACATGTAATATTTATTGGATCTACGAGTTATGCAGTTTTGTAGGTGTGTATAGCCTATTGATTATAGTGGGATAACTCAAAAATGAACTGTCTATATCCATGAGGTTGATTCTTGTTGGGAAAATATGTCTCAACCTTGCAATTATGTATGATTTATTGATAGGATGTATCTTTGTATGTGGTGATTGATCATGTAAATACTGTACACTCATAATAAGATGTGGGGTTCAGGGCAATGCCTCAAAATTTTTTTGCTGACATGTTAAGGTTTTTTTTCCCGCTGACACGTCAAGGATTTTTCTCACTGACATGTCAAATGAAAAATGACCTTGTAAAACCCTAATTCTAAAAGGTTCCAAAAATCTTGTTATAAACAGGTGGAATGTATGTAAACGAATGTGTATTCTAAGAGTCTGATAGCGATTAGGTTGTCTCTTAATCTTTGGTGGTGATACTCCTGTGAGAAGTTTTCTTTGCAAGTATATTGTAATATTTTGATTTTTGAATAATATATTGGGTGACTTTTGGAGTGTGGGGTTTTTTTCTCGGAAGGGTTTTCCCCACGTAAATCATTGTGTTGTGGCATGCATGATATTTGTGTTTATTTCTGTTGAAGTTTTGTAACTATTAAAGATCTATAAAAGTTTTGAATTATTCTCCTCTCAAGGTTAGTGTAGGAAGTTGCTCCACCACCTTAGCTTCCTAACAATTGGTATCAAACCTTGATCACCTTTGGTTTTAGTTGTGGGTTGTTGGGTTTTTTGAACTAATCCAAATTTGAGTGGGAGCTTGTGTAGAAGACACTTTGTGATCTTGTTGTAGGAATTTTTAAATGGCAAGTTCATTAGGGAGAATAGAGGTGGATAAATTTTTTGGAAATAATTTTGAAATGTGGAAGCTGAATATGGAGGATTTTTTGATAGATCAAGATCTATGGGATGCTGTTGATGAGAATGTTTCAAGGCCTACAGATCCTACTCAGGCTGTTCAATATGATGTTATGTACCGTAAAGCCAAGGGTCTAATCAAATTGTGCTTGGAAAACTCTGTTTTTGTGTGCAGTGAAAGTTATTACCTCCTAATATGCAAAACTAATTAAGAAATGCAAGATAAAACAACACTAGACCACCTCAAGATTAGGCTATGTTGAACACAAATAAAAGAAAGATAAGATAAGAAAGTACACAGTTTACTCGTGTTGATCCTTGGTTGGCCCTTGATAGTGTTTTTGGTGTGTGCTCCTTGATGGAAAACTTGTAATGATACTGGTAGTTGAATGATTAATGATGGTGGGTGAATGCAATAATGGCTACAAGAATGCAAAATGAAAGAGAGCTGCAATAATGACTAGAATGCAAAATGGCTTGAGAGCATAAGTGTGACAAGAATGCATAAGGTCCTTTAATAAATGAAAATGGGGGTTATTTATAGAAGAAATTTAATTCTCTAGAGGATCCAATGGTCAGGATTGAGCCACCATGGACAAGATGGAGGGCTATGGTGAGTTGAGGACTCACATGCCCTCACATCTTTCCATGCGGAGGATGAAGTGTCTAAAGGAAATGGTGAGATGGAAAGGGTACAAATGATGTGGAAAAGGTCATGTGGTCCCAAGGTACTTGCAAGTACCTTGGGATTGAAGATGATTTCCTTAAAAAGGGATTCCTTTTCTCCAAGTGGGGCTGAAAGTGACAAGTGAGGATTTTTAGAAAGTCTACTCTTGTCACCATGGGGATTGGAGGGGCATTGGAAAAATAAAAGTGAATTTAAAATTCACAATCTTGGAAGAAACCCATGGATAAGACAAGGTCTTCCAAAAGGAGGTCCTTGTCCATGTACTTGATGTGACTTTTGAGAGGTCATGAGGAAGACCAATGCATGGGGGGAATAAGTGTGAATTTTTAATTCACATGGGGAAGAGGTCAAACCAAATAAGATAAGTACCATAAAAGGTTGACTTAAGGACATCCTAGAAAAGGTAAGTGATTAGGATTGCGCAAACAGGTGATTAGGCAAATTAATGAGAATTAGAGGCAAGTGGCTAAATATGAAGGATGTGGCATTAATCCTGATTAAGGATATGCACATCCTAATGAAGGATTAATTAGATTAACCTAGATTAGTGGAAATATTATGGAGGATGGGACAATGAGAGAGAAAGAATGAATTTAAAATTAAAGAGGATAATTGACTAAATTAAATAAATTGATTGATTTATTTAATTTAGAGAGGAAATGGTAAAGGATAAAGTATTTAATTAAATACTTTTGGGAACCTTAGAGAAAGGGGATAATATTAATTAAATGTGTCATTTAATTAATATGGATGGATTAGAAGAATAAATGATAGGATTTTGACCATATGGAAGTGGCCAATTTTTGATGTCTACGGTTTGCCCCTCTTTGAAATACTATTAGAATAACAGTGTTTCGAAGAAAAACAAATGCAGATGATTCTATAGAGGAAGTGACTAGAAAAAGATGCCCCAGTGTGGGAGAGGTTATGTGAGTTGCTCAAATGGAGGGTAGTGAAGGGATATGCCCCAATCATGCGGGAGAACGACTAAGAAGGAGGTATGGATGGATTTGGTAGGGTATGCCCCTTCGAGAGGGTGGTAGGGGAAGAAAAAGGGGCCCCAAGCAACTTCTCAATATGAAGAAATGAAAGGTATCATTGGATAGAGCTCAAAAAACTATGAAGAATGGCTTTTGAATGGAGTCAAATGGACACATGGGGCGTAAATGGCGGCCCTAGGAAGTTGGAGGATTAATCGACGAAGAAATAGAGGGAAAAATACCCTCTATTTTAAAAAGGGGAAAAGGAGGGAAGGTTTAAATAGTAATTTTAGAATTACTATTCCTCATTTGGACAGCTGGCAGTTGAGGGAGAGAGGAGAGAAGAGGAAAGAGAAGGAGAGAGAAGATGCCAAAGGATTACGATGACGACATCATCCATCATGGGGACGAGGTGCGAAGCTTCTACCATGAGCTCGTGGTCCCACGTCAGGTTAGGTTCAAACCCCCTTTGTGATTTTTAGCATTTTAGAATATATTTTTGAATTTGAATGCAATGTGAAAATCTGGGTTTGGGAGTAGGGGTAGGTTAGAAAAATGGGCAGAAGGTAGAAATTAATTTCACCTAGCGGGTGGGGGGAAATGTCAAATAGTGATGGGTAGGGAAATCCAGGGTTGTAGAAGAAAAATCAAGCAAAATAGAGAAAAATTTAGGGTTTCGAACCCAATAGGGGTAACCATACCCCGGTTAGGGGTGGCCTTGCCCAATGCAGGGGTGGCCCCACCTAGCGCAGGGGCAGCCACACCCGAGAATGGGCGGCCCTGCCCTGCACAGGGGTGGTCACGTCCGGATGGGGCGACCCCGCCCCACGCATGGACGGCTGTGCTTGGGAGGGGTGGCTCTGCCCAACGCCCGGGCGACACGAGTAGGGGTGGCACCACCTCGCGCGAGGGTGGTAGCACCTGGAAGGGAAGCCCTGCACCGCATGGGGGTGGCCTCACCCCGGGACGGGTGTATGCACCCGGAAGGAGCGACCCCGCCTTGGGGGGGCGACTGCACCCGAAAGGGGCGGCTCTGCCGAGGGTAAAGAAGGGGGCTAGAAGAAAAGAAGTTGAAGTGTGAGAAAAAGAAAGAAGTGAGATAACTTAGGAATATTTTCTCGAAGAGGAGGGTTAGGAGGAGTTAGTACGAAAAGGATCCCAGGGTAAGGATTTGGTGACTGACAGGTTATGTGGTATGTTTGTTGTGGTTCGATAGCTTGCAGACTCAAGAGAGGAGATCTGAGGTGATGGAGACGACATGACATGCGATGACGGGAGCAGATCATCAGGGTCTGGCCCAGGCGGGGCTTCTAAACATGCTGGGGTATCTATCCATTAGGGCGCATCGAACAATGTTGACAACCTTGATTGAGCACTGGGATTCAGCGACTTCGACGTTCCATCTCCCGAAAGGGGAGATGACAGTGACACTAGAGGATGTCTGGAAGATATTGAGGCTGCCCATAGCAGGGCATATGGTGAGTGCCACGAGGTTAGAGGGAGAGGCATTGGATCATACCATGTGGGTCTTGTTCAGGCGAGAGGATCTGCTAGTGGAGAAGAATACGTTGGACGTGGATAGATGTTTGAGATTGAGAGTATCACTACTGCCGTTGTACCTATGCGGGTTGATCAATAGGATACTCATATCGGATAGGAGTGGGAGATTCTACAACCTCGACTACATGGAGGTTATCCAACACATTGTTGAGGGGAGGGATGGAGAGTTTGCATGGGGCCATGTGTCCTGGCACAGTCATACAAAGATATGCACGTGGTTTTCTATCGAGAGGGACAACGTGTGTCACATGACATTGCTATAGGTATGGGCCTGAGAGCACATCAGTGTGTCAAGGCCAGATGTGGTGAGAGTGGGTCAGCAGGATACAACACTGCCAGTAGCTTATTGGTATGGAGCAAAGTATGAGTGGGTATGGTGGTACTAGGGTTCAAGAGATTTAGATGGCTGGAGGATATTTTTTGATGATCTAGAGGAGGATATAGTGTGGAGGCCGTATATGACACGATGCTTCACCAAGTGGAGGTGATATAAGGATAGACACAGAGGATACTTCATGACCCAATTTTATATAGCTGGGAGGGAGCCTCAGACAGTAGTCACATAGGCCAGACCGGGTGATGAGGTAGTATGGGTTGATATAGGATATTCTAGGGGTACTTGAGAGGTTCAGATAGATTATGTGGGAGCGACCATGGGGGGGCCGATTTCAATAGAGTTTGTATGGGAGCACTGGGTGACACTGGTGCGAGAGCTAGTAGATTACCCAGGGATGGATGGAGGGTTGGTAGATGTAGGGATCATTGTGAAATATGCAACATGGTTTGCATGACATCGACTTGCACGGATTACATCGGAGGTGCCCATCACAGAGACATTAGGATTTGGACCGAAGGATGAGGTTAGATTGGTAGGACAGGGGAGAGGTAGAGGGAGGGCACAACCGAGGAGAGAGCTAAGGGAAGGAGGAGTAGGAGGAGATCAGTAGAGGAGAGAGCTAGAGGCAAGAAGAGGAGGAGGATGGCGAAGGAGAGAGCCAGAGGTAGGAAGACTCGAAGGACAGTAGAGGAGAGTGCCGAAGGCAACCAGAGCAATAGATTAGGAGAGAGTGTCAGAGGTAGCCAGTGCAGGTGGGCAACAAGAGAGAGTTCCAAAGGTAGACGATGCAAGTGGGCAGAAGGAGAGAGTGCCAGAGGTAGATGGAGTGGGTGGGCAGCAGGAGGATCAAGCGGGAGGTTAGCAGAGGCTGGGTAGGAGGAGGAGACGGAGGGCTCAGGTCGAGCCTATAGAGGAGAGACATGACGTAGAGGTGATGGGGGAGAGGGAGGAGGATGAGGTGATGGACATAAGGGATGAGGGAGGGGCAGAGGGGATGGACATATAGATACATGATATTCACCCATTGGCTATGATGCCACCGATAATAGAGGATCTGGCCACACGATTGAGAGGAGCAGAGGCGAGATTACATACCGTTGAGCAGAGGTTGAGAGGCTCGAAGGTGCCAAGGAGTAGACTAGAGGTGGAGGTGCTTGTGTTGTGAGACCATATAGCAGAGAGTGAGAGGGATTTCCAGGTGGTGGCTGATGCGATGCCACGACATGAGATGGAGATGCAGAGGGAGGGAGAGAGGCTATGAGCAGAGATAGAGGAGCTGCGAGCAAAGGTGAGTGAGTTACGGGCAAAGGTGACTTGTTTGGAGGGAGAGGTAGTGAGGGAGCATGAGGTAGGGGAGTTAGTGAGATGGGAGAGGGACAAACTAGAGGTGATAGTGATGATACTGTAGATAGGGGGTCAGTGAGAGTCTGGAGGATCGACAGGGCAGATATCGACAGAGAGGTTGGTGGAGGCAGAGAAGGGTATGGAGGACCTGAGGAGGCAGGTAGAGGGATTGTTGAGAGAGAGGAGGGAGTTGGGATAGGAGCAGGATGAGTTCTGTGATAGAGCTGAGGTGGCAAAGGAGACAATAGGAGACATGGGATTGATGCAGGAGAGGGAGGAAACCATGAGGGCTCAGGTACAGGTGATGGAGATGGAGAGGGATACCTTACAATCATAGGTGCAAGTCCTACAGGGGGAGAGAGATGTAGTAGTGACACAAGTATAGGCTACGAAGAGGGATGCAATGCAAAAGTAGACACATGCAGCACAGCGTGGTGAGATAGGGGAGGGGGGTCAGATACTGTAGATGCAGGTAAAGGCTATGCAAGAGGAGAGGGATAACACCCTGAAGCAGGTGTCATAGATGGGATCAGAGATTGAGTAGCTACGGTTAGCATGGGGTGCATGGGCACAAGAGAGGAGGTCCATTTTTGGATACTGGGACAGGTATAGGGCAGAGCGAGACTCAACCAGATAATAGATTGGAGATCGGGTGGAGTATATGAGAGAGGTGAGCTACTATATGTGTGCCTATTATTTGGTAGTGTCAGATCTAGCACATCGGGTACCCGCCTATGTTCAAGCGGTGCCACAGATGCCAATGCCATCCCAGTCAGTTTGGACGCATACTCGAGGATATAATAGCATGAGAGAGACACCGCCACGTAGAGGGCCAGTGCCAGAGTCACCACAGAGATCGAATGTAGGAAGCTCATGGTTCAGAGGATTAGAGGGAAAGGATCTCGGTTATCGACAGGTATAGGATGGGATATAGTACCGAGTAGCAGAGATCAGAGTGAAGTCATAGCTCTATACTCATACTTTATTTTGATGACATACGATGGATATGTATTGTGATGTATATGATGGACATTATTATGGATGATGTGATAGACATTGTATTTTTGTGATTTTTAACATGATATACGAGAGACCTTATTGACATTATATGATGTATATGTGATGGATGATTTACTTATGCATATGCATGTTAGTGGTTTTATTATGATGTGATGTATGATTATGCTTATATGGACGTATGATTATGATGTATAATGATTATGTGGATGCCTAACATTTATGATGCAGGATGTGATGGGTGGATTATGATTATTTCTATGTGGATGATATGTTATGATATATATGATGCTATGGATGTGGAAATGAACCTAATAATATGAATGAAATGAATTTTAAGATGTATAGAATAATCAATTAAAATTAATCTAACCAACTTAAAAAAATGATTATGATATGATAATGTACATAGAATGAAATGCAATTTAACGATCCTAAAATAGGGGATGAGAATGCAATGAAATTATAAGAAGTAAATGAAATGCAGTGTGATCATGAATGTAAATAAGGGCCTATATAATGATGGAATCAAAGGAGGTGATGGGTGTCCAACTGCAACTGTCAAGAACCATGGGAGTCTTGAGAAGAGAGGGAAATAGAGGGAATCAACGTCTGCACAACCAAAATCCTAAGTCATGGGTTGGAAAAAGAAGGGATGGAGGATGCATGAATGCAATGGAGGAGAAAATGAAATGCAATCCTAATGCAATTTTCCATCTTTGGAGCATTGATATTTTCTATAGCATAAGACACCAGGTACCATGGTATATGGACCAAGGCGGATAAGTGTCTAATGCATAAACAAACACAACAAACAAGAAGGCTATCCCAATACCCCAAAGTCACGATGACTTCGGTTGAGCTAGGTATTGGGATAACCACAAGTGCAAAAGGATGTCCCAGCATAATGCGAGACCTTAGGGGTCCCGGTGGGTACTACGTGGGACAACCAGGAAAACAACAAACAAAAGAAAATTCAAGATATGCCCCTATGTAAACCAGTCAAAATGTACCATAATATGAGAGATCATGGCAGCCTTGACGAGTGATGATAGGGAGCTCAAATGATAAACAAAAACCAAAAGCATCAAAATATTGCAATCAATTTCAAAAAAATCCTTTGCCATAGGATCAAGATGATGGATGGGGTTGATGCGGTATGTTAGGAAGGATACATCTTGTTGACACCAAAGATGGATGCTAAACTAAAAGATTGATAATGACAAAAGATATTCAAAAAATCGATTAAATCTTATGACATAGATGGAATCCATTTGTGAATTACCAGTGAGATAAGGACATACATTGAAAACAAGACACAAGATTGACTCACCCTAAAGACCTAGGGGCTCGGGGGTTGATAAAAGATCAGCCTTGCCTACATGAAAGCGTAGAGCCCTCATAGTTTAGGAAAAGACCATGGATAAAATCAGAAAGAGGATGATGAAGACAAGTGATGGAGGACACGGTCCAGACAGACTGACCACAAAAGAAAGGCAAAGAAAAGCCCTGGGGGTGGATGAAATGATCGACCTTGCCTATGTGCAAGCGCAGGGGAAATGTAGTTTGAAAAGGACGAATGACCAATGATGGATAAGAGCGAAAAAAGGATAATGAGGACAAAAGATGAAGGATAAAACAAATGGAAAAAATTCCTTGGGGGCGGATCAAATGATCAACCTTGCCTACGTGCAAGCATAGTGGCAACGTAGTTCGAAAAGGACAAGACAAGGAACAAAACCCCGGGGGCGAATCAAGTGATCGACCTTGCCTACATGAAAGCATAGGGGCAACGTAGTTCACCAAGGATGAGACAAATGGAGAAGGACGATAGACTAGACAAGAAACAGAGCCCTGAGGGAAGATCAAGTGATCAACCTTGCCTATGTGAAAGCGTAGGGGCAATGTAGTTTGTCAAAGATGAGACATGATCTAGATGAAGACCGACACGATCAATGAGCCTAGATGGAGATGACCAAAATGATGAGACGACACAAGCTCAGATTGGGATAAAAGCTTAGGATGACCGATAGCGGATGAAGTTCATCCAATGCTCAACCAAAATATACCAAGCAACCGGATGATGCCAATGGATGGAAGGATAGGATTGATAGGATGGTGAGGATGATGAGTATTTGAATGGATAAATCATAAAGTAACTAGGACGCCAAGTAGATAATGATTAAGCCCTATACAAATGGTGTCTGTTGCTAGGTTTTCACTGATCGTACATATCCAAGGTGGCATGCAGGGGTGGTTTTGACTATAGGACAAATTATTTTACTATTTTTGGATTTTTTTTCTTATTTTTTGTTTTTTTGGTATTTTGACAATTTTTTACTTTTTTTTTTGGATTTTAGAGGATAGGATACCCCAGCTGACCTAAGTATAAAACTTATTCAGATGCATGATATTTATGGGCTCTTCTAGGGGCTCCCCTTTAGGTGTAGACAACCTGTATTCTCTAGAACCATATTTGGCGATGTTGATGTAAGGGCCTAACCAATTTGCTTTGAACTTGCCCTTCTTATCTTGATCTTGCTGATTCTGTTGATTTTCTTTAAGGACTAAATCGCCAACATTGAATTGATGAGGGAAGACCTTATTGTAGCTTATTTTGAGCTGATGTTGATAGGCTTGTAGGTGGTTGTAGGCTTTGACCCATTTTCATCTAGGAGTTCCAACTGAGCAAGTCGTGCAACCCGGGTGTCTTCGTCAATGATCAGGTTCTTCAAAGATATGCGAAGTGATGGGATTTCGACTTCGATTGACAAGATAGATTCGACACTATAGACAAGTGAATATGGAGTGGCACCAATGGGGGTGCAGATGGAAGTGCGGTAGGACCAAAGGGCAGGATGGAGGTGGAGATGCCAATCTCGACTAGTGCTATTAACCGTCTTCTTAATGATTTTAATCATGGTTTTATTGGTTGCTTCTGCTTGACCATTACCCTGGGGGTAATAGGGGGTAGACCAACGATGTTGGATATGATAAGTCTTGTAGAGGAATTTCATGCATTTTTTTTTGAATGGCTTTCCATTGTCAGTAATGATGGTGGAGGGGATTCCATACCTGCAGAGGATATGGTAAAGGATGAATTTAGATATCTGAACACCAGTAATTTGGGTGAGTGGTATGGATTTCACCCACTTAGTAAAGTATTTAGTAGCTATGATGATGAAAGTGTGACTGTCGAAGGATGGAGGGTAAATCTTGCTGACCAAATCAAAACCCCATTGTGAAAATGGCCATGGTGTTGTAATGTGTTGTAACTCTTGTGCAGAAGCATGAATCAGATCTACATGTTGCTGACAGGGAAGAAACCTCTTGAAAAACTCGCAAGAATCCTATTCCATAGTAGGCTAGTAATATCCCGCTCTGAGAATCCTCTTGGTTAGGGCCATACCGTTAGAATGGGCTCCACAAATACCAATATGTACTTCTACCAATGCAGTGTGGTCTTCAGTCTTGTTTAAACACCAGAGGAGGGTTCCATCATACCCATGTCGATAAAGCGTATCACCTATGATTGTGTAATGAGCTCTGCGTTGGATAAATGATTTTCATTGGTTGCGTGTGAGGTCAGGTGGTAAGGTATTATCATGAAGATAAGTGTAGATGTCTTGGTACTAGGGGGATTTCAAGACCTACAATGTCACATAACATTTCACTCTTAGGGATGTCATATGCAGGGATTAATAGTTGCTCCACGAGGAATTCACATTCAATATAGTCTCTAGGCATGTCCATGAGGGAACCAATTGTGGCCATGGCATCAACTGCTTTATTCTGTGCTCGGGGTATTTGATCAAATTGGATGGAGGAGAAATACTTCTTGAAATCATCTACCATATGTTTGTAGGGCAACAAATTGTCATCTTTTGTTAGGAACTCATCATTAACCTTCTTGACAACCAGTTGGGAGTCACCAAAGATGTGTAGGTGAGAGATACACCATTGGACTATAATCTTAAGGCCTGTGAGAAGAGCTTCATACTCAACAATGTTGTTGGTACAAAAAAAGGCTAGTCTGAATGACTTCGGTATGTAGTCACCTTGGGGGGTGACGAGAAAAAATCCTGCTCCTGATCCATTGTTTGTGTGTGACCCATCAAAGTATAGTGTCCATGTGGTGGCTTCTAAAACTACAAAGACCCCTTCATCTGGAAACTCTATTTCTAAAGGATAAACATCTACTAGTGGAGCATCCGCTAGTTGATCCGCAATTACCTATCCTTTGATTGCTTTACGATCCACATACTCTATGTCAAATTTACTTAACAACATGACCCATTTAGCCATGCGGCCAACCAGTGGTGTTCTTGATAACATATATTTAAGCGGATCAACCTTAGAGATTAGCTTGACCGGATGACTAAGCATGTAGTGTTTGAGTTTCTGCAAGCTGAAAACTACAACGAGGCAAGCCTTCTCCATTGGGGAATAGTTGAGCTCATAGCCTACTAAAGTGTAACTGATGTAGTAAATTGCTCTTTCTTTGGATTGCTCATTGTGCTATGCTAATAATGCCCCCAATGCCACATAAGTAGTTGAAATATAAAGGAGGAGCGATTTTCCTAGAATAGGTGGCAAGAGAATAGGCAGGTGAGCCAAATATTCTTTGATCTGATCAAAATTGAGGTGACATTGTTGGTTCCACTTAAATACAGTATCTTTCTTGAGGAGATGCATGAATGACTGACACTTGTTGGCTAGTTGAGCAATGAACCTTCAAATGGATTGGAGCTTACCTTGTAGACTTCTTAGCTATTTCAGATTGTAGGGTGGAGGCATTTCCATGATTGCCTTGACCTTAGCGGGATCGACCTCAATTCCTCTGTGGGAGACAATGAACCCTAAGAGTTTTCAAGATGTGACACCGAAGATACATTTCTTCAGATTGGGGCGTAGCTTGTACTGTTCTAGATGTTCAAAGATCTTTTTGAGGATAGCAGGGTGTTCTTCTCTCATTCTTGATTTTCCTAATAGGTCATCAACATAGTCTTCCATTATTATGTGGATGAGGTCATGGAAGATAACTATCATAGCATGTTGATACGTTGCCCCTGCATTCTTGAGGCCAAAAGAAATGACATTATAACAAAATGTACCCCAAGGTGTTGTGAAGGTAGTCTTGTGATGATCCTCGGGGGAAATCTTAATCTGGTTGTATCCGGAGAAACCATCCACGAGGGACAACATCTCATGTCTAGCAGTGAGGTCGACCAACATATCAATATTTGGTAAGGGGAGGTCATCTTTGGGACAAGCTTTGTTAAGGTCTCAAAAATTTGTATAGATTCTGATATCTCCATTAGGTTTAGCAACTAGGACTATATTGGAGATCTAGTCAGAGTAGTCAATGGGTCAGATGAATCCCGCCTTTAACAAATTTTCCAATTCTTTCTTCACCAAGAGAGCCACTTGAGGATGCATTTTCCCGAGTTTCTGCTTGACAGGTTTTGCATCAGGATGTACGTCTAGGTGATGTACCACTAAAGTTGGATCAAGGTCGAGAATGTTTGAGTATGTCCAAATGAAGTTGATGGTTCCTTCTTTAAGGAGCTTAGTGATGGCAGAGTTTTCTTCTTCTGATAGTGCTTTAGCCACATAGGTGATCTTGGGGTTCTCCTGGGTTTCCAAGTTTATCGGTTGCGTTTCTTCAATCAAGATGGATGATCATCCGAATAGTTGAGTCCCTACAAGGGGAAGATGAATGTCCCCATCTTCTAGCACCTCATCGAGGTTTTCACTAGTAGATATGCCCTTTGTTTTTACTTTTTCAAAGTCACAAAGTGCCTCAGGGAGGTTTTCACTAGGTGACCCATTTTGATTTTGCTTCTTTTTATTTTTGCGGCTGGGGCGTTCATCTTCCCCCAATCCCATAAGATGCACATATTGGTCCACTCAGGGAAAGATGTTGAGAGGTGCGTTAACTTGTAGGTCATAGTCTATAAGCTCGGGGTGTTTGATGGATAAGGTGATGGTGCAAACAGATAGGCATTCAAACAACAAGGAGGTCAACGTGATCTAGGTCATCGTATGTGTGAATGATGGATTCCTCCTCTGGTATGTCTTCAAGGGAACCGTCATCCACACTGACATTGTTGGAGGTACTAGATTATGCCAGAGTTCCCTTTTGTTTCTGGTCATAGCCCAAGCCTATCTTCTTTGGATGCATGGATGCTTCTACAGGTTGTCATTTTCCTTGCTCTTCTATACCAAGACCCCCGCCTTGGTAATTTCACTTTTCAATGAAATTAGACGCATGTGGATAGACCTCCTGGAAGCATTCTATGAGGGGATGTGACAGCTCAGGTTCTTCTTTGTAAACCCACTGATTGATATCTTTTTCTATTTAATCCTAAAGGGAACCTGGATCTCTGAATGTTGTCGAGCCCATGTTCTTGGAAGTGAGTGTGAGTGTCTTCTCTTCCGTTTTGGAGATAGATTGAGAGGGTTGACCATATGTACGTGGTGAGGGTGGCATGTTCCCACATTCAATACTATACGCATTTCGTACTCACCACACCCCTTGTCAATGATCTAGACCTTGGTGATGGTGGAATTAGGTGTGGAGGATGGTGTGGATGAAGAGGTGTTTAATGTGTTGGTGGATGGATGAGGATCTAATATTTGAGATGCCCCCATTTCTACCCTAGGGAAATAATGAGAATGTGGAAAGGAAGCCTCTAGGGCACGACAATATTCAAATGGCTGAGGATCAACTTGTATAGTTACTTCCATTCCTTGAAAAGGGAATTTTAGACATTGGTGATAGGTTGATGGGACAACTTGCATAGAGTGAATCCATGGGCGGCCAAGAAGGATGTTATATGGAAGTTCAAGGTCTAGAACATGACAAATAGTGTATTGCATAATGGGGCCCAATTGAATAGGAAGACAAATAGTGCCCTTAGAATCTCGTTCTGCATTATCATATGCTTTGATGGTGATAACCTGACTGTTTAGGTCAACTTGGGTGTATCCTACCTGTTGTATAAATTTTAATGTACACAGATTTAGGGCATAACCATTATCTACTAGTACCCTTTTTACCTTATGAAAATTCACCCCAACCTCAAGGTGAAGGGGACGATTATGAATTGAGTCAAGGCATGGCATATCTTTCTGAATGAAACCTAATTGGTAGGTTGTGGATAGATTTCCTACCAATGCTTGGAATTATGCGGGATCTATGTTGTTGGGGACTTGAGTGCTCTGTAAGGCCTTATTCAGTATATCTTGATGCATGAGGGAGGACTTAAGTAGATCTAGGATAGAAATCTAAGCCGAGTTTTTTCCTAAGTGATCAAGGATGTTATACTGCAGACCAATAGATGGAAACTAGGTAGAGGTGGGGGCTACTGGAACTATGATGCAGGTGCGATGGGTGGTAACATCACATTATGGATATTTTCCTTTGACACGTATCATGGATACACGTGGCTCCACTTGTTCTACGTATGTGACAACACCTTGGTAATTGTATGGCACATTTTTGTAAGTGATATTATTTGTGCTGCTATTCTGGTTGTTGTTGTTGCTAGGTCCAAGATTGGAGTTGGATGTACTAGGACCCTGATTATGCTTGGGAAAAGCATTCTGATATATTTGAAGTTGAGCATTAGATGAGGTTGTTGTGTTAGCATCCACATGTATTTCACCCCGATCTATGAGACCCTAGATGTAGGTTTTTAGACCTTGAAACTTGTCCAATGTATGACCTTTAATCTTGTGAAATTCACAATACTCATTGTCTTTGAACCAAGTTGGCTTAGGCTTAGAATCATCAAGGGGCTGGTTATAGGGTACATAATGAGACAGTTAAATTGGAGGAGCTTGTTAAACATGATGCTAAGGGGTTCTCCCAACTGAGTAAACTAGCGTTTATTTCCCCCTTGGTTGTTTTGATTTGACTGTTGACAGGGTGCTCTTTGGGGCACGAATATGGCATTTGGGATTGACTGCTATTGTTGAGGAGGATATTTTTCCGAGGTGGTAGTCACCTGGACATGTTTGGTGTTAGTGACACCATCATTGACAACATTCTTATTCTTATTCCAATAATGAGGTTTATCCCCATAGGATCTCTCTTTATCAGAATTGAATATTTTGACCCACCCTTTAGCAACAAGGGCTCGTTCTAGGATAGGACCCTTCTCCACTAGTGTTGCAAAGGTGGTGATGCAGTGGAGTGGAAATTTGTGAGCCATGTCCAAATGGGAATTTTTGATGAACAATGTAACCATGTCTTTTTCCTGCAGTGGGGATTTCATTTGGCTGGCTAAGGCTTGCCATCTTTGTAGATAGTTGGCAAAGGTTTCTCCATCACACTATTTCTCTTTCAGGAGATCATGCATGTCAATATCCTTCTCCACATTAAAGGAGATGTGGGAGATGAATTGTTCTGATAGCTGCGCAAAGGATTTTATGGATCCCTTTTCAAGACCCATGAACTAAGGGTGACTCCCTGTAGGATTTTAGGGAACAGTCGGATGAGGTAGTTGTCATTGTGCATGACTTCTTGGCAGTGGGCATAAAAATCTTGCAGATGAGCTTTGGGATATTTTGTTCCCTTGTATTTATCAAATTTTGGTATTTCAAAGTGTTTAGGGAAGGGAACCAAGGAAATGGAGGGATCAAATGGATAGGGAGAAATGTCCTCAAACTTGAATGATTGTTTGCCCATCCCAGCTTGTAAGTCCTTCAATGCAGCTTTGACTTCTTCCAAGTCTTTGTTGATATGTGCTGTAGGAGTTGGAGTAGGCTGATTGTACAGATACTGTTGTTGGTATGATGAAGATGGTACTGCTATGGTTAGATCATAGACGGGTTGAGATGCATATGGAAGGGATTTTTAACTCTGATTGGTGTAAGTGTTTTGCGAATTGATGTATGGCGGATAGGAGGATGATGGATTGTGGTGATGAGAAGTGGAAGTTGTTTGTTGGTAGGGTGGATGCTGTTGGTAATAATAAGTAGACGAATCACCCCGTTGTTGTGTAGGATTTTGATAATAC
This sequence comes from Sequoiadendron giganteum, assembly GCA_007115665.2. Taxonomy (NCBI): domain Eukaryota; kingdom Viridiplantae; phylum Streptophyta; class Pinopsida; order Cupressales; family Cupressaceae; genus Sequoiadendron; species Sequoiadendron giganteum. The sequence continues at coordinate 45,415,012 of CM021103.1, read as the reverse complement.
AAAGAGGTAGAACCCCCTTGTTGATATGGCGGTGGTTGTTGGTAGTAAGAGGTGGAAGGTGCACCTTGTTGATAAGATTATTGTTGTTGGAGATAGGATGGATAGGATTGGTATTGATGCATAATGGTGGGATGCTGCATGATGTATGGGGGTTGTTGTGGATTTGACAGTTGTTGATAGGGATTGGTATGTGACTGCAGAGGGTTGGTGTAAAGTGGCGGTTGGGTCCGTGTTTGGTTTTGAGCAGCTTGATGAGGATTTGAATTGAGATGGGATGGAGCAATGTATGTGTTGGATGGGTGATAAAGATATTTTTTAAGAGGATTATTTTGTGTTTGTGTAGGAATATTTATATGCTGCAATGGAGGTTGCTATTGTGGCGGTTGTTGGTAAGATGGGCGAGATGGAATATGTGTTTGTTGTGGGATTGCCGTTGAAGTGTCGTGCGACGGTTGCGGCTACTGGGATGTTGTTTGTGTCACCTAATGTGGTGGTTGGGTAGGAATCAAGATGTTTTGCTATGGGATGGGGATGTTTTGCTATGGGATGGGGATGTTGTGCTACAGAGGTTGTTGATAAGGTGGGAAGGATGAAGCAATGGTAGGAACGTGTTGTGGTGGTGTTGGCAATGAAGTGGATTGGTGAGGATTAGTAGGAGGCTGTTGTAATGCAGGCGGTGGCAAGTTGTTAGCAGGTATAGATCCTAGAGGTGGCATTGATGCAAGGGTAGGTATGCCCCCAATATTGATAGGTGGCTGACTAGGATGTTGAACTGGAAGTGGTGTAGAAGATGGGATGTATGGTGGAATGTCGTAGGCGTAGGGATTGTGATGCTTAGGTTGTGCTACAGAGGTTGTGGTTGGGAGACGAGGATAACTAACAACTTGGTGTATCACAATGTTTCCAAACTCAGGATGATACCAATTCTATGTGGGTGCACCTTCAGGGACATATGAATTCCCTAGGATGTTTTGTGAAGTTTGTGGATCGACAGGTGCGGGAAGAGTGTGGGTACCAACATATTGTGACACATCGAAAGCGAATGGTGATTTGACGCCTCTCATGAGTAGAGTGGCAAGAATATTATCTCCATGTTCATTGAGGAGTCAATCCATCATCTGAACATTGACAGGATCATTAAGGTATTCATCAACAGTGACTTTAGGTTGGTTAACCATGTTCTCTTCATCGGGTGGTGTGGTGTTCTGGATGTCGGTGTTGGATTGTGATGAGGCACCATTATGGGGATCTTGCATGATATTTGGAATGTTGTTAGGATCTTGTGGGATGTTTGGCTGGGAACCTTGGGCTTGTTGGTCTGCCATTTGCATTTTTTCTTGTGAACGGGTCTGAACGGGCATGAATGCACAAAACAACTAGGTGGTCTAAGACGTAGCTAAGATTCTAAGATGCAATCTAAATGATGATTAATTGATTGATTGGATTGGATTGGATGAAAGATCAATTGATAGGATAATTGGATAAATATTGGATCAAATGATGTATCAATTGATTGGTGTAGACACGGAAAATGAGCAATCTTGGTTCGACACACTTGATCCTGTTTATTAACAACATTTCTTCCTGAATCATACTCTCGTCTTTTCATCATGTTCTATCTCTTAAATTAATAAATCATTGTTTATTTGATTAAGTCTTTCTCCTCCAGTGATTAAATTAATCAATTTAATTTAATTAACCTTATGTTTCTATTTAATTAAATAATAAATCATTTTATTTGATTAAAGTCTCTAAAGTCCTCTTATTAAATTAAATAAATCAAAACCTTATTTGATTTAATCTAACATCTTCCCACTTAGTTAAATAAATCAAAGTCATTTATTTAATTAAACCAATTCCTCTCAATTCTGATTTAAATTAATCAATTTAAGTCTAAATTGTCACATCTCCTAAATTCCTCATTAGATTAATTAAGCTTTTATTAACTTAATCTTAATCTATGTCACATTCTCTAGAGAATGCAACTTGCACAATAAATAACATACTTTGATTTATTAATTCATCTATTTTCCCTCACATGGCATCAAAGGGAATATTCCCTCAATTTGAATTCAAAAAAGTCCAAGTGGATTTGTACATCCAACAAGGCATTCATTCCTCTTACATATCCTTTTGCATTGAGCCAAGTGGCATTTATTTCAGTCTTTTTCCCCTCTCACATGTCATTTCTCAAATTTGAAATTCCACCTAATTGCATTTATCATGCACATTGACCAAAATGTGCTCATTCCTCAGCCATTCACATCTTGACAAGTGGCACTTGGCCATTGGATGTTGAATGATCCCACATTGCTCTATTTCATTCTCTCTTCCATTTTGGAAATCTATAAATGGAGGCTTCTTTCCACATTTGAGCATCCAAAACTTTGAGTAAACTTACTATGCTCAAATTCATCTTCATTCCACAAATTTCATGCAAGGTTACTCTCTTAAATTGAGAGCTAATCTTGTTCATTCCATTTAAACCAGCTGATATCACCATCATGAGTCACAAAGCTTACAAACATGAATTGGGAAAGGGCTTATTTCAACATACCAATCAACACCAATTCCCACATGGGATTGATAGTTGCTTGTTTAAAATAGGATCTCTTTATTTCATATTGTTCTTTACTTGTTTTCCTATGACAATGTGGCAATCTAATTTCATGGGGAACCTTGATTTCTTTCCTATATATGATCTAACAGTGTGATATGTTTTGTTGTGTTTGTGCAGGTAAATTGAATTCTGGGTTCACATTCTGGCGCTAGAAGGAGGGCAATATTGGTTACCGACAGTTTGTGATTTTCTTGGCATCATTCTGTTCTATTAAAGCTCTCAGGCTGATTAAATTTTACAAAATCTCATTTGTATCTCTGTTGCAGGAAAATAAGTTTGCATAGATGTGTTAATTATTCCTTTAAAAGTAGCACCTGCTGTCGTTTATGGTTAAATTTTTCTTTTTGCAAAATACGAGTCTTATTTTGTTCCTTAACAAATGCTTACTGTTTATGCAATTAAACCTCAAATAATGAAATTATAAACTAAACAGGCTTTTGATGCAAATTTTTTGCTTCCCCCATTCCATTACAATTCTCCTATGCAGTCAGTCCGGCCATTCTCCCACGTTACCGTGCCTCTCAGTCCGTTCACCCATGGTTCTGCGGTGTCGGGCGTTTCCCTCAGGCCTTAACTCCTGTCTTTTACCGCCTTACCGCGCCGTCTTTTTCTTCTACACTCATTGTTCTCTCCACCACCTTTTTACCACCTCACTGCAGCCTTCTACCGTACCTATCATGGTAGAGCGATGTTCACCGTGTTACCACCAGGTAGCCTTCCCTTACCGCAGTAGTGTGGTCACCATTCACGGTATTCACTGCTGTCCTGCGGTCTACCCGCTAACCCTCCGCGGTAGCGCGGTAACCGCCTCCCTGTCTTTTTCGACTATCACCGCATCACCATGGTTCCTTGCTAAACCGTCCATGGTATTATGGTTAACCACCTGACTGTTACTTGACTGTCACCGCATCACCGCGGTCACCCACTTAACTGCCTTTGGTAGCGTGGTTGTCTTCCGCCTTATTCACTGCATCACCGCGCCACCTGCTCTGACCACCCATGGTATTGCGATAGACTTGCCTTAACTGTCACTTCACCGCCATCGCGCCACCGTGGTCTTCAACCCCATCAACCATGGTATCACGGTAAACCTGTTGGCTCACTGCATTTGCCACCCCCGCATCACTGCGTGGTCTATCTGGACTATCCGCGGTAAAGTAGTAAGGGTGATGACTACCCTTAGCCGCCAACCATAATATCACAGGCTGTGATATGATAGTGAAAGGGCCTAAATTCGAGAAATAAGCAACGCCATAAGGAAATTTTTGCATGTAGAAGGGGGAGAAAATAATTTCTTCTTTAAGAAATGGCATTTTTTAATAAATTATGTTTAAAGCATGAGAGATTTTTGTGAAATATTTTATTAACTTTGTATTTTCTTTTGCAGAGTTGAATATTGGGACCAAATCAAGGCAAAAACAAGATTGGAGAAATTCACAAAAGCATTTTTTAATGCTTGTTGAGCTAGATTTTTCATTTAGTTTCAAAACATCTCACATCTTTCTTTTGGGTTTAAAATTGACCATTTGATTTGATCTTTTCAACTTGGTTAAAATTGAACCTTAGACATTTACTAAATTTCAATTTGGGTTCTAAAATTGAACAAGGCAACTTTCACATCTCATTTTGGTGCTTAAAACGAACTCATCACTGCTTTTATGGTATAAAATGAACAAGTGTTTTTGATGTTTTGTAATCCTTTTCACAAAGTAATATCACTTAAAAGGCGTATGGGCTTCTCTCATGCCTCACAATGATCTTGAGAATCAAAAGTCTTTTTGTGATATTTAGTTGTCAAAAGTATTAACTCCACACTTCATTTTGGGTTTAAAATTGAACAAAACATTGTGTGAGTGTGAGTAGGCTTATGGCGTGTGCTCTCCCTTTGTTTCTAAACAAAGGTTGATTGAACTACGGATAAGTTTATTCGATTTTGTTTATCTTGGCTGGGTTGCCTTGTGGGAAAAAGTACTCACCCAAGGGAACAACTCAACCGGTAACACACTAAAGCCAAGTGTATTTCCAGCCGGGATATAAAAGTGGGTACTGGAACAAAAGCCAGTATCACGCAGTTGGCTCCGATGAGAAGGGAAGCAATGGTCTCTCACCACATGGGTCAGCCTCCATGAATAGAAATTCCGAACTAAAACCCTTGTTTAGAAAGGTCAAATCCTTATCTATTTTGTTGGTGCAAAAGGTCATGTCCTTTGAAGCCACCCCACGTTATACTTGTGGTTTTGTTGTAGAGATGGAAAGTATGTCATGGGAGATTCATGGGTACTGATGCTTGGCTGACCTGAGAAGTATGTGCCATGGAGGGGAGCCAGTGTGGTCAAGCATCTAGCCATCCGCACAAAATATGCGCAACTGGATTCGTCCAAGTGGGAACCCAACAAAATATTGTCTCATCATCCTAGGGTTGTAAAATGTGCTTGGAAGTGAAAAATACATTGCTTGGTCCTCAAAACATTTGAAAAACAAACATACACAAAGAACTCCAAATTTCAAACCCCTTGGAGGAAACAAATACCTTTTGACGAATTTAAGTACTCTTGGTTTCCCTAGGGATCATATCCTTAGAGGTTTCTAAGTGCTTGGATTCTATCATCATTTGTTTTCAATAAGGTTAAACATAGGAAAATTTTGCCCTATTTTCCTTGATTTCCACACAATGGACCTTGTGGGATGAAAAAGAAAGTGGGACATTAGACATACAGTTTGAAACATAATCAAGCAAGTGCTTTTAGTAAAAAGAAAATTCACTAAGCCAAGATAAAAAGCCAAATTGAACCTCATATGTGTTGTTCCATATGATTTCCTGAAAGGTCAAGATCCCAAAACCAAGGTTCAAAAGGATAAGTCTAAAAGCTCATGAACAACGTCTTGAAATTCTCCTTGAAGTCAGAGAAAGACTAGTGTACAAATTCTATAAAAAGGCTTCAAGAAATAATCCAACTTTGTATGCATTCTGCTATTAACAAAATCTTGAGCTTTTTGAAAGGTTTGCTTTCCTCACATAGGAAGTCTAGCATGTTCTTCAACACCGAGGTTTTGTAAAGAGATTTGTGTCTAGAATCAAGTCTAGGATCAAAGTCATCATTCCCATCCATCTTTCCATCAATCGAATCTCATCCCATCAAGAAAATTTTGAGAACTTTAGAAAAAATCATTCATGCTAAACTTAAAAGGGCCAAATCAACATCATCCTATCTTGGCTTAACACACCTAGCCAAAGTAGTCGAGTCTTTTTGAGCAAATTTTCCTCTAGGATAACGCAACTTCCTGAGGTTTACTAGTTCATAAATCACTTTGGTTGGCTTAACACACTTAGCCAATCCATCTTTCTTGTGCAAGTTTTCCCTAGGATAACAAAGCTTCCTAGAGTCTACAAAACTTCACTACAATCTTGTTTGACTTAATACACCTAGTCAAACCATCACCATCAATCTAAGTCCTACAAGTTTAACATAACCCTTCAAAAAGTTCTTCAAAAGTTTCACTCATCCACTTCATCCATTTATTCCATCATCACTACCATCCTCTTTGAGCTTTGGACTTCTCTGGTTCTTCTCTTTTTGGCCTGAAAGATTAAGATCAAATGATCCCTATTTTGATGGTCCAAACAAGATCATAATACAAGAAGAACATGGAAAACTTCAATGAAATATCAACTTCCGGTGACTTAGGTCCGGTAACCACCAAAGCAAACCTTGCGGAATCCAACAATCCCCCAAGTAGCTCTTCTCTACCATCACAAAATCCTCAAGGGGAAGGCTATGAAGAGGACATCATCAATGAAGACTTGGGAATGACACAAAGGGAAATAACTGAAATGATTCAAAACCCAGAGAATCATAGAATTATCAATTCCATGCTTAAACTTAACCCTTCTCTATACTTACGCACGTTAACGGAAGGAGGGGTCCAGTTCCCTTCCGACCTTGACGTAGGCACTAGTATAGAAAGGCCTCTTACAAGCATGCCCCCAGTGTCAATTCCTAACATCATCCAAGAAACCCACATAATCACATCAACAATCACACCAACCTCACCAATTGTGAACAAAGGAAGTGCTATGTTTCGAGAGTTACAACAACATCTCCTTGTCAAGAACAAAGAGGTAAGTGTCAACACCACACCGAAAAACTCTCTCCCGGTGAATCCATCACACCCGTACGTGCCACTCACCTTCCATAATCCCACTAGTTCATCCTCATTTCATTCTACACCAGCCTGTCAATCAAACATACAAACTTCTCTACCGCAAGGAGAAGGTGATTTTTTTGGAACAACAAGAATCATTGACCCGTTCTTCGTCCCGGGTAGCATATCATCTCTTCCCCCATTTCCATTCACATCCACATCACCTCTTGGATTGGGTTTTCCTCCCCTACCCATCGATAATTTCTTAGATCTGGGAAATTCGAGCATCACATCGAATTCTCTCTCTTTGCCTGTGGCATCACAACAATAAGTGGCAACCATTCAAGCCACTATGGTACACACATCAATCGATCCTCAAATCTCCCAAAGCATACCTTCTCAAGGACCAAGCATCTCGACCACACCACCAACGAACCAAATCTTGACCGCCAATGCCACCAGCTCGCCTGACATCATTCCCAATCCACCACCAATCCCACCAAAAGCTAATGGGGCGAATTCATTCATCACCATGATCCAAGCCATCCAAAAAGCTAATCATCTGAGGGTACTAAAGCAAAACCAACAAGCTGCACAAGCCGCCCAAGCAACCTAACAAGCGCAAGCACAAGCTCAAGCACAAGCTCAAGCATAAGCTCAAGTACAAGCTTAAGCACAAGCACAAGCCCAAGCGCAAGCCCAACAATAGGCACAAGCACAATACCAAGCGCAACTGCAAGCAATCCATCGACAAGCATACCAACAAGCCCTGCAAGACTTTTAGGCACAACAACAAGCTTTGTTGGCACAACAAAAATTCGATCAACAAAAAACTTTTTTGGCGCAACAATAGCTAGACCAACAACAAGCTTTGTTAGCACAACAACTGGACCAACAACAGGCTTTATGGGAACAACAACAGATGGACCAACAACAAGCGTTGTTGGAACAACAACAACAAGATCAACAACAAGCGTTGTTGAAACAAATGCAGGTATACCAATGGGCCTTGAACGCACAACAAAGTTTGCAACAAACTCCCACTAGTACTCCTCCCACCAATCAAACACCTCAAACACCTCAAAACACATTCATTCCACCTCCCGATCCAAGCAACGATGTTGGAACACAAATCAAACTGCTCTCGCAGCAAGTGTTGGACCTACAAGCAGGAAAGACAACAAGAACATCAGGAAAGTTGTGCCCTTATCCTTTCAACAGGAGTCTCACCATGGTACCGTTCTTGAAGAGATTTGAGATCCCCAAATTTGACAAGTATAATGGAACGGGTAACCCTAAAAACCACGTCAGGGAATTTCAGGTGCATTGCATGGAGGTTTCATACGATGACACGTATCTAATGCGACTCTTCCCCCGAAGTCTAACTGGTCTAGCCATGGAATGGTTTTCTTGCCTACCCATGGGCATTAAAACATTCGAGGAAATTGTGGAAGCATTCCTTAAAAATTATGCTTTCAACATGGGTGCGGATGTTAGTTTGGAAGAACTATCAACGCTCAAACAAAGAAAAGGAGTGTTATTCACATCCTTCTTGCAAAGATGGCGATCCAAGGCCAATCAGAGCAAGTGGACCATGCCAGAAGAACAACAAGTTTGCACCATCATATCCAATCTAGATGAAAACTTTACGTTCTACTTGAAAATGCAATGCATCACATCATATGATCAACTGATCCCAAAGGCGCTCAACATCGAAAGGGCCCTTACCGCGTGAGGAGGCACCTCAACATTCACTCCGCCATAGGATAACCACCCGTCTAACAATTATAATGATAAACCTCGAACATGGTCGAGGAACAAAAATATCACAAACGACGGCGTGGTCAATGCTAAAGTGGTCATAAATGCTCCCAAGCTGAATATCCAAACTCACCATCAACCATAAAATCATAATTACAATAATGTGCAAAATAACACAGTAGTAGAACAACAACAACCACTTCCCGCCAAACAAATCAATAACTTGGGTAATCAAGGAGGACCACCTCCCCGAGGCAAATACCCTCCCAAGCAGAAGTTCATGGCTCTTGGAGAATCAATTGAGTCCATAATCAAAAAAATGGTCAAAGAAAATCTAATCAAAGTCTCCAACTTCGAGCAATACACGGAACCCATGACCAAACCGCCATGGTATAATGAAAATCTTCTTTATGACTTTCACAAGATCAAAGGGCATACAACTGCTAATTGCATGAGACTAAAGAACATCATCCAAGATCTCATTGAGGACAAGATCATCAACGTTGAACAACCAACCGGTAACCAAGACCTGAAAATATACACAAATCCGATGCCGAACCACAATCAAGGGAACAATCAGGGGAACAACAAAGGCAAGCAAAAATATGCTAGTGCAAATCTAGTATATGAAGAGATAGTCGCATGTGTTTATGAAATGGTCATGGTTATTAATGTCAAGGGTGCCAACTGTTAGGAATAAGGTGTCTCAACCTTGGATAATTCCTATTCTTATTATTTGTTTTGTAAAATGTATTTCTTGCAAATAATTTTATTAAGTGTGAGTGTACATGTCTAGTTTGCATGTTGATGTGTCATTCCACTTAATGTGTCGGCATCTTGAATTGTGTGTAAGGAGATCATGGCTGAAACGGTTATGACGGATTCCTGTGACATGTAAGAGCTATGTCTGGAAGATTCAATGACAGGTGAAGACATGTGGCAACTGATAAAGTTGAGTACTGTAAATGGTAAAACCCTAATACAGTTATCTTCGAAAGTTGCCCTAAAAAGGGAAGCGCATGATATAAGCATTTTTTAGGGTTGCGAAGATGTGTGAGGTGAGTGTATTGTTGGAACGTTTTGATGCTGCCGCATTTTGTCTTCAAGTGTTGGAAATCTCCTGAAAGAACTTGCATTGCAAGTGTGTTGTAACCGTTGTGTTGAAGATAATACATTGTGCAGGTTTTGGAGTGCTGGGGTTTTTTACCGAAAGGTTTTCCCCAGGGTAAATCATTGTGTCATTCTTCATTTTCTGTATGTATGGTATATTGCTGCAATATCTTTGTTAAGTAGATTAACGAATCTGAAATTGAAAGGGTTTAAAACGAATTTGCACCATACTTTCCTTAAGAGATTAGTGTAGGAAGCTATTTCCGCACCTGAGTTTCCTTACACCAACACTGACTGTGGAGTCACCACATGTGGCAGCAAGGTCACCATTGGAGGGGCACCGTCTAAGACCCCCTTTTTAAATACAAAATCCGTTCCTTATGACTACAATGTCATTGACCAGCTGAAGAGAACCCCCGCATAGATCTCTATCATGGAGCTATTAAAAATTTCCGCTGCCCATAGAAAGATCCTTGATGAAGCATTAGCTACGTCTACCATCTCTACCACCCTTGACACAGAGCAGTTTCAGGCTATAGTTGGTAACATCGTTACCCCAAATCTCCTTACATTCTCTGACCAAGAATTCCCCTGCAACCATCTCATAACCGCGCACTTCACCTACAAGTGTTGGTCCATAAAAAGAAAGTTAAAAGGGTCCTGGTGGATGGAGGTGTAGGCCTTAATATTTGCTCTCTCAAACTTATAGAGAACTTGGGATTTTCTGAGGATTCCATTAACAAGAACAAGAGCATCACAATAAGGGTGTATGATGATCAAGAAAGAGTGTCTCAAGGCACTATTAAAAGCCCCATCCAAGTAGGACTAGCAACCATGGAGACAACCTGTCAGGTCCTTGAACTCGACTTACTATATAACATCCTCCTTGGATGTCCATGGATCCACGAAATGAAAGCAGTGGCCTCGACATATCACCAATGTATCAAATTCTTGCACCAAAATGAGGAGGTCACTATACACGGGGATCCCAAACCATTTTCTTACTACAAAAACTTGGAAGCCAAGTTTTATAAAATTTCCCAAGTACCGAAAAATGATGAAGGCTCGTCTACTTCATACATCGACCCAACCAACCTTTCCTCCACTTCTGTGAGAGAGACACCAACCATCCCTATTATATCTGACATCAAAAACATGATCTAGGACAATGGATGCGGTGACTACAGAATTAGAAGGAATGCATTTGTTGTAGGAGAGTTAACACAATCTCCTAGGTCGCATGGGCAACCTCGACCAAACAAAACACCCGTCCACACCCTTAGGACCAACCCCTGTGGATGCCACCATTTGGGAGACCTAAGTTGGGAAAGTGTTGGTGAGGAGGATATTTCAAGCATAATATACCGTGATGCAGAACCTACTCCCACATTACCCATGGATGAGGCCAACAGAGGGCTACAAATAATGCTTGGCATGGGCTACAATAGAATAGAAAGCCTTGGAAGGAATAGTGATGGACGCTTGGAGCCCATCATTGTAGAAAGAAGAATATGGAACCTTGGCCTCAGATGTAGTCCTCTGAGTATAACCATACATGGCAGAGGTACTCCCAGTAGGGCAGTCAGGAACTCTCCTCAAGTATCAGCAACTACCTTTAGACCACCCGTTTGCCTAAGTATCCCGCTTGACAACTTCACCTTTGACGTCACTGATGTCTGTGCCAGTAGTGATGATGATGACACCATAGCAGGCCTTCCCAATCTCTTTGAGAATTCCACCCTAATAATGATTAGTGCCTCACCAGTTGAGTCAAACCAACAAACCCACCAAATCACCTTAGTACATCCTCAACTCATCGATCACGGCCAACGTGGACCACCAATTCTAGACTCATTCGAAAATGATGAGGCACTCTCAAAATTCATGGGACTGAGGGATACAATTCCTTGTGGTGATCACAAGGTAGGTTTTGAAATCACATTAGACACCCAGGCATATTATGGGGAGATGATTGAGTCCTTCAGTCGCAAAAGAAAAATATTGAGAAGAAGCTCAAAGTTATTGAGTGAAAACCACACTGTGGCACTCTCTAACCATAGAACAGTAAAAATAAAGGATGCATCCAATGGTGAAAACCTCTCTAAGGCGCTGGAGGATGAAGGATTCAATCTCCCCCCTAATGCTCTACATCAAGAGAAATCAGTAGTCCTGGTAGAACAGTGTAATCCTGTTAACTTGGGAACAGAGGCGGAACCACAAATCACATTTTATGCTCAATCACTTCTGACAGAAGAATAGGAATTGTTGGCTGCATTCTTAAGAGAAAGAAAGGTAAACTTTGCATGGACCTACAATGACATGCCAGGTCTGGATGCTGAAGTAGTGGTTCATCATTTAGCCGTTCACCCTGGAGTGAAGCTGGTTAGACATAAGTTAAGAAAGATGCACCCACAGATAGCTTTTCTCATAAAGATAGAATTGCAGAAACTCTTAGACGTTGGCTTCATATGCCCGATTGACTATCCAGAATGGGTATCCAACCTCGTACCAGTATCAAAACCAAATGGGGGCATCCGCATCTGCACAAACTTCAGAGACCTAAACAAAGCGTGTCCTAAGGATGATTTTCCACTACCCAACATTGATATGATAGTGGACATGACAACAGGACATGAGATGCTATCCCTAATGGATGGCTTCTCGGGGTACAATCAGATAATGATCACAAAAGAAGACCAGCATAAGACGACCTTTACATGTCCTTGGGGAACCTACTGCTGGAATGTGATGCCATTTGGGTTAAAGAATGCAGGAGCTACATACCAAAGAGCCATGACACTGATCTTCCATGACATGATCCACAAAACAGTTGAAGATTATGTGGATGACATATTGGCTAAATCAAAGAAAAGGCAAGACCACATAGAAAATTTAAGTGCAATTTTTGACCGACTGGAAAAATACAAGGTCAGGCTCAACCCAAAGAAATGTGTCTTTGGGGTACAATCTGGAAAATTTTTGGGCTACATAGTATCAATGAGAGGGATAGAAGTGGATCCTGCAAAAGTAAAAGGAATCCTTGATATGGAAGCACCTTGAACACTGAAGCAACTCAGAGGACTGCAAGGAAGACTCCAATCCATCCGAAGGTTCATAGCACAACTAATAGATAAAAAGATTGACTATTCACATCTGCTCCACAAGGGAGTAGTGTATAGGTGGGATGAAAAAATGTGAGAAAGCATTCAAAAAGATCAAGGAATACCTACTTACACCACCAGTGCTAATGTCACTGATCGTAGGGAAACCATTGATTCTATACATCTCAGCAACGACGACTGCCCTTGATGCCCTTTTAGCCCAACATGATGAAAAGGGAATCGAGCAGGCAATTTACTATATCAGTAGAACAATGGTAGGGCATGAGCTCAATCACAAATCAATAGAAAAAGCTTGCCTGGTAGTGGTGTTTGCAGCCCAACAATTCAGACACTACATGCTAGCTCATCAAATTAAGTTAATTGCCAAGATAGACCCCCTCAAGTATCTATTATCAAAAACAATGCTTACAGGCAGAATGGCTAAATGGGTTATGATAATATCTGAGCATGATATTGAGAATGTAGAGTGAAAATAAATGAAGGGATGAGTCATTGCGGATCAGCTAGTAGAGGCTCCAACATATGTAGACAACCCGCTCATATAAGAATTTCCAGACGAATCCCTTTTCAATCTCGGTGCAGCCAATCATTGGAAACTATACTTTGACAGTTCCCACACACAACATGGATCAGGAGTCGGTGTATTCTTCATCACCCCCCAGGGGGATTTTATATCAAGATCCTACAAGTTAGCATTCCCTTGTACCAACAATATTGTAGAGTACGAGACTTTAACCATAGGTCTCAAAATTGCGGCACAGTGGTGAATCATGGCATTAAAGGTCTATGGAGATTCACAACTTATCATTAACCAAGTCAACGGTGAATACCAAACTAAGGATGATAAGCTTACACCATACAAGAAGGTGGTACAAAGCCTTAAGGAAATATTTATTGATATCACCTTTGAGCAGATACCGAGGGAAAACAACAGAGCAGCTCATGCAATAACAATGATTGGATCCTTGCTAGATATCCCTCATAATATCTTGAAACATGAATTCTTGGTAGAGCATCTTCTCGTACCCACTTTTGAGGTACCAGAGTTAGAATACGCATGTGAACTTGTTGGTCCCGGTGATCTTTGGTACCATGACATCTACACCTATCTAAGATTAGGAGTCTTCCTAACCGACATTACCCCGAACCTCAAAAGGACCTTTGTCAAGCGATCCTTACGTTTTGTAATCCTAGGAGAAACCCTTTTCCATAGGAGCATTGATGGAACCCTATTACATTGCTTAAAACTTGAGGAAGCCCTTACTACTTTAACTGAGGTACGAAATGGAACTTGCGGTTCACACTCGAGTGGTAGGACCTTGGCCAAGAAGTTGCTAAGAACCGGGTACTACTGATCGAAAATGGAAAGAGAGGCACATGACTTTTTCAGAAGGTGTCTACAATGCCAACAACATGGATACCTCATTCATGCACCAACTTAGGAGTTGCATCCTATCATAACACCATGGCCCTTTTCACAATGGGGGCTTGATCTCATAGGTAAAATCTCACCCACCTCATCCAATGGCCACAAGTTCATTATCACAGCCACCGAATATTTCACAAAGTGGGTCGAATCAATTCCCATGACCTACATCACTGGAAAGTAGATATCCAAGTTCATCCCAAACTACCTTATTTGTCGATATGGCATCCCTCAATCCATTATCTTTGATAATGGGACATCTTTCAAGAATCATAATATCCATGACTTGTGCAAAAAATTCAAAATTCGGCACCGCTTTTCCACCCCATATTACCCACAAGGCAATGGCCAGGCAAAAGCTACCAACAAAACCATTATGAAAATCCTAAAGAAAATAGTCAATGACTTCGGTCATGACTGGCATCTGTAGTTAAATCCTACCTTATGGGCCTACCGCACTAGCATCTACACGCCAACAGGTGCCACCCCATTCTCCTTGGTCTACGGATCAAAAGCCATCCTCCCTATCGAGATCGAGCTCCCGTCACTAAGGATATCATTGCAAAACCTCATCACAGATGAGGAATACAGGGTTACAAGACTAAATGAGTTGGAGTTACTAGATGAATGGTGCATGGATGCCCTAAATCATCTACAGGTCTACCAGAATTTCCTGAAAAGAAGCTACAACAAGAAGATCAGGAAACACACTTTCCAAGTTGGCGAACTTGTGATGAAAGAAAACCAAAAGAATGTACCAAATCTAGGGAGCAAAGGAAAATTTGAGCCCAACTGGCTGGGACCTTTCATCATCATAGCCAACTATAAATTAGGAGCATATCAATTAGCAACACCAGAAGGCGAGCCTTTGCAGGAGCCTCTGAACAACTCTCATCTCAAAACGTTTTATGCCTAAAATCTTGCAAGGTATAGAACCAAAAAATACAAAAACAATCAGAAAAAGTCCTAAAAAAATGGTTACCTTGATGAAAACCTGGCAAACAGGCGTCTTGGTGGCAACAAAAAAATAAAAAAATGGAAAATCAGAAAAATTAGTAAAATGATTGAAAATAGTAAAGAAAAAATCATCCTCTAGTGAAAACCACTTCGGTGGCGCTTTGGACAAGTACCTTGGTGAAAACCTGGAAAACAGGTGCCAAGTGTAAATAAAGTACTCTCTATCCACCAGGATCTACACGAATCACTCATTCCATCACATTTCATTAAATCATCCATCCACCCATCCACTTGCATCCATACCATAGCTTGAGATGATGCCCTTATCATATTCCACCATAGTACTACTTGGCATATTCCTAAGGTCAGTTTGTCCTGCCTTTATCGAAGTAGTCTATCGCTTAAACGTTGGGGGCATGTTTCTATACCTACATTGGATCGGATTTTTGTATATTCTCATGATTGTCCTAAACTCATCAAAAAATCCAAAAACATTCAAAAAAATCATTAAAAATCCAAAAACATGTCGAAATATCAAAAAATCTTCAAAAAATCATCATTGAGTCTCGTTAGTCTTTTACCTTGTCCAAACTACGTCATCTCTGAGCTTGAACGTAGGCAAGGTTGATCTTCGATCACCCCCTGAGACATTTAGGTCAGTCCTTTAGGCGTCTATCGCATTGGCAATCCGTTTGCCCATCTAGTTTCACATTTTAGGTCAGTCCTTTAGGTGTCTGTCGCATTGGCAATCCATTTTTCCATCTAGTTTCATATCTTAGGTGAGTCCTTAGGCGTTCGTCACAATAAAATGGAAATCCGTTTGCCCATCTATCTCGTCTTCAAGTCAAGTCTGTCGTCAGTCGAACTACGTGGTCTCTACGTATATAACGTAGGCAAGGCTAATCTATGAATCAGCTCCCGAGACCCCTAGGATAGGTCTTTAAGTTAGTCTCTTCTTCCTAAATCTCGAAAATACCAAAAACATTTGTAAAACATCTCAAAATACCAAAACAACCTTAAAATATTTGAAAAACCCAAAATGGTGCATCCATTTCATCTCGCTTTCACTCGTGATTTGTCATCACTCATAATAAATTCAATCATCGCTTTCAACCTTTGGTGAATCAATCAAAAGCAAGTCTTGCAGGTTCCAAAGTGAGCACCTAATCATCAGAGTCTTAAGCCTAAGTCAGTATGCAAGCAAGTTGCTCAACTCGGAGTATCAATAGCTTATCATTCAATCAGTCTCACCAAAACCTTGATCGCTACATGTCCTAGGATGAATCCTTCCCATGATGGACATAAGCATCAGGTACCTCACAGTAGTTAGTATTGGCTAGCGGTATGAAAAACATTAGCTTGTTTGGTCTTTTATTGACTTATCTTATTTTTTGCTCATTCCAAGGACCTCTCGATGATGCCTAAATAAAACAGGTTTAGAGAGAAAGGAATGGGGCAAAGATCATTATCTTTTTATCTGCTGCGCTTGTGGGATACACTTGTAAAATAACTTAGTCATATATGCTTTGTTTGGTTTGTGAAGAGGATGTTTTAGATATCTTGTTGACCACATAAGAAAGCTTACTTTCCTATGTTTTGGCTCGAGATGTGTAGAATCTCTAAACTACATCGTAAATGAAGTATGTACTCTAAGTATGAACAAGAATACTCCTATCTGATTGTCAAGTCAAAGTCCATCAGACTAGGTACAATGCCATCCTGGTCCTTTATACCTTGATGCATCATACCTATGTGTGTTATCAAACATAAAGTAATTGGCCCTTTGAAAATGCCAACTCCATGGTAAGCAAATCATCAATCATCATCTTGTGTGGATCTTCCTTCCATTCTTCTCATTCTTCTATCTTTACTAACATTTCTATCTAAAATCAGTGTGTCACATCAATATATACACGAGACTACCCATAATCGATGACTGTCTATACATCATCAGATCTGTCTACATCAAAAAATTATCTTTGATCCTCTGATCAATAGAATCACTCTCGCATTTTTATCGTGATCTTGATCAGAAAATTGAACATTTCCGCTCCATCTCTCGAGGGGGAAACATACCAGCAATATCCTTCTACTGGGGAAACATTGGGGCATCTGAAAAATCAAGAAATTTTTGACTTTGAGCACAACAATTTATTCTTTGAATCAATGCAACAAGTACATTGCTTCAAAGAGGGGCAAAATGTAGACATGGAAAATGAGCAATCTCGGTTCGACACACTTGATCTTGTTTATTAACAACATTTCTTCCTGAATAATACTCTCGGCTTTTCATCATATTCTATCTCTTAAATTAATAAATCATTGTTTATTTGATTAAGTCTTTCTCCTCTAATGATTAAATTAATCAATTTAATTTAATTAACCTAATGTTTCTGTTTAATTAAATAATAAATCATTTTATTTTGTTAAAGTCTCTAAAGTCCTCTTATTAAATTAAATAAATCAAAACCTTATTTGATTTAATCTAAATCTTCCCACTTAGTTAAATAAATCAAAGTCATTTATTTAATTAAACCAATTCCTCTCAATTCTGATTTAAATTAATCAATTTAAGTCTAAATTGTCACATTTCCTAAATTCCTCATTAGATTAATTAAGCTTTTATTAACTTAATCTTAATCTATGTCACATTCTCTAGAGAATGCAACTTGCATAATAAATCAAATACTTTGATTTATTAATTCATCTATTTTCCCTCACATGACATCAAAGGGAATATTCCCTCAATTTGAATTCAAAAAAGTCCAAGTGGATTTGTACATCCAACAAGGCATTCATTCCTCTTACATGTCCTTGTGCATTGAGCCAAGTGGCATTTATTTCATTCTTTTTTCCCTCTGACATGTCATTTCTCAAATTTGAAATTCCACCTAATTGCATTTATCATGCACATTGACCAAAATGTGCTCATTCCTCAACCATTCACATCTTGACAAGTGGCACTTGGCCATTGGATGTTGAATGATCCCACATTGCTCTATTTCATTCTCTCTTCCATTTTGGAAATCTATAAATGGAGGCTTCTTTCCTCATTTGAGCACCCACAACTTTGAGTAAACTTACTATGCTCAAATTCATTTTCATTCCACAAATTTCATGCAATGTTACTCTCTTAAATTGAGAGCTAATCTTGTTCATTCCATTTAAACCAGTTGATATCACCATCAAGAGTCACAAAGCTTACAAACAGGAATTGGGAAAGGGCTGATTTTGACATACCAATCAACACCAATTCCCCCATGGGATTGATAGTCGCTCATTTAAAATAGGATCTCTTTATTTCATATTGTTCTTTACCTATTTTCCTATGACAATGTGGCAATCTAATTTTATGGGGAACCTTGATTTCTTTCCTGTATATGATCTAACAGTGTGATATGTTTTGCTGTGTTTGTGCAGGTAAATTGAATTCTGGGTTCATAATTGGATAATTGGATAAAGATACAATTGGAATCGGATCAGGGATCGATTGATTGGATGGTTGGAAGGGTTTCTAAACTAGGTTCAGAGATCACCCTAGGTGACTTAAGGTGTTGATTGATTAGATTAAATGATGAACTGATGATCACAACACCGAATCCACCTTGAGATGGAAGGGGATTGATAGGGCCAAGGATGATGATTGAATTAGGACGGATGGAGATCCTAAGCAGATGTTAAAGGATGATGATTAGGTTCAAGCACCTAGGTCAATTTAGATAACGACTTCAAATGAAGTTCAGAGGATTTGGATCAAGCAAATGATAATGGATGTATAACCTAAGGATGATTATGAATGCACCTATATGATTATTTAGATGATGATTTGGATGCAAATGGATCGTGATGCAGGTGAACGAGATTTGCAAACAGTTAGGCAGATAACAAGCTTTTTGGAACCCGTGGGAAATTAGCTTTTTGGATCAGATTTGGGAAATGAATGCAGTTTTGGGGCAGGGCCACCCAAACTAGGGCAGGGTTGCCCAACAGATCTTGGTTTCAACTTAGAGCGAAAAATGGTTAAATGGCACCGATAAACAAACCTCTAAAATGGGAAAACGGGTTTGAAGGATGGGGAAACAATCAATTGAAATAGGTGAATGGATGTATGAGGCTAGGGAACGACACTCAGAACGAGAAAATAGGTTCTCAAAATAGGTGAACGGTTTCTCAGAACGGGTGAACGGTTTCTCAGAACGGGTGAACGACTGGACAGGAGGAACGATGTTCAAAACAGGAAAATAGATATCCGGAATGACCAGACGGATGGTCAGAATGGGTACACGGATACTCCAAACGAGGGAACGACACTCAGAACTAGAAAACGAGTTCCCAGAATAGGGTAACAACTATCGAACAGAGGTTAAAAAAGGCTGTTCAAAGGGAAGGGTCTCCCCCTTTAGGGAAGGGTCACCCAAACTAGCGTAGGGTCACCTAAACTAGGGAAGAGTCACCCAAAAAATGGGTGGGGTCACCTAAACATGGGGCAAGGTTTTCCAAATAGGAAAAAATACCAAAAGTTTGACTTGGTCAGGGTAAAAAATAGTTGAGACAGGGGGCTAGGGTCACCTATTTAAGGGCAAGGTCACCTGTTTGAGGGTGGGGTCACCCCTTTGAGGGAAAGGCCGCCTGTTTCAGGAAAGTTGGTGATTTTTGACTTGGTATGGGTGAGAAATGATTGAAATAGGAAAGGCGGGGTCACCCCTTTGAAGGCAAGGTCACCCCTTTGAGGGAAAAGTCACCTGTTTTAGGGTGGGGTCACCTCTGTGTATTGGTCTGAACCTAACTTAGTCAAAAATAGTGATGAAAAAGAATAAAATGATAAGTAAAAGACCAACACTGATTGACAATCACTGGATTTGCACAAGAAAACACTTCAAACAACACAAGCCTAGTTTTAGTGTTAAGGGTATGGTCAACATGGCCCTCTATCTAGGCTAAACAAGGCATCTAAGGGTGTCCCTGATATACGCACAATACGTGGGGCACAACCGTGAACACCAATCCATCTACAGGTGTGAGTCAGGAGAAACCAACGAGAGACTAGGAGCTCAGACCAACTCTTCACATCTTGTGTAGGTATCACCCTAGCTTTGACGCTTCACCAGACATGATGTGATTGGATTGAGGTATAACTTTCACCTCCCCCCTTTATATACTCATTCGGTATGCGTGGTTGGAATGTCCCTTGGGGTGATGAAATCCCCAAGCAGGTCCTGCTAATAAAATAAAAATGGGTAAGAAGACTAAGTGGACTATGATTTCTCTTCACCCAAGATCGCCATATGGTGCAAGGGGATTGGATACATCAATATCCCACTTTCAAACATGTCGAGTAAGTTTATTGACCCTTTAATTAATTCTATGTTCCTATTTTATAAATGAAAGTAAAAGGTTAACTAAACATGTTTGTTCCTCCTGCAACAAACGTGTTAGTAGTTTCATTTTATGTCCTTAACGGGCGAGCTGCACAAATGTTAGTAATGAAACACACTCAACAAGAAACAAATGTTAGCAGGTTAGAAATGAAAAAAAATAGTCAGAAACTGAATTTTGAAATGACTATTTACCTGTTTTTACCTCTGTTTCGGGTGTGGTCGCCTCTGTGTTTTGGGTAGGGCCGCTTGTTTGTCTAGAACCTACAGAAAAGTCAAAAAAACCAAAAAATAGAAACATAAAAATCTGGCTTTGGGCGAGGTCGCCCCTTTTAGGGCGGGGTTGCCTGTTGGTGGGCGGGGTCACCTGTTTGTGAAGCTAAACTTGCAGAAAGTTAGAAAAACCAGAAAATAGAAACAAAAAAGTCTCGCTTTTGGGCGGGGTCACCCCTTTTAAGGTGGGGTCACCTATTCATGGGCAGGGTCACCCTTCTCTGGGCGGGGTCACCCCTTTCTAGGAAGAGTCACCTGTTTGTGAAGCTAAACCTACAAAAAGTTAGAAAAACTAGAAAACAGAAACATAAAAATCTGGCTTTGGGTGGGGTCTCCCCTTTCTAGGTGGGGTCACCTGTTTGTGAAGCTAAACCTCCAGAAAGTCAAAAAAACCAAAAAACAAAAACAAAAAAATATGGCTTTGGGTGGGGTCACTTGTTCATGGGCGGGGTCGCCCCTTGAGGGCGGAGTCGCCTCTATGTTCCTGAATCTACAAGATTTCAAAAAATAACAAATGTGAAAGTAATGGACCCATGACGTGGGTCCCATCGGGCATGCCAAAAATGTGTGCAATGAAATTTATTACCTCCTAATATGCAAAACTAATTAAGAAATGCAAGATAAAACAACACTAGACCACCTCAAGATTAGGCTACGTTGAACACAAATAAAAAAAAGATAAAACAAAAAAGTATACCTTTTACTTGTGTTGATCCTTGGTTGGACCTTGATAGTGTTTTTGATGTGCGCTCCTTGATGGCAAGGTTGTAATGATAGTGGTAGTTGAATAATTAATGATGGTGGGTGAATGCAATAACGGCTACAAGAATGAAAAATTCAAGAGAGCTACAATAATGATTAGAATACAAAATGGCTTGAGAGAATAAGTGTGATAATAATGTATAAGGTCTTTTAATGAATGAAAAAGGGGGTTATTTATAGAAGAAATTGAATTCTCTAGAGGATTCAACGGTCAAGATTGAGCCACCATGGCCAAGATGGAGGGCTATGGTGAGTTGAGGACTCACAAACCCTCACATCTTTCCATGTGGAGGATGAAGTGTCCAAAGGACATGGTGAGATGGAAAGGGTACAAATGATGTGGAAAAGGCCATGTGGTCCCAAGGTACTTGCAAGTACCTTGGGATTGAAGAGGATTTCTTTAAAAAGGGATTCCTTGTCCCCAAGTGAGGTTGAAAGTGACAAGTGAGGACTTTTAGAAAGTCCACTCTTGTCACCGTGGGGATTGGAGAAGGCATTGGAAGAATAAAAGTGAATTTAAAATTCACAATCTTGGAAGAAACCCATGGATAAGACAAGGTCTTCCAAAAGGAGGTCCTTGTCCATGTACTTGATGTGACTTTTGAGAGGTTATGGGGAAGACAAATGCATGGGGGAATAAGCGTGAATTTTTAATTCACATGGGGAAGAGGTCAAACCAACAAGGTAAGTACCATAAAAGGTTGACTTAAGGATATGCTAGAAAAGGTAAGTGATTAGGATTAGGATTGCACAAACAAGTGATTAAGAAAATTAATGAGGATTAGAGGCAAGTGGCTAAATATGGAGGATGTGACATTAATCCTGATTAAGGATATGCACATCTTAATGAAAGATTAATTAGATTAACCCAGATTAGTGGAAAGATTATGGAGGATGGGACAATGAGAGAGAAAGAATGAATTTAAAATTGAAGAGGATAATTGACTAAATTAAATAAATTGATTGATTTATTTAATTTAGAGAGGAAATGGTAAAAGATACAATATTTAATTAAATACTTTTGGGAACCTTAGAGAAAGGGGATAATATTAATTAAATGTGTCATTTAATTAATATGGATGGATTAGACGAATAAATGATAGGATTTTGACCATATGGAAGTGGTCAATTTTGGATGTCTATAGTTTTAATTAATGTCCATGAAGAGACCTCTACACATAAACTATGGAATAAGCTTGGTGAGATGTATCAAGCCAAATATTTAGTGAATGAGATTTTATTGAGGAAGACATTGTATTCCTTGAGAATGGAAGAGGGTGGAAAAATCACAGACCACCTAGAAGCATTCAATATTTTGTTGGCTCAATTGGCATCAATTGGTGTCGAAATGGATGAGGAGGAGAAATGTCAGATCTTGCTTTGTTTTTTTCCTGATTCATGGGATTCTCTTGTTATGGCTATTGGGAGTACTTTTGTTATATTGAAGACTAAAGATGTGGTGGGTTCTTTGCTTTCTAAAGATATGAGAAGGAAGGTATCCATCATTGCCAAGGAGGCCCTAAATGTTCATGGAAGACCTAAGGAAAAAGGAAAGAAGAATGAGAAGTGTGACAAATCCAAGTCCAAGGGGAGATGTAAATCTCTTGGAAAGTCCAAAGTTATTTGTTGGAACTGCAGTAAGCTTGGACATGTTCGTAAGGAATGCAAAGAAGAAAAGAAGAAGAAAAGGAAGAAATTTGATTTTGATTCCAAGTCTGAGAAGGAAGATGGTGATGCATTCATTACAACTTTGGAAACTCATGCAGGTAATGATGCATGGCTAATTGACTTAGGTGCATCTTTTCATATGAACTTTAATAAAGATTGGTTTTGTGAATATGAAGAATTTGATGGAGGTAAGGCGTTTTTGGGTGATGATTCTCATTTAGATATTGTTGGCCATGGTAAATTTAAAATTAGGTTTCCCGATGGTAGAATAAAAAGGATTAATGGTGTGTTCCATATCCCTGGATTAGCATGAAATTTGTTACCCATGAGAAAACTAATAGATGTGGGTATGTAGGTAGTATTTTATGATGCAAGATGGTTAGAGGTGCTATGGTGATTGCTAGAGGTGTCAAATATGGGACATTGTATAAGCTTGATTCATGCACTTTTGAGTGTAATAGTACTTCTATGAAAAGAAAGTATGTGGAAGAAGTGAGGGTTTCACCTTCAACAAATGGTCATGGATTTTAGGTACCCAAGGGAGCTCTTTCTTCTGAGACAAAATTACCTATAGAGAAAAGTATTTTATGGCACCAAAGACTTGTCCACATTGGAGAAAAGGGTCTAAGGTCCTTGAAAAATAAAAACCTTGTTGAAGGTTTGTATGATTGTAATCTTGAATTTGATTTCTATGAGCATTGTATTTATGGAAAACAAAACTGTGTTCAGTTTTACTCAAGTTCTCATAAATTTTATGGTGTATTGGATCTTATTCATTCTGATGTGTTTGGTCTTGTATATTTTCCTTCATTTATTGATTATTATAGTAGAAGAACATGGGTATAATTTTTAAAGAATAAATCTAAAGTTTTCAGTCGATTTAAAGAATTTAAAGCAATGGTTGAGTTGTAGAATAGAAAGAAAATAAAATGTTTGAGTACTGATAATGGTGGTGATTTTTTTCCTAATGACTTTGGTAGATTTTACAAAGATTGTGGTATTCATATATAGAAGACAGCTTCATATTATCCACAACAAAATAGAGTTGCAAAAAGAATGAATAGGATACTGATGGAGAAGGCTAGGAGTATGTTGAGTAGTGCTGGTCTAGAACAAAGGTTTTGGGCTGAAGATATTACCACTTCTTGTTACCTGATTAATAGGTCTCCTATATCATATCTTGTTGATAAGAACCCAATAGAGGCATGTTTAGGCCATGAGCCTTCATTAAGACATCTTAGAGTTTTTGGTTGAGGCATATGCACATGTTCCAAATGAGAAGCGAACAAAGTTGGAGAACACAACTATGAAATGTATCTTCATCGGATAAAGTTATAGTGTGAAAGGATACAAGATTTGGAATCCTATTACACAGAAGGTAATACATAGTAGAAGTGTTAGTTTTAGAGAAACTAAGCCTTCTTCTGTTACATTGCAGCCAGAACAAAGTAAATAGGAAGATGTGATTCAATTTCCTTCTATGCCTGAGAAAGTTGAATCGAGGCCCATGGATAGACAACAAGTTGAGGAGAGCTCATCCAGATCTGAATCTTCAAAAGAGGAGGAAGAACCTCCAACTCAGCTTGTTCATAGGTCTACAAGGCGTAGAAAACCACTTGAAAGGTATTCACCTGATGATTGGAGATGTATTTTTTCTTTGAATACTAACATGGATGAACCTAGATCTGTAGAAGAGGCATTATGTATAAATGATGTATAATCTTGGAAGATTTCTATGGATGAAGAAATGAAATCTTTGAAAAAGAATGATACATGGGATCTTGTACCATTTCCTGAAGGACAAAAACCTATTGGTTGTAAAAGGGTGTTCAAGAAAAATATTGGTTCAGATGGAGTATTGAGAAGTAGAAAGCTTAATCTCAAGTTGAGGGTGTTGATTATGGTGAGATATTTTCTCCCGTTGAAGAAATGACATCCATTAGAGTTTTGATTTCTATTGACGCTTATGATGATTTAGAGGTTGAGCAAATGGATGTGAAATCTACTTTCCTTCATGGTGATTTGGAGGAGGATATTTATATGACACAGCCAAAGCACTACGTGGTGAAATGTAAAAGTAAGTTGGTTTGCAAATTGAAGAAATATTTGTATGGTTTAAAATAAAGTCCTAGGATGTGGTACCAAAAATTTGATACATATGTGTTGAGTTTGATATTTGAGCGTTCTAAATTAGATCATTGTATTTATTATAAAATCGATGGTGATAATTTCCTATTTATTGCATTATATGTTGATGATATGTTATCTATTGGTAGAGGGGAAGGTATGATTTCAGAACTAAAATATCAACTTGCTCCTAAATTTGAAATGAAAGATCTTGGTGCAGATAAACACATTAGGATGGAAATTAAACAAGATAGGGTGAAGAAAAAGATATGGTTTGGTCAAAGCAAGTATGTCAACTCAATTTTCAGAGGTTTGATATGCAGGATTGTAGACCATTGTGTGTTCTTGTTTCAGTTGGAACAAAGTTATCTATTTCATATTGTCCAACATCTCCATCAAAGATGGAAGACATGAGTAGAGTGCCTTACAAAAGTACAGTTGAAAGTTTAATGTATGCTATGGTTTTTACTAGACCATACATTTTCCAAGCAGTGGGAGTTATTTCCAGATATACTTCTAATCTTGGTAGAGTTCATTGGGATGCAATTAAAAGAGTCTTCAGATATTTGCGTGGTACCTTAGATTATTCCTTATGTTATCATAGTAATATGATTAAAGGTGAGATTTCCCTTGATATTCATGGTTATGTGGATTTAGACTGGGAAGGTGATGTTGATAGCAAAAGATCCACCAGTGCTTATGTGTTTACTTTATTTGGTGGTGCAATTAGTTGGATGAGTACACGACAGGTTGTGGTTGCTTTGTCCACTACTGAAGCTAAGTATATGACACCTAATCATGCTTGTAAAGAAGCCATTTGGCTAAGAGACTATGTTCAGATATTAGAATAAAATAAGGTGCAGTGATAATTTATTGCGACAGTTAGAGTGTGATATGTCTAGCCAAGAACCCAATATCTCATGCCAGGACCAAGCACATTGATGTACAATATCATTTTGTTAGAGATATAGTTGAATATTGAAGTGTGAAGCTAGTTAAAGTAGAGACTTTGATGAATGTTTCCGATTATTTTACTAAGCCTGTGAGCACAAAGAAGTTCAAATGGTGTTAAGAGACTATGGGCCTTTTAGCCCCTAGCAATTAGAGATGATGATGACACCCTTTCGTTGTCCTTAAAAGGTGTTTGACAAGTGAGAGATTTGTTGGGAAAATGTGTCTCAACCTTGCAATTATATATGATTTATTGATAGGATGTATGCTGGTATGTGACGACTGATCATGCAAACACTGTACACTCGTAACAAGATGTGGGGTTTGGGGTAACACCCTGAAAAAAATTCACTGACACGTCAAGGTTTTTTCCCGCTGATATGTCAAGGATTTTTCTTGTTGACATGTCAAATGAAAAAAAGCCTTGTAAAACCCTAATTCTAGAAGGTTTCAAAAATCTTGTTATAAGCGGGTGGGATTTATGTAGATAGATGTGCATTCTGAGAGTCTGATAGCGGTCAGGTTGTCTCTTAATCTCTAGTGGTGATAATCTTATGAGAAGCTTGCTCTACGAGTATATTGTAATCTTTTGATTTTTGAATAATATATTGGGCGGCTTTTGAAGTGTGGGGTTTTTCTCCTGAAAGGGTTTTCCCCACGTAAATCATTGTGTCGTGGTATGCATGATATTTGTGTTTATTTTTGTTTAAGTTTTTGTAGCTGTTAAAGATCTGTAAAAGTTTTACATTATTCTCCTCTCAAGGTTAGTGTAGGAAGTTGTTCTGCTACCTTAGCTTCCTTACAATTCCATGTTGATGTAGACTTGTTAGTTGGTTTTGTTTGTGGTCACTTGTGCATTGGTGTAGTTGCTTTGAGATGAGAGGATGGATGAGGTTTAGTACCTAGATAGTCAGTTATGGGGACTTGTAGCATGTGCATCACGATGTCATGAATCACTCAGATATACAACTTTGTGTAAGCTTTTGATAGTGATGGTATTTTTGCTTGGTTTAGAGATCTTGGTGCCACTTGGTATTGTTGTCAGATGGACATGTTGATGTGCAAAATTGGAGGATTTTTCAAATTAGCATATATTTGGTCATAATGCTTGGAGAGTTTGGTTGTCACAGTTTAATGAGAGCTTTAGAAGTGACTTGGTCATGATGCTTGGATAGTTTGGTTGTCACGGTTCAGTGGGAGCTTTAGTAATGACTGTGGGTTCATCACTTAGTGATGGATGATCTTCTTTAGTGTTGTAGATGTTACTAGGAGGAGCTCTTAGATCTTTTTGTTGTAGAAGGGTTATTTTGCATTTGCATGGACACTAATTGAAAGTGTGTAGCATATTAGAGCCATGGAAGACTCTTGTGTTCTTTGGGCTGAGGTGTTGGTGGTGCTTGATAGGTGATGTTGGTTTAGATATTGCTTGTTTTATGTCATGATATACTCTTGAACTCTTGATTCTAGATTAGAGTTTTGGCATGATATATTTCTCTTGAGACCATATTGTGTTCACTTGGATCATGTGATCTCCTTAGGGGGATGGTAAGATCATGATGTCATGATAAGTTCCTGATTCAGATCATTGGAGGTTTGATAGTGGTCTAGTGATTCTCTGTGTTTTGGGTGCATTGGTCATATGCTTGAGAACTTCATGCTAGTGAAGTGATGCATTTGAAAGTTTAGCATGAAATGATTGTTTGTAGGTGCTCATGGATACATGGAGAATGAGGTGAGGCTATATTTCTCTTGAGATGAGAGAAGTGTTATTGAGATGGTTACTCTTGATGAGATTTCAATAGAAAGTCTGAAAAGCCTACACCTTGGTTGGACATGAGTTCAATAGAGACCTATGAGGAGATTGTTCTTGGAGTGAGTCATGATGGCTTGATTATCCTAGAGGAGCATTCTCATTCCCACTATTGGTCTACTTGGAAATTTATTGTTTGAAAGGTTTTTTCTGATTATATCTTTCAGATGTGTTTATGTTTCATGCTCTCTTTCTCATGGGATTGAGTTGATCCATGATGATTGATTATGGACTCATTTGAGGATGGTTTAGCATGAGTTGATATGATTTATCTTTCATAGATATGGATCTTGAGCTATGTAGTTAGTTCTGGAGGATTCATTTGAGGGATGTTTGGAATTATTATCTCCTTGTGCATATGAGTTTATGATATCATCATTGATGAGGACTATTAGGAGATAGTTTATGGGATGATTTCCTAAGATGGGAAATGGAGTAGTTTGATCTTCTTTGAGAAGCTTACATACATGTAGATACATGATGCATATGTTATGTTTGATCTCTTGAGGTTGAATGGGGTTGGATGTTGTTATGGATTTTATCTTGGGGTTGTGAAGGAGATCTTACTTGACACAATTGGCATTTAGATGTGTATGTAGAAGGGCATGCTACATGTTTATGATTTGCATGTTTTTTTCTCTAGTCTGGTTCTTCTTCATGTATGTTCAAATTCATATGAATTTATATGTGAGATTTCTATGTGGAGCTATGGTGATCACTAGTTTGTGGTCACGTGTTATCACTTGGGTGATGACATGGAGGTTCTTGTATCTCTTTATTTTGTTGGATATGGAGAACATGGGGGAGTTGTGGAAGATTGCTGAGAAAGATGTTTCTTGCAGTAGTTGGCTGTAGGATTTATAGATCATTGTGGATGGTTCTTGGTACTACATGACTGCAAGTTTTCTATGTGTTGTGATTGGTAGAATCATTATGCCTTTGATATTTTTAGATTTGGCATTACCCAAGTAATGGGAGTTCCTAGATGTGTTTGGTCTTCTTCAACTGGTTGGCACATGGATCTTGTATTTGTAGTTGATGGGCTGGCTATGTAGGTGGAATGAGTTTGTTGATATGGATACCTTTGAGGTATGGGTGATTGGATGGATTAACACTTATGTGTGCTATTTTTAGTTACGTGGTTTGATCAGTTGGATGGGAGCAGTCAATTTACTGGGTGTTGTTCTAACTGATGTTTCTATCTTGTTTTCTAGAGGATGACTTCATGGTTGTGTTTGGTTTGTGGTCTTTGAAGTTGATGTCATTGATTCTTTTATATAGCTTGTGAGAACAATGGAGTGGTGGCAGTATTCTGCAGCGTTTGCTATCAGTTCGATGTGATGCTTGTGTTCTTTAGATTGGTGCATACACACCATGGCTCATTCCTTTCCTTTGGAGGATGGCTGGAACTACTGCCTGAGATGGTGGACATCTTAGATGTTGTTGTAGGTGTCTAGGGTGATACAGTGACTTCAAGCATTAGAAGAAGCTAGTAAGTTCTTTGTCAAGTGGGAGAATGTTGAGAAAGGGTGTCTCAAACTTGTTAGAATAGAAGGCATCAACTTTGGGTTCATCGGGCTTAAAGGTGAGTGTTGGTGAGACTAAGTTGCTAGTCTCCTCGATGTCTCAATAAGCTCTCCACAAATTGGCATTAAGTGCTTCATCGGGTTGATAGTCATATATCGGTGAGATGAAGTGATAAATCTCTTCTAAAATCACTTGGATTATCGCTAGGTGTGTTTGAAGTTTGCATCAACTGAAGCTTCATCGATGAGACAAGTGAGCGTTGGCGGGATTGAATGAGTAGTCTCTTCAACATACTGATGAACTGCAAGAAGTTTTTTTCTAGAGGGACATGTTGATTTCAGAGGGAGTCACTTGGCAGTCCCTTCGACATTGTGATGAACAACATGAAGGAAGTCTTTAGGGAGACAAAAAGATATAATCGGGACCTTCAGTCTTGTCTCTTCGATATCCCGATGGAAGGCTGGGTCTCTTCATCAGAGGGATTGATGGTTTTCGCCAATAATTTGGTAATAATTCCTTCAACATGCTGATAAGGTGGAACCTAACTACATGAAGGATAATGTCAGTTGTACTGTGATGACATGGTTGACATGTAGGTGGTGGGACCACTCATTCAAGGTTGTAGGGTTCATTGGCAAGACTTCACCATATCAAAAGAAGTTGCTACATGGTGACTTTGACATCCCAATAGGATGGAACATTTGACGTATCAGAGTGACAATGAGATTTCAGAGAGACAAGGTTTGAATTCTCTTTGATGTTTCGATATGACTTCGATGAGGAAGAAGGTAATGATGGTTACATCATTTGTGACCATTTGTCTGTTATGGAAGTTGGAGCAATGGTTTCCTGGAACACCTGAGATGTATATACGAATGCCATAGTGCATTGGAACAGTGAGAGGAGATTGGATGCAAAGGGGTTATGCTGCTAGATTTTCTCTAGATGGAACAAGATGTAAATCTTCGTGTAAAGGCTTAGAGCTGACATTGTATTGTAATTGTTTACTTTGTTTCTAAATAATAAAATGGATCTATGCTTTTGGAGTGTGGGGTTTTTACCCAAAAGGGTTTTCCCCACATAAATCTTTGTGTTCATGTCTTCTATTCTATCTTACATGTTAAATGATTCTGTTTGTAGAATGTGTTTAATGCATGTTGTTGAAACTGGTCGATCTTGAAAGACCTTAAATTGCATAAACTTTTATCTAAGGATTAATGGTGGGAATTGAACTATGTTTGATTCTGCTTTGTGGCATAGTAGTGCATGTTTTGGAGGCTTTCTAAAGAAATGAATGTTACCGAATACACTTACTAATCTTGGATGTTATTATTGAGATGAACTTAATTTCCCTTCACACCAACATGGAAATGAGCTGCCAATTGGATGGAGAAAGGTGGCAGATGTGGATTTGCATCATCATATTTTTGTTTTTTAAGGTAGGGGTGATGTGAATGGGAAATTTGCCTATGGGTGCAAATTTTCTCCATCAAAATTTTCCCCCACTTTAGTGAGCATGCGTGTTGGTGCAAATGCAAGGTAAAGTAGAAAGAAGTTGAAGAGAATATACCTAAATTATCAATGAAGTATATCTTTGATCTAGTACACCTGAATGTGCAAGAGGTAGCTCTATAGGTGCCTGGTTCAGTAGGGAAACCTTGATGAAAAAGAGAGAGAGATGGATCCATAAATACTCTGTCTTGTGTAAGGTGAAAAAAGGCTTTGTAGCTACTTAGTCCCATATAAGATGAAAAAAATGCTCTATAGGTTCTTGGTCCTGTAAAGAGAAAGTACTTCATAGGTTCTCAGTCTTGCAAAGGGGGCACTACAGATTCTCAGTCCTATGGGGCTTGATGTGAAAGGAATCCCAAGTGCTGAGTCCTGAAGAGTTGATGCGAAGGCCCTTACATGTTATCATTCCTACAAAGCAAGCTTGATGAGGTGCTCAGTCCTCCAATCTTTGTTGTAAAAGTGGCTTCACAAGTGCTCAATCCTCCAATCTTGGTTGTAAAAGTGGCTTCACAGGTGCTCAGTCCTGCAAGGAAATATTGATGAGGTGCTTGGTCCTCCAAGCTTGGTTGTAAAAGCGGCTTCATAGGTGCTCAATCCTGCAAAGTGACATGTTAAGCTACAGACAAAACATGTTAGGTAGGAAAAGTCATGAAAATAGGCACACATATCATAGAACAAGCAATTGAAGGAAGAGTTTTCAAAGGGGTCCCTCAAGAACCCTTCAAGATAGCAAGGGGTCCATGCAGAGGGACACTCCTTTGAAAAGCATGAAATTTTTCATAAATGATTTTATCATCAAGAAATCCTTTTGAAAGATCTCTTTTGTTAAGGAATCTGATAAAAAGAATGGCCTTTCTCAAAGGAAAGTTTTCTAATTATTTTTGCTACAAATTTATTTTCAAAAGATAAATTTCATCGAGGGGATCCTTGTTGAAGGATGCATTTTTAAAAAAATGCAAAATTTTTAGTAAGGGATTCATTGGCCACCGAATTCACCTTATTGAAAATCAGAGTAGTAGCTCCCCCTTAGGATGGTGTGTGTGAATCAAAGGAGCACTGGCATCCCAAGGAAAGAAAGAAGAAATAGTGATGTTGTGGCCCACGAGACATGGTAAGATGTAAACGTGGAAATATTATCACAAATACGAGGGACAACACATAATCACCACAACATAACAAAACAAGTAGAAAGATAGGCAATCAAAGATAAAGAAAATAAGAAACAAGAAAAGATGAAGATATCAAGAGACAAGGGGATCTAGGAGTTTGGGGTTAGATCAATACTTATAGGTAACCCGTAATGCATGTTCACAAAAAATCATCAATCCTCGAAGTTCCTAGATCTGAAGAAGAGCACATGAAGACAAAATGAAAATTAAAAAAATGGGTCAACATGGAAGGAATTCCTAAATTCCCCCACACTTTGCATCATCCCCAAATGATTGAAAAACAAGTTACAACATATACAAGAATGATGAAACATATAGAGGAACTTCACAACACAATTTCACTCATGTATCCAAGCACCTACAAGGGTGACAAGGGTCCTCTAAGAACACACAAAAATAAGCATGGGGGAAACAAAACACACACACACAAATCTAATTTATAGATAAAGAAGAGGTGCCCCTAGTCCTCATCAATTAGGAGGTCATCATTCTCACAATATAAATTATTATATGAGGAGGGCAGATGAGTCTACAAGGGTGAGACAGTGAGGGGAGCACCCTCTGACTCTCCTACACCAAGAGTTAAGGAAGAAGGCCCCTCAAGGTCTCCCTCACTCAAATCCTATGAGGTGAAACTCATTAATCTCACAAAGATTTCTAATAGAGTCGAGACAAAATCCACGGAGTTGAACATGCACTTAACAGGAGTGTCATGTACCAACCAGGTGGGAGAGGAAGGAGGCACCCAAGATCCACCATCAACCTCATCAAGAGGGATAGTGATAAAATCAAGAGATTTTGGGGCTGCCTTTGTCACAAGGATGACACAAGCCAAAGAAGAAATCCCTTCCAAAGAAGGTGATCCCTTCTTCCAACTTATGCTTCAATGGAGGATGTAGAATCCCCACAAAAGAAGTGAAAGGTGAGGAGGAAGAGGATAGGGCTACAATGAACACCATTATGGTGTTCGAAATGTCCATGGGACAAGAAAATGGAGGGATTTATAGAAGGGACATAAAAAGAGGGGGCTCCACCGAGGAAGTGAGTGAACACCTACACCCTTTTGGGGTGAGGGTCATCAACATTTGATGATGGATCTAGAAGCATAACTGAGGTGAGTGGAATTGAAGCAGGAGGAGAAGAAGAGGGAGGCACAGTAGGAGATGTTAAAATAGGAGTTGTTGGCTCCCCTTCAGCCTTTTGCAAGGTAGCTTGTTCAGTAGCCATAGCTTTTCTCTGGCGCTTACACTCATGTGCAAGCCTATTTTTTCAGCTCTGGGAACTAAAATTCATTGCTTGAGAAGGAATGAGAGGCTCCTATTTTTCCATAGGAATTTCCTCCACAACCATTTCCAGTGGAAGGGAAGCCTCTTGGACAAGAGCAAGAGTAGGAAGTGCAGGAGCAAAAATGATAGCAGGAGGAGAAGTAGACGCTAGTGCCTTAGTAGTGGGCCTCTTCCCATTTCTCTGCCTAAGGGGCAAGAGAAATAGGAGGCCGCAAAGGCCGAGACATAGGGGTAACACCATGAGGGCCCTTCCCCTTACCATAAATAATGGGCCTAGGCACCATGGGCAAGATGAGAAGCTCAAACACTTGATGCTTTTCTTTTCACCAAGTGGGCACCATTGGGCTCCCCATGTGAGGCATGGGAGCTAGAATTGAAGGCACTGCAATAGGGTGAGAAGTGGAAGAAGATGGAGCAGCAAAAGAAGAGGAAGGCTCTTGAGCGTGAGCAAGCTTACCCTTCCCCTTTTTTTGAAAGGAGGGGGAAACTTAATACTGCACAATCATGCAACCTTTGACAAATATGGCATAGGGGGATGCAAGGTAGGTCACTTTTGGTGTTGTGTCTCTGTTCATATACTTGACATAGGCACAATATAGAAAGTCCATCCTCAGGGGAAGCAGATTGACTAGGGTAGGCCAAAGTTGATCTAGCAAGTAGCCCCCATGTGATAACAATGATTTTTATTCAGTTCCATGCACAACATGCATAAATACCTCATGAGAAAACTTAAGAAACTTATGAATAATCAAAATGATTTCGTTCATGGAAACTAGCCACAAAATGCCTAGTTTCACCCTGAATAAATTTGACTTCGGAATGATATCAAAAAGGGTATCTACAACCTTAGGCCTTACAAAGATTGAGAGGGTGATAAAACCGAGGGTAGGGATCGAGAGTCCATCATGTGTATGTATCATGGTCTTTTACTTCTCATATTCCTCCTTATTTAGAAAGATGATAATCATAGTCTCCTCCGTTATAACGTTCACACAACTCATGGGGTCAACCAAGACACCAGTTATGATGTTCTCGTTGATGCGAGCAAGAATGTACAAGGGGCAAGGTTCTTTGTTCATAGGTAGATCCTGCAATGTGAAAGATATGTTTGGCAATCCAATCATATGCTGGGAAAGAGGAATGCATGTAAATGAAACCATATTTATGTACTTCGACAGAAAAAACTCAATGGAACTCGAAGGTTCAAACATCCAATAGTGACCTATCTAAATTTTGTTCTTAAATACCTAGGGGTCCTTCTAACTACATAGCTAGGGGTCATAGATCGGCTTGTAAGGCTACATTCCTTACAACACACAAACCCATGAAATGCGTAGAGAATGAGAGGTCCTTCGATACCAACAGATGAAATTAGAATAGTTCACGTCAAGTTCACCAAAATGTAGAGTAGAGGGACCAACTGCTTTGTGACTCTAGGTCATAGGAGAGTCCTAAACAAAAGGCTACCCTAAACTACCTCAAGCTTTGCTAGGAAAATTTGAAAGGTTAAGGTGTTAAGGATGAAAAGGAAGAGCAATCTAGATGCTACTATCCTTTTAATAAAATTGAATGTTTCACGGGGTCAAGAGGGCTAATTTCGAGGGTCCAATCTACTACCTAGACAACTCATTGTTTGAGGATGATAGCATGGAATATGGATTCTAGCGTGACACACCCGTGTCTTAGATGTGTGCTGGCATCCGTACGAACATAAGGTCTTAGGAATAGATTAAAACGCTAGAAAATCAACTAACTTCCTAACTGCTAAGGGTTTATACTATAATAGAATATTAGAAAAGTGTAGAACTAAAGTAAAACAAGAAGAATACTACCTCTAAGCTAAGCTGGAATTGACAAAGAGAAGGTGAGAAAAGAAGACCTTTCTATTCGAGAGTCGAATCTTCAAAGAGATCCACGTGAAGACACCTACACACACAAGACCAAGGAAAATGTTGGGGCTATTTTTAGAGGACTACCTCAATCAGTCCCCCGCTTTGGTGTTTCCACCTCCATGGACAACCAGATAGCAACAATATATGGAAAATGAATTAGAAATAGAAAGGAAATAGTGCTAAGAGGAATCACCAATGATTATGCTACGTAAATACATAAAATGATGCAAAGAGCAGTAGTGAAGAATAATACCACCTCCACAACTATGAGCACTCAAGGCAAGTAGTGGGAGGAGAGAGATTGCAAGTCCTCCAACAACAACATTGTCATAACAAATGGAGTGTAGGAGCCAAAAACTAGTAGCTTGCAACCACAAGAAAGTGATATAGAAGCTTGAAAATGTGAGAATAAAGCTAAGAGTGTGTAGTAGAATGGAGTGGAATCAAGAGAGAGTGAAGTAATGAGAATATATAGCATTTGAACTTGCA
Source organism: Sequoiadendron giganteum (assembly GCA_007115665.2). Lineage (NCBI taxonomy): Eukaryota > Viridiplantae > Streptophyta > Pinopsida > Cupressales > Cupressaceae > Sequoiadendron > Sequoiadendron giganteum. The sequence continues at coordinate 45,379,032 of CM021103.1, read as the reverse complement.
GAAGGAGGAAAAAGACCCATTTCTCATCAGTTAAGGGATGTAGAGACATTACACTTTGTTGCCAATGGATAAACATAATGCGTTTACAGATTCTAGAGGTACGAATCCTGCCAAGATAGTAGCGTGATGCATGGACGTCCGCGTGGCGTGCACACATCCTCGATAGAGATTCCTCCATCGATGTGGAAATGAGCTTCCAAGTGGATGGAGAAAGGTGGTGAATGTGGATTTGCATCATTGAATTTTCATTTTCTAAGGTAGGGGTGATGTGAATGGGAAATTTTCCTAGGGGTGCAAATTCACTCCATTATAGTAGGACACAAAACTAGAAACTTAGATGACATACTTGTGGGTTCATTAGTATATACTCTTCGTGAAGGGTAGGGCAATATCTAGTTGGAAGGTGTGTGGGGGATCGTTAGTTTGTGGTTGGAGGTAAAGTACTTAGGTGATACTCTCCCTCTTGCAGATGACAATGTTGAGGGTTGTGAAATAGAAGGATTGTACAGATATGGAAGACTTGACCTTAAAATTGTATTGTAATTTGTAAATTTGTATACTTGATAGTTTATCACATATGAAGTTCAAATTCAAAAGTTTTTTTATACTTTCATATTTGAAATGTTTAATAAATGATGTATGAAAAAGAAAAAAAATGCATTTATATTTTTAAGCAAATGATTTATTTTACTTTTATGGGAAAAACAAAAGTAATTCCTTTGTAGTATGAGTTATTTTGTTACATAAATTACTATAAAGTGTTAAGGAATTACATGTAAAATTAAATGAATAATTAGAAAGAGGGAGGGGTAGGAGATTGCACAATTATTTCACAATGGTATTTTTATGAACAACTGTCTACATTAATCATTTATAAACATGTAATAGTACACATATTCACAAGAAATTGGTTTGATATGAAATCACACCCCAATAGTCCACACATGACTAAAATCTAAATCAAAAAATTTAGAAAGCAATCATTAAGTGATGATAATAGTAGTAGAGGGGGAGGTAGTGGGTTTGATTATTTATCTTGCCCTATACATCAACAGGGCCTAGAGTGTCCATGGGGGGGTCCCATCCCTTATCATGTTTCTCTTTATCTTAATAATCATAGGTCAAAGAGATGGTCAGAGCCAATCAATGAAACTTGTTGGGGTCAAACCAACTAGTAACATCACTAGAGGGTCACCCAAGAGCTCCACCCATAGGAAGAAGAGAGGTAGAGCATCACCTAAAAAGTCATAACACACTCTAATTTATATGATCTCCCTTATCAACGAAAGGAGAAGCATGTGAATGAACAACATAGGTAACAACACCCAAATACTTTGACCCCTCTAGCACCCATGAGGAGGTGAGTAGCACCAAGAGGAGGGGAGAGATGAGGGAACTATGCCAACATCACACAAGGTAGTGCCCCAATGGTTGAGAATCACTTGAAGGTGACCCACTTCTAAGGAAACTTTGTAGCTTGTATGTGAATCTATAATAACACATTATAAAAAATAATAGCTTTGAAAAAAAGATGCATTTTATAACAAAGCAATGAGAAAAAATTATAGAATTTATATCTTTCCATATGCTAAAGAGAATCTCCACCCTGAAATCTGTTGGGAAAATGTGTCTCAACCTTGCAAATACATAAGGTATTGTTGATACGTCAGCATGGGGGGTGCAGGGGATACCCCCATACGGGGATCTGAGGGGGCTCATCCCCCTCGATGGGGGGTCTGAGGTTGTGTGCTCCGATAGGGGTTCGAGGGCAGCACCCCCGAAAGCCACATTTTATGTATATTTTATTATTTTAAATTTGGACCATTCATCATTAGGTCTCACATCTGACGGTCAATATTTTGATGGCTTGACTTGCCCTAGAAGGCAACCCTATTTTATGAGGGTGTTGTATTACAATTGTGTATTGTGATGTATTTTGTGATTTTGATAGCGGCTACGTTACCTTTGGATCTATGATTGGTGATACTCCTATGAGAAGCTTTCTTTGAAAGTATATTGTAATCTTTGTGATTTATGAATAATATATTGGGTGAATTTTGGAGTGTGGGTTTTTCTCCCAAAAGGGTTTTCCCTATGTAAATCACTGTGTTGTGGTATGCATGATATTTGTGTTTATTTTTGTTTAAGTTTTTGTAATTGTTAAAGATTTGTAAAAGTTTAATTTTATTCTCCTCTCAATATTAACTACGTAGGAAGTTGTTCTGCTACCTTAGCTTCCTTATAAGTGGTATTAGAGCCTGATCACCTTTGGTTTCAGTTGTGGGTTATTGGGTTTTTTGAACTAATCTAGATTTGAGTGGGAGCTTATGTAGAAGATTCTTTGTGATCTTGTTGCAGGAATTTTAAGATGATAAGTTCATTAGGGAGAATATAGGTGGATAAATTTTCTAGAAATAATTTTGAAATGTGGAAGTTGAAGATGGAGGATCTATTGATAGATCGAGGTTTGTGGGATGTTGTTGATGAGAATGTTTCAAGGCTTGTAGATCCTAATTAGGCTACTCAATATGATGTTATGGATCATAAAGTCAAGGGTCTAATCATGTTATGCTTGGTAGACCCTATTTTAATTAACGTCTATGAAGAGACCTCTACACAAAAACTATGGAAGAAGCTTGGTGAGATGTATCAAGCCCAATCTTTAGTGAACAATATTTTCTTGAGGAAGAAATTGTGTTCCTTGAGAATGGAAGAGTTTGGATGAATTATAAACCACCTAGAAGCATTCAATATGTTGGTGGCTCAATTGGAATCAGTTGGTGTCAAAATGGATGAGGAGGAGAAATGTCAGATCTTGCTTTTTTCTTTGCCCGATTCATGGGATTCTCTTGTTATGGCTATTGGGAGTACTTCTGTTATATTGAAGACTGAAGATGTGGTGGGTTATTTGCTTTCTAAATATATGAGGAGGAAGGTATCCATCTGTACCAAGGAGGTACGAAATGTTCATGGAAGACCCAAGGAAAAATGCAAGAAGAATGAGAAGCGTGATAAATCCAAGTCCAAGGGGAGATCCAAATCTCTTGGAAAGTCCAAAGTTGTTTGTTGGAACTATGGTAAGCCTGGAAATATTTATGTAAAATACAAAGAATAAAAGAAGAAGAAAAAGAAGAGATTTGATTCCAATTTCTAGTCCAAGAAGGAAGATGGTGATGCATTCATTGCAGCTTTTACAACTCGTGGAGGCAATGATGTATGGTTAATTGAATTAGGTGCATCTTTCCATATGACCTTTAATAGAGATTAGTTTTTTGAATATGAAGAATTTGATGGAGGTAAGGTGTACTTGGGTGATGATTCTCATTTAAAAATTGTTGGTCGTGGTAAATTTAAAATCAAGTTTCCTAATGGTAGAATAAAAAGGATTAATGGTGTGTTGCATATCCTTGGTTTAGCACAAAATTTGTTATATATGATCAAACTAATAGATGTAGGTGTGTAGGTAGTATTTTCTGATGCATGATGCAAGATGGTCAGAGGTGTTATGGTGATTGCTAGAGGTGTCAGCTATGGCACATTGTATAAGCTTGATGCATGCACTATTGAGTGTAATAGTACTTTTGTGAAAGCAAGTCTATGGAAGAAGTGAGGGTTTCACCTTTAGCAGATGGCCATGGATTTTGGGTACCCAAGGGTGCTCTTTCTTTTGAATCAAAGTTACTTGTAGAGAAAAATATGTTATGACACCCGAGACTTGGCCACATTGGAGAAAAGGGTCTAAGGACCTTGAAAAATAAAAACCTCATTGAAGGTCTATCTAATTGTAATCTTGAATTTGATATTTGTGAGCATTGCATTTATGGAAAACAAAACTGTGTTTAGTTTTACTCAAGTTATCATAAATCTTGTGGTTTATTGGATCTTATTCATTTTGATGTGCTTGGTCTTGTAGATGTTCCTTCAATTGGAAAATCCATATATTATGTTTCATTTATTGATGATTATAGTAGGACATTGGTATATTTTCTAAAGAGTAAATATGAAGTTTTCAATCAATTTAAATAATTTAAAGCAATGGTTGAGTTGTAGACTGGAAAGAAAATAAAATATTTGAGGTCTTATAATGGTGGTGAATTTTCTCTAATGATTTTGATAAATTTTGTAAATATTGTGGTATTCATAGACATAAGACAACTCTATATTCTCCACAATAGAATGGAGTTGTAGAAAGAATGAACAAGACACTAATGGAGAAGGCTAGGAGTATATTGAGTGGTGCTAGCTTAGAACAAAGGTTTTGGGCTAAAGCTATTACCACTACTTGTTACCTAAATAATAGGTCTCCTACATTAGCTCTTATTGATAAGACACCTATAGAGGCATGGTCGAGCCACAAGCCTTCATTAAGGAATCTTAGAGTTTTTGGTTGCGGGGTATATGCACATGTGCCAAAGGAGAAGTGAAAAAGGTTGGAGAACAAGGTTGTGAAATGTATCTTCATTAGATATAGTTATGGTGTGAAAGGATACAAGCTTTGGGATCTTTCTACACAAGGTAATACATAGTAGAAGTGTTAGTTTTAGAGAAACTAAGCCTTCTCCTAGTATATTGCATCCATAACAAAGTAAATAGGAAGATGTGATTCAGTTTACTTCCAAGGAAGTTGAATCGAGGCCCATGGATAGAAAAGAAGTCGAGGAGAGCTCATCTAGCTCTGAATATTTATAAGAGGAGGAAGAACCTCCAACTTGGCTTGTTTGTAGGTTTACAAGACATAGACAACCACTTGAAAGATATTGACTTGATAATTGGAGATGCATTTTTTCTTTGAATAATAATATGGATGAACCTAGATCGATCAAAGAGGTATTAGATATGAATGATCCAAAATCCTAGAAGATTACTATGGATGAAGAAATGGTAGCTTTGAAAATGAATGATACATGGGATCTTATACCATTTCCCGAAGGAAGAAAACTTGTTGGTTGAAAATGGGTGTTCAAGAAAAAGATTGGTTTAAATGGAAGTATTGAGAAATAAAAAACAAGGTTGGTTGCAAAAGGTTACTCTCAAATTGAGGGTGTTGATTATGGTGAGATATTTTCTCCTATTGCAAAAATGACATCCATTAGAGTTTTGCTTTCTATTGCTACTGCTTATGATTTAGAGGTTGAACAAATAGATGTGAAAACTACTTTCCTTCATAGTGACTTGGAGGAGGATATTTATATGACACAACCAAAGCACTATGTGGTGAAAGGTAAAAGTAAATTTGTTTGCAAATTGAAGAAATCTTTGTATGGCCTAAAACAGAATCCTAGGGTGTGGAACCGGAAATTGGATACATATGTGTTGAGTTTGGGATTTGAGCATTCTAAATCAAATTATTATGTTTATTATAAAACTAATGGTGATCATCTCTTGTTTATTGTATTATATGTTGATGATATGTTATTTTTTGGTAGAGGGAAAGGTATGATTTCAAAACTAAAATCTCAACTTGCTGCTAAATTTGAAATGAAAGATCTTGGTGCAACTAAACACATTCTTGGGATGGAAATTAAAAGAGATAAAGTGAACAAAAATCTATGGCTTGGCCAAAGTAAGTATGTCAATTCAATTTTACAGAGGTTTGATATGCAAGATTGTAGACCATTGTGTGTTCCTATTTCAGATGGAACAAAGTTATCTACTTCAAATTATCCAACATCCACATCAGAGATGGAACACACGAGTAGAGTGCCTTACTAGAGTTTAGTTTGAAGTTTGACGTATGCTATAGTTTTTACTAGACCAGACGTTGCCCAAGTAGTGGGAGTTCTTTCCAGATATATGTCTAATCCTGGTAGGGTTTGTTAGGATGCAGTTAAATGAGTCTTTAGATATTTGCACAATACATCAAAATATTCCTTATGTTATCATAGTAATATAAATGAAGATGAGATTTCCCTTGATATTTATGGTTATGTGGATTCAGACTAGGCAGGTGATGTTGATAGAAGATGTTCCACTAGTGCTTACATATTTGCTTTACTTTGTGGTGCAATTAGTTGGATGAGTAAGCAACAGGTTGTGGTTGCTTTGTGTACTACTGAAGCTGAGCATATGATAGCTACTCATGCTTGTAATGCTTGTAAATAAGCCATTTGGCTTAAGAGATTGTGTTCAAACATTGGAATGAAATGAGGTGTAGTGATAATTTATTGTGAAAGTCAAAGTGTGATATTTCTAGCCAAGAACCCGAAATTTCATGCCAATACCAAGCACATTGATGTACAATATCATTTTGTTAGAGATATGGTCGAAGATGGTAGGGTGAAGTTGGTTAAGATAGAGACTTTGATGAATGTTGTTGATTCTTTAACTAAGACTATGAGCATAGAGAATTTTAGATGGTGTTCAAAGACTATGGGCCTATCATCCCCTAGCAATTAAGAGATGATGTTTATACACCCTCTCATTTCTCTTGCAAGGTGTTCGACAAGTGGGAGATTTGATGTAAAAATGTGTCTCAACCTTGCAAATACATAAGGTACTATTGATACATCAGTGTGAAAGGGGGGGGGGGTGCAAGGGGGTACCCCCTGTGGGGGTTTGGGTGGGCTCATCCCCACTAGTGGGGGGTCTATGAGCCACGTGCCCCGACGGGGGTTCGAGGGCAACACCCTCGAAAGCCATATTTTATGTAGATTTTATTATTATAAATCTAGACCATTCATTATTAGGTCTCAGATCTGACGGTCGATATTTCAATGGCTTGATTTTCCCTAGAAGGTAACTCTATTTTATGAGGGTGTTGTATTATGACCATGTATTGTGACATATTTTGAGAGTCTGATAGCGACTATGTTACCTTTGGATCTTTGGTTGGTGATACTCTTGTGAGAAGCTTTCTTTGCAAGTATATTGTAATCTTTGTGATTTTTGAATAATATATTAGGCTAATTTTGGAGTGTGGGATTTTTCTCCCGAAAGGGTCTTCCCCACATAAATCATTGTGTTGTGGTATGTATGATATTTGTGTTTATTTATGTTTAAGTTTTTGTAACTGTTAAAAAATTGTAAAAGTTTTACATTATTCTCGTCTCAAGATTAGTGTAGAAAGTTGTTCCACTACCTTAGCATCCTTACAAAATCATGACATATCTAGTTGAATTTATGTGTAATATGGGGCCAATATCCTAAAAGAACCATTTTCCAAGGAAAAATCTTTGGCTGAAAATGTTGAAAGAAGTCATGAATCTAGTTCTAAAGTATTTGGGCTCTAGGATAAAACCAAAAAAGGTGTTAAAAAAACTCTAGTTTCCCATAGAAAGAGAAATAAGGGTCTTGAATGTCCATATGAACTAACCATGATCCCATTAGCAAGCCTTTAAAAATATACAAGTGAAATGGGCCAATTTGGGCTCTAAAACAACAAGCTAGATGGTGAGAAACCTATGTTGCCAAATCAAGACTAATGACTGCAAATGCCATCTCTAGTTTAAAATAGGTACCATGGGAAAATGGGGAGAAAGACAAAAATATCCAAGACAACATTTTCAATTATAAAAGATAATATTTGAACCCCACTTCCAATATTTCTGCTAAGTCTTGGAAGATTGAATACCAATTTTATGAACCATATCAATTGAAATTACCCCTATAGAATTGTCAAAAGTCTCACGATCTTGAGCAGAAAGGAATAATTTAGAGAATAAATCTCATGGTCACTAGATACCTTTCTTGTAAAACCACAAGGCTCACACCTAAGGCAAGCGAGCCAAGGGATGACCTTGATCTTTCAAAAGAGGAGACCACCAAATATTATTTTAGTTAATGGAAATGTCATCAAGGAATCAAAAACTATTCCAAAAAATCTAAGGCTTAATGTCCTCCCAATATATGGACCTATAAATTTAGCTATGAAAGTACCCTCAATGCAAACAACATACTTCACGGTGAGAAGGGTTTCAAAACCAATCCCCTTCTATGTAGATTGGTTAGCTAGATGGCAAGAGGAGATGTAATGTCGAAGAAGGATTTTCTAAGGTTCATTCTAGGTGAGGGTGTGAATGATACATTTAACATAAAGAGCTAGCCCTTGTTGCTAGGTGGATAGGAGCCCCAATCCTTTAGAATCACAAGGGAGATATCAAACATCTTAGAAAGTTTGATGAAAACTTTGGTGGTTATTAGAGGAGGCCCAAATAAAATAGCAGAGAATCTTTTCCAACTTTATTAAGTAAGAGGCTTTAGAAGGATCCCAAAGGCTACAAGATGTTTTTTAGTAAACTTGAAATTTCCCTATCAAGGAAAGAGGTTTTATGATCTAGTATGCAAGCTTATTTTCAATTCTAGAAAATATTGCTTTCCATGAAGCAACCTGAGAAGCCTAGAAAGCAAAAGGGGTACCCAAAAATTTGAATATTTCTCCATTTCTAATTGAATCCTTGAAGCCAAGGAGGTGAAGGAAGAAAAGATTATTGGTAATACTAAGTCTTGTACCATTGAATGGGCAAGTCAAAAGCTTGACAGAAGGTGTGCAAACAATTGAGGGAATTCTTGTTATTTTCCTCCTTTTCAATGAGAGTTAGGAATGAATCATCGACAAAGTGACCATTAACAAGTTGAGCAAATGAATCAGGAAAGTCAATGCCTTTGGCTAACTATTGGGAAACCAAATGGGCTAAAATGTATCCAAACCCTTTAATAGTAAGCACATAGAGAGTAGGAGCCAAATGGTAACCTTGGTGAATAGAATAGAAGAGCCCAAAAGCATTGGACTAACAACCATGAATGATAATTGAAGCAAAGGCATCAAAAAATAACATGTTTATTGATTGAATGAAATGAGATCCAAAACCTAGAGCTTGAAGCATGACAAGAATAAAGGGTCATTCAATGTAGTCATAAGCCTTGGAAAAATTAAATCGTAAGAAAAGGGCCTTCTACTGAAAATTTCAAGAACATTCCATATCTTCCCAAACAACAATAATATTGTCCAAGATATATTGAGACTTGATGAAACTAATTTTCTCGAGATAAATTATTTGTGGGAGGATATGGTGCACCTTCAAAGCTAGAGCTTTAGCAATGATTTTATAGGATATATTAAGTAAAGATATAGGCCTCTAATCACAAATTTCTTCTAGATCTCTATCTTTAGGTATGAATTTGATATTTCCTTTATTAATCACTTTCCCTACAAATTTGGAATGGAAATATTCTAGATAAACTTTATGCAGGTCCTTCCCAACACAGTCCTAAAGTGCCTTGTAGAATTCACAAGGAAAACCATCACACCTAGGATCCTTATCACTAGTCATGGTGTGAACAACCTCCCTAAGATAAAAAAATGAAGAGAAATTTATCACAAAAGGCTTGATGTGAGGAAGAAAGCTAATAAGGGACAACCCAAAGGTATTCCTAAATGGCATGATCTTGTTTAGCATAATTTTATTGGGTAATAAATATTTTTTCATATTGTTGGAAAAAGGCCTGGAGAATGTCTAGTATCTTTGTAAGCACATTCTAACCATTCTTTATTTTTTGATGTCATGAGAAGTGTGGTGAGCTTGTAGGGATTGGAAAAAAATCCTTGGATTCCATATCACCCATATTAAGCTAGTGAATTTTGGCCTTAATTTGGGCACCTCTACCAAAGTGGTTATTTGCAATCTATTTATGTTTTCTCAACTTTTCCATCCTCACCTACAATGTAGGGGAAAAGGGGTTAGCCTCAAGATATTTTGCAACCTTGAAAAATATTTGAGGTGGTAGCCTTGTATGCACACCTCTAAAAGATGGGAAATTGGTCCCCATAAATATAGAGAAAATGAGAATACAGTGGATGGTTCTATTCCACTAAGCAATCCGACCAATTGCCTAAGCAGGATGAATTTCAAGATTCCAGATCTTCTTGATATAAGCCAACAAGGGTTGATGGCTCAAAAAATAAGTATTTAAAAAAATTGGGACTTACAAGGCTGGCCTAGGCCCATTTTCCACTGAATTTTGAACTAGATGGGAAAGTGAGCTGACAAAGTGACATTTAGAAAAGGCTCAATCAGAAGAGAAAAGAAGCTAGAAAAAGAGAAAAAAGATTATGTGACCATATCATTACACAATCAAGGAATTTAAAGACTCTATCAAATCCAACTTAAAAATTACACCACATATGCCAAACAGGTTGGTTATGGTGGTGGCCTAAGTTGGGATAAAAAAGGCCCAATTTATTACACATGTAATACCATACCTTTCTCTTGCCAAATATCTGGTGAAAAGGAAATATCCCATTTTTGTTAGATGCCATCTCAACCATATTAAATTTTTTGTGCATAACCTAAGTGGTAGCTGGCATTGAATCTACAAACCATTGCCAAAGAAGAGATTTGTCAACAACATCAATGGAAGCATAAAAAATTAATTTCCCAAAAGAATGATTATCCATATTTAAGAGAATCTAGATTAGATTGTGAGTTTGGTTTGTACTATGATTAACCACATGTGAAATCCACCTACGAGAGAGAAACGTGACAACCCCTCCATGTTGAGTGTCATGATTGGTGTAAAACATAGTATCAACTAACCGCATGACATGGCATGCAACACAAAGTATGAAACCATAAATGTTCACTTCTTGTAAGCACAACACATCTAAACCAAACTATTTTTGACAAATATCCTACATGGAATACTTCCTGGGGAGTTCAATGAGACCTCAAACATTCCAAGATAGGAAATTCATGGGTAGGAGTCGAGCATATCATCACTATCCAAATCCTTGAGCATGGAGAAGTAATTTTGTAATAAATCTAAGGAGAAATCACACAACTAGATGTTGAGAGAATAAATTATCCGTTTCTCATAAATATATTCACCCTCCTCCAAGATTGGGGGGCTGTGGGATTGTCACAACTATTTTGGTGGCGAGGGAGAGTGAGTAGTCATGTCTAGTTACAAATATAGAACCAATTGTTGGTTATGGAATCCTAGAGAACCTCGATCTAGAGAGTGCATCACTCAAGGGTGACTTAATATCTTTCCCCTTCTCATAAGGGTTTGAAATAGTTTTTGGCTGCACTTTCACAATAAAAGAATCTACAGAGGGTTGAGCTTTAGATTGTGTCCCATTCGAGTTGGAATTTTTTCTTTTCAGGTCTGAAAATGTAATCCATTTTTCTTCAATTTTTGAGGTGGCAGTCTTTGAAGGCTAGGGAGCCTGAACCATCCAGGGAGGATATTTAACTTGAGGAATGGAAAGAGGACAATACTTGATTTTATTCTTGAAAGAGTGACACTAAAAGAAACTATTGGCCAAATTAAGATAAATCACTTGCTGGGTATGATGAAGATTGCCAATTTGAATATCTAATAACTCTTTCAAGTCTTTAGAAAATAAACCTCAACACAAAAATGTTTTTGAGGATGCACCTAGTAAAAATGAATAGGCTCTACACAAATAAATTTACCCAAAGAGGAAGCAATGTGGTACAAAAAGTGTCAGCACAACAAGGAAAGACCAAAACATATAAGCCATATAGGCTCATAGAGTTTCTTATCATATAAGAATGTGAAGTCTCATGTCTAAGGTTGGAAAACTAGAGAAAGGATTAGTGGGCATACTAGGACCCATTCTTGAGGATAGCCACAACATGATTGGCCTCATAAAAATAAAAAAAGGAAAAACACCTTAGTGAGGTTTTTATTAACATCAAGTTATACCCAATGCAAGCCCAATGTTTATCAACCCATTCTCAAAGCATGATTTTAGGGGGAGTTATCCCTACAAAATAACCTATAAGAGTAAAATTCTCTAGCCAATTACATGCATTATCAAATCCAAGAATTGGTAAAATCACATCCCCTAGAGTTGTAGAATGCATACCTTGTGGAATACCTTCAACACAATTTTTCAAGTTCATTTGTTTAAGGGATCCATATTTTAGAGCTTCTAAACTATCAAAACTAGTATGAACTATTAGGTTGAAGTCATTTGAGGCCATATAAATAAAAAACAAAAAAAAAACACAATAAATATGGAATGATGGGATGTTTCTTGCATCAAGGGTGTGAATTGACAAAGCAAAATCAAGGTACTTAGAAAAAATTAAACTAATCATATATTTTATGTTTTTAGACAAGATTGTGGCCTTAATTCTAATTGAGTCCCATGATTGTGTCATTTTAATATGATCATGTCCCATATACGTATAGACCTATGAAAAGTGATTTCATTTTACTAATATCTAATTTCTAATAAAGTGGCATTAAAGAACACTTTTAGGGGCTTAGTATGCAAGGTTCAAAGTTGTGAATATTCATTGCACCTTAGTTAATTCTAGTGTTGTTTTCACATGATAGTGTAGTATCTATCCTTAGGGAATGTTATTGCAATATTTAATGATTGACTAATACTTTACTTGCGTGTGAATTGATGATGCAATAGTTTTTTTTATCATTCTTTGATATGATCAATGGCATAGGGAAAGTACTTCAATATGATGACCTATACCACAATTCAAAAAAATAGCATGCAAGCTAATGAGAAACAATCAAATTTTAAAGTTATTCTTTCCTTTGTAGTTTGGTGTATTTGGTGGGAGAGTAATAAAAGGATTTTTCGTAAACAAATTTCAACTGTTGATCAAGTATTGACAGGGTTGGAGAAGTCAATATGTGAAAATGTAAATTCTTATATTCTCAATTCAAAAAATGTTGGCTCTGAATTCACAAATTGGGATTCTAAGAAAATTAAGGCTTGGCCTTCTTTAGTTATCTCATTAAAAGGTAATTGGAAGCCAAAACTGGAATTAAAACAAGATATGAAAAAGGTCATTTGGACCCCTCCAGTTATAGGGTTTGTAAAATTAAATTATGATGGTGTAGCAAGGGGGAACCCAAGCCGATCAGGGGTAGGGATTGTCATTAGAAATTATGTTGGAGAAATTGTAGGTGCAAAGTCAACTTGCCTCTTTTGTGGGACTAATAATCAGGTAGAAGTTCAGGCTTTACTTATTGGGTTACAACTCATCAATCAATTAATTTTTTTAAAAGTTATAATTGAAGGAGATTCTTTAATCATAATAAATGCTTATAGGGTCAGACATTCTAGTAATTGGAAATTGCAGTACGTCTTGGAGCAAATTTGGGGTTTACTTAACAACTTGGAGTCCTTCCATTTGAATAATGTTTATAGAGAAGGGAACCAAGTTGCTGATTTTTTAGCAAACTTGGGTTGTGAACAACATGAATCATAATTATTCTATGACTTGGAGTCAGTTTCAAGATTTGGATCTCTTCAGGATTTGATCAACCCGGAGAAAAGTAGAGTACCTTGATCTTTTTCTAATATGTTTCTTGTTTTTTTCACAGGTTTTATGAAAATGAAATTTTAAATTTTCATTGTTTGGTAGTTAAATTTCTTATTTGTCATCTCACCTTGCTCGAAGATTCACATGTTCACAGATTTTCTTAGGTGCACATTTTGCAAATGATGACAAAGGCACCATGGTACAAATGAGTTGGAGCGATATTCTCAGGTTGACGAAGACATTGATATTTGTGACCATATTTAAGTGGGGTTGTCATAATCATAATGATGGCTTTGCTCGCGGGTTTTAAGACATCATAGATTGCAACATTATGTTTCTTCAGTACTCCTGGTGATAATCACAGTTGGCACGTGTTTGCTTCAGTTTTTTGGTACATGTAACAAGGATTAATGTTACATCATTGCCTCCAGGCATTATCAAACACTTTGTTCTTGAAGAAATATGATATTTCTTAAGTTTTTTTCATTCAATTGTAATCATGTTTTGATATGAAAAATAAATGCTCAATTTTTTCACCCGTGTGAAACTTCTTTCATACGAAATGAGTTTAGTACAATTAAATCTTGGGTGGCTTCTTTAAAGGACTAGGTTAACCAATTTTATTATTGCCCACATTTCAACATCAAGTATCTGGAAGCAGGGACTGAGCAAGTTTCTTTTCTTTGGGAAGGAGATTTTGTGGAAATTCTCCGCACTGGAATTTTTTGGGAGAGAGGGTTTGAGCAAACTTTGTTGTGTTTGAATAGTTTCTTTCAATGTATAAGGTTCTAGTAATTGCATTTGTTCTAGTGGTTTCTAGATTGGTGTATCTTTTTCAGTATTTGAGCAATTTACTCTTTTCTAGGTAGCCTCTTTTGTCTAATTCTATTGCATATTGTGGGTCTAGGTCTCAAGCTCTATTTCAGTTGTGGTGTATGTCTCAAGCTTTGTTTCAATAGTGGTGCATTCTGGGTCACAAGTTTTTATTTTCAATTGTGGTCCATTATCATCCGTTGTGGTGCAATAGTGGTGGGGTAACTACATATTTTAAATTATGTAGCTGGTTATGGTCTACTATGGAGTATTTAGTAAAAAAATTCAGGGTTCCAGTGCAAATTAAACCTGGTGAGCGACCATTTTTTGGTGATATTAGAGAATTCGAATTGTCATAAATTTTCATAGTCTCTTGCCCTAGTATGATGGATTGTATAAGGACTGTGATAGGTGAACATTTCTTAAGCCCAAGTGCTCCAAGGATACTTTTTCCATCCCAAATGTTGTCATTTTTTTTGTCCAACACTTTGGATCTTTTGTAGTCATTAGAGCTTTTGGAAATCATCATGGAAGAATTAGTTCAACCAACTATTTTAGATGAAGATAAAATTCTACAATGTGTGCAGTCATATAACCTAGATAGAGGTAAAGGTCTGGTTGGAGGCCTGTTCCCTAAGAAATTTCTCAAATCCAAATAGTGCTATAGGTTAATATTTGAGGTTGTAAGGAACAACCTAAAAAGAGATGATCCATGGGCTCTAATCAGGGTGTTGAACATGTTTTCAAATGATTTGGGTCTTCATATGGCTGATAGTATCAAAGAAAAATATTACGCTCTTTCTTATCTTCTCAACCATCAAGCACGACATGGCCATCCAATCCTTCCAAATTTTCTTCAAGAAAATCAGCAGGGTCCTATTGGCGACCAAGGGGAAAATGAGATTATGCAAGAAGAAGATAATGCAAATCTGCAAGAGGGAGAGGGAGAAAATGGCATAGGTTTAAATGTCGACTACTAAAGACTTGAGCAATCGATGTACATGGAAGAATGAAGTTGATTTTCTTAGTACAATGTCTGATAAAAAAGTGTTTATTGATAGTAAACTGTGGATATGTTTATAGTGAATACTTTATAGTAGATAATATGCAAAATTATGCTAACAAAATGACACTATAGCTTTTGAATTTTGAATTATTTGTATATGATAGACATATACAAATGGTTACTACTAATATAGTCATGTGTTGTGCATATTTTGCACACATGCCCCACCGTTGGCAGGGACCCTCTTTTTTAGCTCCCGACGGGCTTCTTTGCTCTCGTCTCGTTTTGCGTTCCCCTCATTTTGCTGTCCTAGTTGGTCAACGTGCCCTTCAAAGTCTCATTTTTGGCTGACCATATTTTTCCCCTAAAATAAAAAATTGCTAAGTCTTGGTTTTTTCGGGCTTCGCCCCCCTCGCTCGCTCGATTCACTTTTTCCTTCATTTTTTGACTTTGGGGATAGATTTCCTATGGATTTTGGATGTTTTTGTGGTGCCTAAGTGAACTGATAATGTTTCATTAAGTTTCAGGAAGTTTTGAAAATTCCAAAACTGTATTTCTGTAGCAGCATTCCTGCAACAGCATTCCTAGAACAACATTCCGGGCTCATGTTTCCGGAACGTACAAGCGCAACTCCAAATAAAAAATGGGCTTCAACCTAGATGCTAAAATGGGATCTTCTCCTCCCATGACCTTTCAAATTCCAAATTTTCAGCCGGGAAATACCATCTGGAGTTCTGTGCTTCGTCGGCCGTTTCAAAACAACATTCCTACAGCGGCATTTCGACCTCGTGTTTTCAGAATGTACAAGCGCACCTCCAAATAAAAAATGGACTTTGACCCAGATGCTAAAATGGGGTCTTATTCTCCCCTAACCTTTCAAATTCCAAAATTACAGCCAGGAAATACCATCCGAAGTTCCGTGCTTCGTCGGTCGTTTCAAAACATCATTCCTACAACGACATTCCGGCCTCACGTTTCCAGAACATACAAGCGCACCTCCAAATAAAAAATGGACTTCGAACCAGATGCTAAAATGGGGTCTTATCCTCCCTTGACCTTTCAAATTCAAAAATTGCAGCCGAGAAATATCATCCGGAGTTCCGTGCTCCATCGGCTGTTTCAAATCAGCATCCCTAAAACAACATTTCAGCCTCTCATTTCCAGTTACAAGGAGCCTACCATGGGTCCATCGATAGAACCATTTGATCCAATGAAGAATGCTAAAATTCCATTGGAAGAAGGTGGCTTTCAGTCAATTTCAGTTACAGTAAAAGGGAAATCAGCTAGAAGACAAAACTGCTACAGTGACTGGCCACTACAAGACAGAACAAGGAAAAGACAAAGATGTATTTTAAATTACTGAATATTGTGGGGTAGGTGAAGCCCTAATGTAATTGAATCTGGACCACACAATGTAACTCAATCATAGCCATTCATTTTAGTTTTGGTAAACTATAAATAGGGGTCTTCTCCTCATTTATAGTTGTTGGAGAGCTGTTGTAAAAATATTCTGCAGCAATAGAAAGTAGCATTGCATGATCTATGGGTGTTACCTTTTGAGTTTGATCATTATGTGTGCATGGTTCTACTTTCCAATTTAGTTTTAGTTGTAGTTTCTTGAATGGAAGTGGTAATGGTGATTGTTGTTATAGTATTTGATGAGCTTTCAGCCCATACTTTTGGCACTTGTTGATGACAAGCTGCTGTGCAAAGTTAGCCTGGGCTTCTTTATTTGATTGCTGCAACTTAGTTCATTTGCATGTTCATGATGTGTGTATGCAAATTGAAAATCTGTAGTCCTTAGAAGATTGCATTGGTTTTGTGTAACTGTAGGTTTCTCTTGGCCAAGCAAAACCCAGTTTAGGGAGTTTGTCTACTATAGCAGCCTCCATGATCATTGTTCATTCGTAGTTTCAGATCCAGGAACCTTTTCTCTTCCCTACCATTTTTTTTTTTTTTTAATAAGTAACCTTAGGCAAGGTTCATTGCACATTGTAAAGCTAAATCTTATGTTGAAATGGAGTTCCAGACTGCTGTTTGAACCTGCAACAAACACTCAACAACTTTCCCACTTTGTAACTCATCCGTAAGTCCACCTTGTGATTATAGCAAATCACATAAATCAACTGAAATATTCTAAGCACTGTCAAGACCTGACATCTGAGAGACTTTGGGATAGTGTTCTGTAATTTGATTGTGGAAGATTGTCTTTCAAGAGAGGTGATGCACCTATGCATTACCTGTGTTGAGAAGTGCATGAAAACACCATCAACAATATGTTCCTGACACTTTTTGATATGTGAAATATTTTGGTATTAATATTGACCAGTACTATAATCCGGATTAAGGTTGTAATATTTTATGATATATTAATATAAATTGTTAGGCCTTGGCCTTTTGTCTAAAAAAAAACAATCAATTTTTAAAGTTTGGCTGGCTTGAAATAGGCTAGAAGTAAATTTTTAATTAGGAAGTCATGATCACACAAATGTTCCTATCTAAGGGAAAATAATATGATAGTGATTATGTCAAGGAAGTGCAAATGGATGGGTGGTTTCTAGCTTAAATAACTTGACTCGAGTAATAAATAATATATATCATGACATGGTTTAAGTGAGAAAAAAACTACTGAAGAAAATTATGGAGCATAAATATTTGTCATCTAAAGTGTGTCCCCACTTTAGCATGATTAAGAATCTACATGTATCTTTCATGCTAAAGTAAATAAACAAGCATGTCTCAAAAGGATACATTTTTCAAAGGCATAAAAAAGGTTTGGAAGATGATCAAGTCTTTTCTCAATGGTCTTCATGTAGACATCTAAAATAATCTCTCAACAATTTGGTTGTCATCAATGATCAGTTGCAGGAGAGTTATTCGCATGTGGCAGAAATTGGAGAAATAAATCCAAAATTGGAAGTTCTATTAAAAAATGAAGAAAGTTGTGTTACTTAATGAAGGGTTGTATAAATCATTTAAATTAATAAATTTGTAACCTCAAGGTATTCGGCACCACTTTTCCTAATTGTGAGATGGTCTAATCAATTAAAGGTTCAAAATCATTACAAAGGATCGCCTTACAAGGCGTTGTTGTATTATAATTCCGATAGGGTTAGTCTTGCCAGTACTGTGTCAGTAATAATCATGCTTATTTGCTCCTAATAAGCTATTATACTGTTGTACAACCATTAAATTTTGACACGATTTTGGTTAGAGATCTCGTAAAAGATGTCACACAAGTAGTGTTGTAAGGAAAACCAATGAGCGCAGGCATCTCACATTGTAAATCTCACATATATGATGAAGTTTCAGGATGGAAATTAGTTTTTCTAATTTGTTTGTGCTATGCATAGGTACAGATGTAAGCATATTTCAAAGCACTTCAAACAATAAATAAATGAATGTGTGTGAAGTACAAGGTATAATGGCGGAAAAAAAGTAAATTTTTGGCTAAAAAAAAAAAAAAGCCATCTTTATCCCAGACTTAACTTGCAAATTTTCATTGTTCAACTTCTTGCTAAATTTAGATAGCTTGGATATAAGTTGGATTGTACGACACAAGATTGAAGCAATTATGGTCATGTAAGCTAAGGTTGTCCCAAGTAATGAGGCAAAATGATACTCTAAGATATGCATTTTCTCAGCACTTTTCCTATGTACATTTAATAGCTTCCGGTGGTTCCATTTCAAAGCACAGGAAACACAAAGATAGCTGAAGCTGTGAGTCTCATCTTCTTCCCAGAATAGTACTTACATGAAATGGAATTCTTTCCCAGGAATTACATAGTCTTTCTACAAGTTCGAGAATGGGAGATGCCAATTACTGAAGAAATTGGAGAAGCGAAGCTACATTTGATATTCAAAGACCACTGCGAAACATTTAAGAAGCATGTTAAAAGAATTTTGGGTTCACACATTATTAGGCCATCAGTAAAAAGAGTAATCTACCCTTCTCAACTCCTGTCTATTTTCATTTCTAACATAATGGATTTGCTACAAGATGTTGAGGTTGTTGAGAAGCTGGTTAGTAAGGTAGTAAATGAGGATTTCATGCAATGGGATAATTTCAACAAGACATGTTAGGCATATGACTTGTGGAAAGGACATGGGTATGTGGGTGATATGTTTCCAAAAAATTATCTCCTCCATCGACATGCATATCAGAAGCTCCTTATCGCCATAGTTAAATCTTTGTCTTTGCAAGATTCAACCTTCATGCTGGTGACACTTAGAAGATATGTAAGTGAATTTGATGATGGGGTGGCAGAAAGAACAAGGGAGAAAGTGCAAGCGATTTTGGCCCTGTTAATGCATGAGCATGAGCCTCCACAACCAACACCTTGCACAGAGGTTCACGGGTCCCTTAAGCAAAAAATAGTCTCGGCCGACAGTCACCTACAACTTGGTCTTCAACTAGGTGCTCTCCATCTTCATCAAGCTAATGCATAAGAGGTTGGTTAGTCTTAGGCATAGGGAGATTGGAACAATCAACAAATGGGTCTTTGCCAAGCTACTGTGCAAGGTGTTGCACATTCCTCGACAATGGGACAATGGGATGATCAACAAATGGAGCGTCAGGTAATTAATCTGAATGAATTGCCTCCTGAAATAAATGGTGAGATGGGGGAGCATATAAAGGGTGTGTTGCCATGCGAAGTGGTGGAGCTTTTATTTTCTTCCCCTCTATGGTGGGTTTGTTTTTCGTTACTTTTAACTGGTTTGGGCAAAGGGGTTTTCCTTTTTGAGTGTTGACTTGTTATCGGCGGTGATCAGTCACTTAAGTGATGTTTTATCCCTCTTTGGCCGTAACTTTACCGACCCCTTTTACCCATCCTTTCGGTTTTGCATCTTGAACTTAGTGTTCCTATGGTTTTCGGCCGATGAATTTTTACAATTTAACCATTGAATAATCTTTTTGACCTCAAGGGTTATTTCCTTGTCCGCCTAGTCGGTCCCCTTCTTTAAAAATAACTATTTCGCATGTGCAGATTATATTGACCGAAAGATGCAGTCATTCTGATCTTAACCGTTCATCGCATACCTCGCAAAGTTTTTGCTTACGTCATGAGAAATGTTGCGAGGCTTGCGAGATGCTGCCACTTGTTGCATCTGCTGGTGGGACCAGTTTTGATCGCTGACCGAGGATGGATGTTGATGACGACAGCTGTGTACCTTCCGATGCATCACGATCATCCCTCGTTGACCTCACGTAATTAAAACGTCAGTTTTAATAATGCTGTGAGGTGCATGATTTGTTGATGCGTGGATGCCGATGTTACCGATGGATGAATGTGGTGGGACCCATTCTGTGCTGATGTGGTGCCTGATGGGCAGTTTTCTTGCTTGCCTGATGACTAGAAGGCGGATGTGGCATTTTTAAATTGTTTTGACTTAATCTGGGCCATTCGCCTAGCCAACTTTGCTTTTGATCAATGACAAATTTTCAAATGAATTGGTGTTGTACTATAGCCATTCTATCTCGCGCGAGCGAATAATAATAGTCGAGTTCGACTTGGCTTGCATAATTAAATGCCAAAAGATTAGTAAATTGCTATTTCAGTGTTGCATTTCTGGATTGTGAAAAATTGTTTGGTGCTGAAGGAAACGACTATTATCACAATTCTCTAGTCTCGCTACATTTGATGCTTTGCAAGATAAACCGTAAGTAGTACGTATGCCTTCTCTTGTGTTTTTGGAAAGTGTTAGCATTGCCTATTGAACAATTGGTGACTATTTTCTTTTCGGTTCCTGAAGAATTGTTGAGCAAATTTGCTTTTAGAGCTTATATAGGTAATTTCTAGAGATTTTTGAATATAGAAGAACTTTTTGTGACGACAATAGAAAGAAAAGTGTAATTTTTTGTCATTTAAAAAAAAAACCCTAGCTCGAATTATCATCTGTTTGATATAAATGGCACCCAAGACACAAATTGCTAGTTTCAAGGTTACGCCTAGGGGTTTTTCACAAGATATTATTGATTTGTTGAAGCCTTCTACAAGAAAGAAGCAGGAGGGAAGGGTATTATTTTACGGAACCTTGATTCAGGAAGGTTTAGTGGATAAGCAGTGTATAATTCGCGATGCCCAATTGCCATACACTGGTTGGTAGTTGTTTTCCAACTGGTTTGGGAATAGAAATTTGGCAGTTCCTTTGTGTAATCCATGGAGATTGGACTTGGGTAAGTTGGTGGTACCCAATGTCTACAAGGATGTAGACCTATTGAAGGATATTGCTACAAGGTACGACCTTGTGACCCGAATTGTCAGAACACATCTTGGCAAGCAAATGATCAAGGTAACCAAGGAGGAAATCATGAAGATTTTTGGTTTGCACAAATGGAGCCAGGATATGATTCCCATCAAATTGGAGGTCTTCAGGGAGGAATACAAAAACACCAAGGGTTTGATCAGGACATCCCTTTTGATACCCCATTTGGCTGTGTTGGGAAGAGACAAAAATCAAAAGAAAGTTGTTATTGGCAAGAATGAGCCTGAACCTTTCCCAGTGGACTATTTCGCCCCCCATTTTAAGAAGACCGTTTGTGCATTATGTCAGGTTCTGGGGATTGATTTGAAGAAGACTTTGCCTATAGAGGTGATGTATATGGCTGTAAACATCCAACACCCTGGTTATAATGTGGTATATGATTTTTCCACTTACCTTGCAGAGAAAATGCATTCTGATTTAGCAGCTTTGAAGTTGGGGAAGAATTGGGTAGGATTCAAATGGTTTTCTTTGCTAATCCATATGTTTTTGTATAGGGGTCAAAATGTGTTTGAGAAAGATATGGAATTGAAGAAAAAAGGAGACATTGAGATGCCTATCCAGTATTGGACTAGGGTCTTGGACATGCATGATTATAAGTTTGATTATGTAACCTTTCATAATGTTTTCGGATCCAAGTTAAGAAAGGCCTTGGTTTTTGATTCCCCCAGGATTCCAAAGGAAATTCATGATTTCCTAAGACCTATGGAGAGGAGGCCTAAGTTGAATTTAACACATAACTGGGGGGATATTATCCCCAATCATGGCACTACAGTTTTTAGGGTTTTTGCCAAAAATGCCATCCCGTTTGTTCTACCCAGGGAGGTCCCCCTTAGACTTGGTTTCATAGAAATCATGAGGCAATTGGGAGCATCTCAGGATTTCCATTTTCTTGTTAAACAGAAGAAGGGATCTTTCTTCCCTGAGTATACCACTTTTGCCGATTTTGTCATGACAAAGGGAGGGTGGAGGAGTTTGCACTTATTACTCAAGCCATATAGGCTAAGGACTACACGCCCTAGGAACCATGATCCAGAGGGTTTTATCTCCCAAATGAAGGCTAAGCACCAGACTGGGACCTTCATCCACAACTTTTATTTTCCTGATGATATCATCAGGAACATTTTTGATTTGAACTTACAAGATGAGAGGAAGGCAAGGTTCATTGCCTATTCAAAAATGGTAAGAAGTAAACAAGAAGAGATGCCTGATTTTGATCTTGTACCTGGTGCCAAAGATGAGTTTAGTAAGGCAATTTATGCTCTTGACAATTTTGAGAGCATAGTAGGGGTCCTAAAGGAAGAAAGGATTGTAGAAGGAAGGGGAAAGTCACAAGTTACTGAGGAGTACCTTGAGGTAAGAATTGAGGAAAGGCCTACTTATCAGCCTTAGGGGAAGATAAAGGTATTTTCTAGGAGAAAGAGAAGCAGGACAAAGGAGGTTACAATAAGTGGTGCACCTTTTGTCCCAGGGAAATCAGTGCCAGGTATTGTTGACCTGGATTCTCCACCAAGGTTTTCAGAACATATCCACCCACCATCCCCAAAGAGGCAGAGGACTAATAGTATGGGGGATGTTGGCCAAATGGGTAATGATGAGGAATAAATTATTGTAACTCCAGAAGAAATGAATTCGGAGTTGCCATTAAACCCAACTGACATTGGAACAAGTTCATGAACAATCACCCTAAGATTGGGGAAAGATGAGATCAAATGGATTACAAATAATGGCGATTTGAGGATGGAGGCTTGCAAAGAGTTCATGATGGATGAATCTTTTATTAATACTCATGCTTTCGAATATTTTGTATGGAGAGCTCATCTCTTATCATATACTGAGAAGGTAGCACATGAATGAAGTCTGCATCCAGAGCTCCCAGAGCAGGTAATCCAGTCAAGGGTTAGAGTGCGGATGAAGGAAAGGTTTAAGGAAATCACACCAGAACAGGGCAGGGCATTGGTTCAAAAGTGTGGAATATTGCTACTCCCTGAATGGGATATTGTTGATGCTATGGTATTTGACACAGTAAGAAGGGCTAATAGGCCGTTACTTGCAACAGAGGAGGAGGCTGCATTGGCCCTTAAAGGATCAACCTTTAGTGAGGAATGGGATGCTTTGGCAATATGGTCACTATCCACTAGATCTAGAAAGCCTGTTGTTGCAGAAACATCTAACTTCAGTGGTCATTTGGTTGTGAAAAGAGTTGCTGACACTGCTGCGTTGGAGGCTGTTGATATGGTTGTGAATGTTTCCAAATTCACTAAGGCAACTGTGGAGGACTTAACTAAAAATCGAGATACTCTGAGGAGTCAGTATAATGACATTATTATTGAGTATAATAAAAGTCAGCAAAAGGTGGTAGAATTGGAAATTGAGATGGCCTTACTGAGACAACAGATGAAAACCTTGAGGTCTCAAAGGTAGGCTAGCTTTAGCCATACTATTTCTGACCCACCATTAGAGCAGCCTCAACCTTCTGCACAGGAGCAATCTTGGGCTATTGTCCCATATAATATGGGACAAGTGCCTATTGCAATTTAAAGGGCCAGTGGCTCGGGTGGAGATCTTTCTAGGGAAGAGTTAATCCGGCAAGTTGAAAAATATAAGGAGATGGTAAACCAAATCCGGGATGCAACAAGAAGGAATAATTCAGAAATTGTTGATACTATGTTAAGGCATTTACATAAACGAGTCCAAAGTAAGCTGAATGGTGTTCATGCCAATTATGCCTTGATGTTGCAAGCACTCGAATTGTTTCCAAGGGATAGAGAATTGGCTATCCCTTTGCTAAATAGATGGGGCTCTAGAATGGAGAAGTTAAAATTTATGGCAGTTGGGGCAAAACATGGGGACAACTACCCTACAGTCATAACAACATATCAATTTGTCAAGAGTATTGTGGAGCAAAAGTTTCAGGGGTCTGCTGCTCCTATGGAGTCCAAAATCAAAGCATTGAAGGATATTTATGATGGAAGGGACTTGACTCCACTATCTCATATTTTCTATAGTCAGGATAAGGTCAAGCCTTTGCAGGCGTGGAAGGAGTAGATGAATAATATAATGATTGCTCAAACACATGAGATATGCAAAAATGCTGATATCCGTATGTTGGAAAACACTTTGGAAAATTTATAGTTTGTTATTAGTTTCCTGGAGAACTTTGATAAAACAGCCATGTCATTGATGATAAAATATGTACCTTACAGAAAAATGGTGGACTAGGTGGTGGCTTTCAATTGGCCGTCTGAGGAGGATTTCGAGTCATGGAAAAGGGTGTTCACCGATGAACTTGAATTGTAAATGACTTGGTCGAGAATTGCAATTTGGTCATGTAAAATACAAGCCTGGCCTTAGATATTATATTTTAAAATGCATTCTCTTTTCGGATTCAAGTACAGGTTGTTCAAATGAAATCAGTGCAAAAACCGGTTAAAAGATGCTTTGGTGTAAGGGGAGCGACACTTGGAGCAACGCTTTTTCTTCCTCCACTACAAACTAATGATCATTTTGTTTTTGGCTTTTCCTCTCTTACCAACAAATGATGTAAAGATAACTGATTAGAGATTAGCGGTCCAGTAAAAAAATGGACATGTGTATTCTCCAGCCTAAAGCTTGTTGGCTCCCTTGTTTTTATAAAAGGGAATTATGGGCCGAGAGAAGGTTCTGTTGAAATTACTCAAGATACGTAAGATAAGAGTCAAGTAGCATAGAGAGAAGAATATGTCAAGGTTTTGAAGTTTTGAGTCCGATTTGAGAACTTAGTAAATCATGGGGTTCTTGAGCATACTTATGTTAACCTTGTGATTGTTTTGAGTCTATTTTCTCTCCTATTGTGTTGGTTTGCATGAGTTATTAATGAAGTATCGATCCAAGATGATTTTCATTAATTTCCATTTGTTATTTTTTGTGGATTATGTTTGACTATAGCTCAGGTTCAAAGGACCGGTTAAATGCTCCAGTTATCCAATAAGTTTATGCGAATTTACACATAGGATTTATCAAGGAGTAATAAACTCAAGTATCGATATATGGATTGTAATGCTATTCATATAGATCATAGGTGCTTTAGATGAAAGTTACCGTATAGTTCAATTTCTTTTTGACTCAGTGCTTTAGGATATGGCACTGGAACTCTGACTGCTTTGCGTCCTTTGTATTTTGTGTCATGGCTTCAAGAAATTTCAATTGAATAACTCATAACAACACACTTAGGTATAATTTCAATTCCTTGTTAAATAGATCCGAGCTTTTCTAAGAAGTAGCCAATTTCTTGAAGGTTTATCTCTTTTAACACTAACGAGAATTTGTCTGTTGTTTGTCCACGTACGAGCAAATCATTTCTATCATAAATGACAACATATTTTAGGAAAACCTTCCTAGATCTTACAGTGTCCAAAGTGTAGGAGAGATAGCAGGTTTATTGCTATCTTCTCGTTAAGTTGGCACGGTGCCTTCAAGACTTCAATAATTGAGTGTGGCAAGCTCATAGAAGATCTTGTGGGTTCTGCTTGGGTTGTTATAAAAAACGCCAACAAAATGGGGACTCTACTGGTGATGTAATGAATGAACAATCTCTAAGTGCAGATCTGGTTTATGTCAGAGTCAGTTACATAATATAATTATTTTGTCCTATCATCTTGTTTATTATGTTCAACACATGCATCTAGTTTTCCTGTGTTCCTTGTCAGTGTGTCGGGTGATGTTTGAAATCTTGTCCAAAGTCACAAGTGCAAAAGCGAAGTGCAAACACTTTATCATTCCCAATATTTTGGGTGGTGACTCTAATATCTCGAACAACAAATTTCACATAAAGTGCTACAAGCAACATGCAAAGGAAGGTTCTCAAACACCAGAGGGTATGAAGAAGACAAGAAATTATACAAAAAAGAATCCTGAGCCAATGATGGAGCTCGAGCCAGGACAGGACAAGAAATGGGTAAAAATAAATGATACCCCAAGTAAGTCTGTTTCATCTCCTATTGCTTTTTCTCCTACTCTAAATACCAAGATGAATAGTGCTTTTGTAAGTGAAAATTCCTCAGATACTATTATGTCTAAATTGGATGATGGTAGTTTTCCTTTTGAAATGGCACGTGAAATTGAACTTGATATGTCTAAAGAGGAGGAACGATGGGGTTTCTGGGAACAAGATAAAATGTTCCCAGAAGCCACAACACCTGGTACCATGTCCATCTTCACTGGGCAAAATTTTAAACCCAGAGGAACTCCTCTAAGTGAGGGGATGCCTTTCAATCAAGAAGAAGATCGGGCAGAACAACCTTATTACACTCTAGCTCCTAGTGAGGTAGGGGATATTCTTGAAAACGAGACAAACATAGATAAGGATATGCAAATCCTGATTGAGGAAGAAAGGAGGTTGCAAGAGGAAGAAGATAATAGAGATAGGAGAAGAAAATAAAATTTGGAGAGATGTCAGGCTAAGCAGCTTGAAAGAAATGCCCAAAAGAAGAAGGTTGAGAAGATGAGGGAAGAGGTAGCTAAGAGAAAAGCCTTTGAGGAAAGGGTGGCTAAGGCAGTTGCCGAAAGGGCATGTGAAATACCTAAAGTAACAATCTCAATGGGAGTTTCTACTACTCCCACATATACTTCATCTACTCTATCTACCAAAGGTGCTGATGCATCTATAGGATCTAAGAAGATAACCTTTCAGGACTATGGGAAAGCCCAAATTGATCAGTTTAGGAAAACTTCTCAGGGTTTTTCATATTACAAGAATACTACTAATACTAATGATGAATTAAATGGTATGGTAGGCAAGGGGGTGGGAATTGACCTCAGATCATTGGAATTCCCACAGAATCCTGAGCTCTTAAGGTTACAACTGTTGAATGATCAATTACAAGCTGATCTGAGAAAAGCTGAAATAGAAGCTGCCAATGCTGAAGTGTCACGAAAGATAGCTTTTCTTAAGATGTCTTCGAAAAACCCTCAAGCTTCTGGTTTGGGTAATAGTGAAAATGAGTCACTGAACAAGAAGTATGAGAAGCAAGCCTATACAGAGGGTTGCAGTGGTAATCAAGGTGGTGGAAGTGGAGGTGGCCATAAGATTATTAGCTCATACTCAGAGAATGGAGATGCAAGCACTGCTAAAGTTAAGCAATCAGTTAGTTGTGACAGAGGTAAAGATGGGGATGACAAGAAAGACATTGAACAACACATTACCTCCAGAAATGGACGTGGAGGTGGGGCATCTCAAGTTGATAGATATAGGCAGTTATGCTTTGATAATATTAGGGGGTATCCAAATCCAGTCCCAGATAATGCACAAAAACATCTCCCAAAATTCACGGGTAATAATGCTTTCAGTGGAGAAGACCATTTGAAAGCTTTTCAAGGCTTTGTCAAAGATTTTGAACTCTGGGATGATGATGTGGCTATGAAATATTTTATGCAATCATTAGTGGAGGATGCTAGGGATTGGTATAGAGGGTTACCTGATGGTAGTATTGATTCCAGAGATGCCTTTTATAGAGTTTTCAGGGAGCAGTATGGGGATTAGACTGATCCTAGATTCAAGTTGAATGACTTCAACAATATTACTAAGGGGCACAATGAACTGGTTACTGAATTTAATGCCCATTTCTAGAAGGCTATGACAAGAGTCCCTGCATATCTAAGACCCAATGAAAGTGCATGTCTAGTTGTGTACTGTAACGCCTATGATGCTAAAATGTGCTATTTACTGAGAGATAAATATCCTCAAAATTTAAGGCAGGCATATAAGATGGCAGTTAATATTGAAAATAATAGAAAGGCTTCAAGTAAAGTGGGAAGAAGAGAGGATCCTAAAGCTTTTAAAAGCATGAGAAATCAAACAGAGAAATTTGGTAAACCTACTCCAGCTGATGATAAGATAGATCAAGTTCTTACTCTGTTGCAGAAATAAGCAAAGAATGATAAGCCTCACTTCCAAAGAAATGAGAGACCCCCACGGTTATAGTATTATCCTTATAATACTAATTGGAATAATGGTAAACCCCTTCAAGGAAATCATAAACATAACCAAGTTCCACCTGACCCTCTACAAAGGCAGTCTATGAATAATGCAAAAAATCTATTATGGTGTGAGATATGTGGAATGCCACATTCTCCACAATAGTGTGCAGTAGCACAATCAATGGTGGTATCTCAGGATGATCAGGGAGACTCCCAGCCTCCCCAAGACCAAGACACAATGACCAATGTATTGTTAGGTCCAGCTGATTTGGCCTATGATGATTATTCCTCAGAAGAGGAGCCTTGTGCTCGGGATGTTAATTCTTGGAGGCAACAAAATGACATATATCATCAGCAAGTGTTTCCAAATGAAGGAGATAGTGATGATTATTTTGTGAATGAGTTTGAGATAGATGATACGATGTTGAGGAGACCTTATGATGAAGAAATTGAAAAATACACTGTGGCTTTAGTTGCTAGGGCAAGGAACAATATACAACTAAGAAATAGGATTGTCCCTGGTGATTCTGGTAAACCTTGTAGTTTGTTCATAAAGGAGAAGGAGGTAATTAAGCCAAAAGCAAGTTTGGAGGCCAAAAATATTGATCCAAAGCCTAAGGAGATAAGAGAACCCAGGATATGGGCAAAAAAGGTAGACAAGGCCAAATAAAATGGTGAAGTTGTACTTCAAAATAATAAGGATAGTAACCAGAAGTCTTCTGGTAAAGAAATTTCAAAGGGAAAAGAAAAAGTAATTTTTGAAAAAACATGCTTTCCTAATCTACCGAAGTATACCTCAATAGATATGTTCCAAGTGCTTTTGCAAGTTAAGGTTACTGTTCCTTTCCTAGAAATTATGAGGATAGATGAGCATAAAGACAAGATTGTTGCACTTATAAATAGTATTCCCACAAATAGAAAAGATGAAGTAGTATCTGATCAGAATGATACAGAAAAGAAAAAGACAGTGGAAGAAGTCACTACAGAGAGTCCGCAAATATATTTGGGGACTACGGTTACAGCTAACCAAAATCATGTCAATCCTTTTTTCTTGAGCTTAATAATTGATGGAAAAATGCTAAGAAATTGCATGATTGATTCAGGAGCATCTAACAATGTGATGCCAGTAAAAATAATGCATGCAATGGGGCTGACAATTGATAGTACATATGGTAAGTGCTATGCAATGGACTCTAGGGAAGTACCTGTTATAGGTATCATAAATGATGTTCCGTATAGATTAGTAGTTTTTCCTGAAAAAAGAATTACATATGAGTGTTACAGTGGTGGATATTCCACCAACCTATGGTATGCTATTGTCTCGGCCTTGGAGTGCTTCAATGGGTGGAAGTATACAGTGTGATTTTTTTTTTTCTACCTTTTCTATTGAAGAAAAAGATGTTAAGGTAGATAGGGAGAAAAGAGCCCCCCACATGATTGAAAATGTGGAGGAATCATTAGAACCTACCAGAATTAACTTTGTAGAAACTAATTTGGATAACTTCTGTGTTGAGGAAGATAAAACAGAAGAACATACCCGACCAACACCTATTGATAAAGAAGCTTCCAAGGAATTATCAGAAGGAGATTTATGGATCATGCATTTTGATGGAGCTTGCTCCAAAGAAGGCTTAGGAGCAGGAATATATTTTGTTTCACCACAAGGTAAAACTTTCAAGTACTCATTCTTATTGCAATTCTCTTGTACTAATAATGTTGCTGAGTATGAAGCTCTCATACTCGGTCTGAAGATAGCCTCAAAACATGATATTAAGGTGTTAAAGGTTTTGGGAGATTTTGAGTTAGTGGTTTCCCAAATAAGATCCCGCTTTGTAGCTAAAGATAAGAGGCTCAAACAATACCGAAATGCAATATGGGACACTATTGAAGGATTTAATGCTTTTGGCATTGAATGGGTTGAAAGAGGATAGAATGCTAGAGAAGACCTACTAGCAAATATTGTTGTTAAACTTTTGGTGGCATCTCACAAATAGAAGTACAAACTAGGCCTACAGTGCCTGATAATGTATGCAACTGGCAAGTGTTTGATGATGATACTAATATTCTAAAGTTTTTGCATTGTGTAGATCAATATGAAAGTCAGGAAATTGATTTCGGTTCATTTGTAACTAATGTTGATGGTAAGGAGACCTTATTCAGAAATGAGGTTATCCAGCTTAAAACAAATACTATCCCTAGAGGTTTGGTTGCACTTGAGAGGGTGTTTAATGGCCCTGATATGTCAAAAGCTAAGCAAACACCATCTCATAAGGATGACCTAGAAGAAGTAAACCTAGGAACATAAAATACTCCTAAGAATGTCTATATTGGAAAGAGAATGAAACCTCATGTTAGAAGCATGCTGATTACCTTGCTTCAAAAATATAGACATCTTTTTGCTTGGTCGTATGAAGACCTGAAGGCATACAAGGAGGATTTATTTCAGCATGAGATCCCACTAAAACCTGATATGAAGCCTTTCAGGAAAAAATAAAGACCTATCAATCCTACCCTGCAACCTAAAATGCAAGAAGAGCTTGCTAAATTAAGGGAGGAAAGAATTATCAAACCAATTAGACATTCATCTTGGGTCTCTAATTTGGTACATCCTGTTAGAAAAAAGAATGGGGATATTAGGCTATGTGTTGATTGTAGGAACCTGAATATGGCCTCTTTAAAAGACAATTACCCATTGCCTAATATGGAGGCTATGTTGCATAAGGTCACAGGTTGTGAATTATTATCATTGATGGACAAATTTTCTAGTTACAATCATGTCATGGTTAAGGAGGATGAGCAATTTAAGACTACTTTCACCACGCCATGGGGTACATATGTGTATGTCAGAATGCCTTTTGGATTGATAAATGCTGGTGTGACCTTTCAAAGAGCAATGGATCTGGCTTTTGCGGATTTTATTGATCTTTTCCTTGCAATTTATCAAGATGACCTTACTGCCCACAACAAGAAAGAATAGGACCATTATACCCATTTGGAAAATATTTTTGTTAGAGCTTTGGAATATGGGATATCCCTGAATCTCAGAAAATGTACATTTGGGGTGAAAGAAGGAAAACTGGTACGACACATTGTTTCAAAAGATGGAATTCAAATTGACCTCAAAAGAGTGGCTGCTATTGATAAGATCATACAGCCAAAAAATGTGAAAGGTATCCAATCTTTCTTTGGAAAAATAAATTTTTTAAGAAGGTTTGTCACAAACTTTGCTGAAATTGTCCGCCCAATATCTAAGATGTTGAGGAAGGGAGAAAAAATAATATGGACAGGGGAGCCATCTGAAGCCTTTCAGGCTATCAAAGATGCAATTAAGCAAGCACCTGTCCTCAAATCCTTGGATTATTCAAAACCATTCCAGTTATTCTCTTTTGCCTCTTTTCATACTATAGCTGGTGTACTGTTACAGAAGAACAATGATGGTTTTGAGCAGCCAATTGCATTTTTCAGTAAATCATTGCAAGCTACAGAGTTAAAATATGACACATCTGAGAAGCAGAAATATGCCTTGGTAAAGGCAGTAAAAAATTTCAAACCTTACCTAATGGGAGCAGTTGTTATTGCCTATGTACCAACAGCCGCAGTCAAAGATATCTTCACCCAACAAGAAACTACAGGTAGAAGGTGCAGATGGATTAACAGAATCCAAGAATTTAATATTGACATACAGATTACTAAGCTTGTAAGGGGTCAGGGCCTAGCCAAATCAATGGCTGAGGCAAATCTGGAAGTCAATCAGATTAACCAAATAGAGCAACAAAATATTGCACCTATTTGTGATATGCAAACTTGTGGATGGTATAGGAGGATTGTCGAGTACTTGTAGACAATGCAATGTCCTGAAGGTATGCCCCTTACTGAAAAAAGAACCCTTAAATTACAAGCAATCGGATATGTCATAATTGATGACAAACTATGGTGGAGAAACCCCGAGGGCATTATACTTAGGTGTGTGGATGGAGATCAAGCTGAGGATCTGCTGGTAGAAATGCACAAGGGAGTTTGTGGAGGACATTATATGGCTAAGACAATAGCTAATAAGATTCTAAGGGCAAGATATTGGTGGCCTACTGTATTCAAGGATGCACACAGATATGTTAAAAAGTGTGATGCCTGTTAGAGATTCGTCGGAAAGTTAATTTTTTTTGGCAATTTACCATTACGACCCGTGTCTATTTCAGCTCCTTTCCAGCAATGGGGTATAGATTTTATAGGAGAAATATCTGAAAAACCCAGTAGGGGACATGCATGCATATTGGTAGCTACAAATTATTTCACTAAATGGATTGAAGCAATTCCAACTAGAAGGGCCACAAGCAAAGTTGTTATTGAATTTTTAACTGAAAATATTTTAAGCCGATTTGGGGTGCCTAACAGAATTGTGTCAGACAATGCAATGTGTTTCAGATCAGAAGAATTCATAAATTTTTGC
Source organism: Sequoiadendron giganteum (assembly GCA_007115665.2). Lineage (NCBI taxonomy): Eukaryota > Viridiplantae > Streptophyta > Pinopsida > Cupressales > Cupressaceae > Sequoiadendron > Sequoiadendron giganteum. The sequence goes on along the minus strand of CM021103.1, from coordinate 45,346,289 downwards.
AATCAGTATGGCATCACTGTTTCATATTCATCCCCATATCATCCCCAAGGAAATGGACATGCAAAATCTAGCAACAAGAGTTTGATGAAGATTATTAAGCGTATGATAGAAAAAAACAAAAGGGCGTGGGATTCAAAACTGAAGCTGGCACTGTGGGCTGATAGGATAACTGTTAAAAAGGCAATTGGTTATTCGCCTTTCAACTTAGTCTATGGGATGGAGGCACGCATTCCTCAGAATAACTTACTGAAAATGTATAAATTTGTCTAGGAATATGATGATGATGTGTGTGACGAAATGCAACTTAGGATGGAAGAGTTGAGTCAGCTAGATGAAACTAGAAGGGACACACATAAAAGAAATGAGAAGTTGCAGCTTTAGGTGAAGCACCTTTATGATAGAAAGGCAGTAGAGAGAAAATTTGATGTTGGAACCATGGTGCTGCTCTAGAATGCTAGATCAGAAGACAAGGGCAAACATGGCAAGTTTGATCCCCTTTGGTTGGGCCCTTATATTGTTATGGATACACATGGGGAAGATTCATATTTTCTACAATCACTTACGGATGAGGTTCTTGAGTTTCCAGTACATGGACAGTTCTTCAAATACTATTTCTCTTGAAATAGCTCTTTTCCATGTATGTTTTGTAGTCTTGTAAATAGTGTATATATGTTGGTCATTTTAGTTTTATGTTTGTTTATTTTCCCTATCCGGGCTTGTTCTTGGCTTTGTTTCTCTCTTTGTCTGGTCTGCGAAAACGGAGATTTTGGATTCTTGCTATGCCCATAGGGGGCATACATCCCTAGTCAAAGCCACTGGTGGAGCTTTTATTTTCTTCCCCTCTATGGTGGGTTTGTTTTTCGTTACCTTTAACTGGTCTGGGAAAAGGGGTTTTCCTTTTTGAGTGTTGACTTGTTATCGGCGGCGATTAGTCACTTAAGTGATGCTTTATCCCTCTTTGGCCGTAACTTTATCGGCCCCTTTTACCCGTCCTTCCGGTTTTGCGTCTTGACCATAGTGTTCCTATGGTTTTCGGCCGATGAATTTTTACAATTTAACCATTGAATAATCTTTTCAACCTCAAGGGTTATTTCCCCGTCTGCCTAGTCGGTCCCCTTCTTTAAAAATAACTATTTCACATGTGCAGATTATATTGACCGATGGATGCAGTGATTCTAATCTTAACCGTTCATCGCATACCTCGTGAGGTTTTTGCTTATGTCATGAGAAATACTGTGAGGCTTGCGAGATGCTGCCACCTATTGTATCTGCGGGTGAGACCAATTTTGATCACTGACCGAGGATGGATGCTGATGACAACAACTGTGTACCTTTTGATGCATAACAACCGTCCCTCATTGACCTCGCACAATTAAAACGTCAGTTTTAATAATGCTATGACGTGCACGATTTTTTGACGCATGGATGTCGATGTTACCGATGGATGAATGTGGTGGGACCTGTTCTATGCTGATGTGGTGCCTGATGGGCAGTTTTCTTGCTCGCCTAATGACTGGAAGGCGGATGTGGCATTTTCAAATTGTTTTGACTTAATCTGGGTCGTTCGCCTGGCCAACTTTGCTTTTGATCAACGACTCATTTTCAAATGAACTGGTGTTGTACTATAGCCGTTCTATCTCGCACGAGCGAATAGTAATGGTCGAGTTCGACTCGGCCTGCATAATTAAATGCCAAAAGATTAGTAAATTGCTATTTTAGTGTTGCATTTCTGGATTGTGAAAAATTGTCTGGTGCTGAAGGAAACGACTATTATCACAATTCTCCAGTCTCGCTGCATTTGACGCTCTACAAGATAAACCGTAAGTAGTACGTATGCCTTCTCTTGTATTTTTGGAAAGTGTTAGCATTGCCTACTGAACAATTGGTGACTATTTTCTTTTCGGTTCCTAAAGAATTGTTGAGCAAATTTGCTTTTAGAGCTTATATAGGTAATTGATAGAGATTTTTGAATATAGAAGAACTTTCTATGACGGCAATAGAAAGAAAAGTGTAATTGTTTGTCATTTAAAAAAAAAAACCCTAGCTTGAATTATCATTTATTTGATATAAATGGCACCCAAGACACAAATTGTTGGTTCTGAGGCTATGCCTAGGGGTTTTTAACAAGATATTATTGATTTTTTGAAGCCTTCTACAAGCAAGAAGCAGGAGGGAAGGGTATTATTTTATGGACCCTTGATTCAGGAAGGTTTAGTGGATAAGCAGTGTACAATTCGCGATGCCGAATTGCCATACACTGGTTGGCAATTGTTTTCCAATTGGTTTGGGAATAGAAATTTAGCAGTTCCTTTTTGTAATCCATGGAGATTGGACTTGGGTAAGCTGATGGTACCCAATTTATACAAGGATGTAGACCTATTGAAGGATATTGCTGTGAGGTACGACCCTATGACCTGAACTATCAGAACACATCTTGGCAAGCAAATGATCAAGGTAACCAAGGAGGAAATCATGAAGATTTTTGGTTTGCACAAATGGAGCCAAGATATGATTCCCATCAAATTGGAGGTCTTATGGGAGGAATACAGAAACACCAAGAGTTTGATCAGGATATCCCTTTTGATACCTCATTTGGCTATGTCAGGAAGAGGCAAAAATTAGAAGAAAGTTGTTATTGGAAGGAATGACCCTAAACCTTTCCCAGTGGACTATTTCGCCCCCCATTTTAAGAAGACCATTTCTGTATTATGTCAGGTTCTGGGGATTGATTTGAAGAAGACTTTCCCTATAGAGGTGATGTATATGGCCATAAACATCCAACACCCTGGTTATAATGTGGTATATGATTTTTCCACTTACCTTGCAGAGAAAATGCATTTTGGTTTAGCAGCTTTGAAGCTAGGGAAGAATTGGGTAGGATTCAAATGGTTTTCTCTGCTAATCCATATGTTTTTGTATAGGGGTCAAAATGTGTTTGAGAAAGATATGGAATTGAAGAAAAGAGAAGGAGACATTGAGATGCCTATCTAGTATTGGACTAGGGTCCTAGACATGCATGATTATGTAACCTTTCACAATGTTTTCGGATCCAAGTTAAGAAAGGCCTTGGTTTTTGATTCCCCCAGGATTCCAAAGGAAATTCATGATTTCCTAAGACCTATGGAGAGGATGCCTGAGTTGAATTTAATACATAACTGGGGGGATATTATCCCCAATCATGGCACTACAGTTTTCAAGGTTTTTGGCACAAATGCCATCCCGTTTGTTCTACCCAGGGAGGTCCCCCTTAGACTTGGTTTCATAGAAATCATGAGGCAATTGGGAGCATCTCAGGATTTCCATTTTCCTGCTAAACAGAAGAAGGGATCTTTCTTCCCCGAGTATACAACTTTCGCCGATTTTGTCATGACAAAGGGAGGGTGGAGGAATTTGTACTTATTACTCAAGCCATATAGGCTAAGGAATACATGCCCTAGGAACCATGATCTAGAGGGTTTTATCTCCCAAATGAAGGCTAAGCACCGGACTGGGACCTTCATCCACAACTTTTATTTTCCTGATGATATCATCAAGAAAATTTTTGATTTGAACTTACAAGATGAGAGGAAGGCAAGGTTCATTGCCTATTCAAAAATGGTAAGAAGTAAACAGGAAGAGATGCCTGATTTTGATCCTGTACCTAGTGCCAAAGATGAGTTTAGTAAGGAAATTTATGCTCTTGAAAATTTTGAGAGCATAGTAGGGGTCTTAAAGGAAGAAAGGATTGTAGAAGGAAGGGGAAAGTCACAAGTTACTAAGGAGTACCCTGAGGTAAGAATTGAGGAAAGGCCTACTTATCAACCTTAGGGGAAGATAAAGGTATTTTCTAGGAGAAAGAGAAGCAGGAAAAAGGAGGTTACAATAAGTGGTGCACCATTTGTCCTAGGGAAATCAGTGCCAGGTATTGTTGACTTGGATTCTCCTCCAAGGTTTTCAGAACATATCCACCCATCATCCCCAAAGAGGCAGAGGACTAATAGTATGGGGGATGTTGGCCAAATGGGTAATGATGAGGAAGACATTATTGTAACTCCAGATGAAATGAATCCGGAGTTGCCATTAGACCCAACTGACATTGCAACAATTTCAGGAACAATCACCCTAAGATTGGGGAAGGATGAGATCAAAGGGATTACAAATAATGACGATTTAAGGATAGAGGTTTGCAAAGAGTTCATGATGGATGACTCTTTTATTAATACTCGTGATTTCAAAGATTTTGTATGGAGAGCTCATCTCTCATTATATACTGAGAAGGTAGCACATGAATGAAGTCTGTATCCAGAGCTCCCAGAGTAGGTAATCCAGTCAAGGGTTAGAGTGCAGATGAAGGAAAGGTTTAAGGAAATCACACCAAAACAGGGCAGGGAATTGGTTCAAAAGTGTGCAATATTGCTACTCCCTGAATGGGATATTGCTGATGGTGTGGTATTTGACATAGTAAGAAGGGCCAATAGGCCGCTACTTGCAATAGAGGAGGGGGCTACATTGGCACTTAAAGGATCAGCCTTTAGTGAGAAATGGGATGCTCTTGCAATATGGTCACTATCCACTGGATCTAGAAAGCCTATTGTTGCAGAAACATTTGACTTTAGTGGTTATTTGGTTGTGAAAATAGTTGCTGACACTTTTGCGTTTGAGGCTGTTGATATGTTTGTGAATGTTTCCAAATTCACTAAGGCAACTATGGAGGACTTAACTAAAAACTGAGATACTCTGCGGAGCCAGTATAATGACATTATTATTGAGTATAATAAAAGTCAGTAAAAGGTGGCAAAGTTGGAAACTGAGATGGCCTTATTGAGACAACAAATGGAAACCTTGAGGTCTCAAAGGAAGGATAGCTTTAGCCATACTATTTCTGACCCACCATTAGAGCAGCCTCAACCTTCTGCATAGGAGCAATCTTGGGCTATTGTCCCATATAATATGGGACAAGTGCCTATTGCAATTGAAAGGGCCAGTGGCTCGGGTGGAGATATTTCTAGGGAAGAGTTAATCCGGCAAGTTAAAAAATATAAGATGGTAAACCAAATCCGGGATGCAGCAGGAAGGAATAATTCAGAAATTTTTGATACTGTGTTAAGGCATTTACATAAACGAGTCCAGAGTAAGTTGAATGGTGTTCATGCAAATTATGCCTTGATGTTGCAAGCACTCGAATTGTTTCCAAGGGACAGAGAATTGGCTATCCCTTTGCTAAATAGATGGGGCCCTTGAATGGACAAGTTAAAATTTATGGCAGTTGGGGCAAATCAACATGGGGACAAATACCCTACAGTCATAACAACATATCAATTTGTCAAGAGTATTGTGGAGCAAAAGTTTTAGGGGTTTGTTGCTCCTATGGAGTCCAAAATCAAAGCATTGAAGGATATTTATGATGGAAGGGACTTGACTCCACTACCTCATATTTTCTATAGTTAGGATAAGGTCAAGCCTTTGCAGGCATGGAAGGAGTAGATGAATAATATAATGATTGCTCAAACACATGAGATATGCAAAAATGTTGATATCCATATGTTGGAAAACACTTTGGAAAAGTTATCGTTTGTCATTAGTTTCCTGGAGAACTTTGATAAAACGGCCACGTCATTGATGATAAAGTATGTACCTTACCAAAAAATGGTGGACCAGGTGGTGGCTTTCAATTGGCCGTCTGAGGAGGATTTCGAGTCATGGAAAAGGGTGTTCACCGATGAACTTGAATTGTAAATGACTTGGTCAAGAATTGCAATTTGGTCATGTAAAATACAAGCCTGGCCTTAGATATTATATTTTAAAATGCATTCTCTTTTCGGATTCAAGTACAGGTTGTTCAAATGAAATCAGTGCAAAAAATGGTTAAAAGATGCTTTGGTGTAAGGGGAGCGACACTTGGAGCAACACTTTTTCTTCCTCCACTACAAACTAATGATCATTTTGTTTTTGGCTTTTCCTCTCTTACCAACAAATGATGTAAAGATAACTGATTAGAGATTAGCGGTCCAGTAAAAAATGGACATGTGTATTCTCCGGCCTAAAGCTTGTTGGCTCCCTTGTGTTTATAAAAGGGACTTTTGGGTTGAGAGAAGGTTCTGTTGAAATTACTCAAGATACGTAAGATAAGAGTCAAGTAGCATAGAGAGAAGAATATGTCCAGGTTTTGAATTTTTGAGTCCGATTTGAGAACTTAGTAAATCATGGTGTTCTTGAGCATACTTATGTTAACCTTGTGATTGTTTTAAGTCTATTTTCTCTCTTATTGTGTTGGTTTGCATGAATTATTAATGAAGTATCGATCCAAGATGATTTTCATTAATTTCCATTTGTTATTTACTATGGATTATGTTTGACTATAGCTTTGGTTCAAAGGACCGGTTACTCCACTTATCCAATAAGTTTATGTGAATTTACACATAGGATTTATCAAGGAGTAATAAACTCAATTATCGATATATGGATTGTAATGCTATTCATATAGATCATAGGTGCTTTAGATGAAAGTTACCTTGTAGTTCAGTTTCTTTTTGAATCCGTGCTTTAGGCTATGGCACTAGAACTCTGACTGCTTTGCATCCTTTGTATTTTGTGTCATGGCTTCAGGAAATTTCAATCGAATAACTCATAACAACACACTTAGGTGTAATTTCAATTCCTTGTTAAATAGATCCGAGCTTTTCTAAGAAGTAGCCAATTTCTTGAAGGTTTATCTCTTTTAACACTAACGAGAATTTATCTGTTGTTTGTCCACATATGAGCAAATCATTTCTATCATAAATGACAACATATTTTAGGAAAACCCTCCTGGATCTTACAGAGTCCGAAGTGTAGGAGAGATAGCAGGTTTACTGCTATCTTCTCGTTAAGTTGGCACGGTGCCTTCAAGACTTCAATAATTGAGTGTGGCAAGCTCATAGAAGCTCTTGTGGGTTCTGCTTGGGTTGTTATAAAAAATGCCAACATGAAGTACAAGGATTGTTGCTATGCAAAGGTGGGGAGGTGAATTTGAACCAACAATGGGTACAAAATGTTCAATATCAGGGTGGCCAAAATCTTCCTACCTGGTCATCAGTCAATCACCCAGAGGAGGAAATTCCATACTTCAGGGAAATTGAGCAGTAAACAAGGAGTTTCTTTTTGCTTTAACAAATATAATGTAAAGTTGTTATAAAGCTTAGTAGGTAGGCTGAAGCTAAATTAAGCCTGATTTTGTAAAACAGGCTAGTTAAGGGTATAGGACATGCCTCTGATCAAGAAATGATATGTTTCATTATCATTATGTGATCTTTAGCAAGCAAGTGGATAGGAACAACAAAAAATTTTGTATATATTTTATCAATTATTAAATATATATAGGCATTATGCTTTTTGCTTAAAATAAAATAAAAATTAACCTAACTCTTCTTCTTGAATTAATTATATAAATTAAGATAATTTATTCAAGTAATTAATTATCATTCTAATGTCCAACCTTAAATAAATAAAATCAATATTTATATATCTAATTCCACCATTCTTGTTCTAAAAATTAATTAAATAAAATCTAATTATTTAATTCCCCATTTTCCCCTTACACCAGTAGTTCACTAAAAAAATAATAATTTAAGGTAGCTAATCATTTGAGTAAGTTAAAACATGATTAATCAATACAAATATTGTTTGAGTTTTTATATTACTCATGTGTCCAAAAAAATAATTTGCATGTACATGACCTATGCATCCCACTCCTCTAAAAATTATTCCCATGCAATCTCATCCATCCATTCAATCAAGAAGATCTTGGTACTTCACATAAATGTAAAAATGACTTTTGATGTTCCAAAAAGGTCATTTTTATTCTTCCCTACTATCATTTTCTAAGAAGATTCCCACCATCCAATCTTCTTGGATCATGGAGATCCTTTTGTGTACTAATTGCAAGGTACTTATAGGAGGTCTTTCATGGCTCCAAACCTCCTAAGAAATCTCATCCATTGATCTCTCCAATCAATCATATCTATTGATCTAATATCTCTCAAATCTAGAAATAGCACATTGTATGAGCTATTTTTAAGAATAATTATGAATGTATTTTTATGCTATCATATTGAGCATCAAAATCTTATATCTCTCATCAAAATTCTTGACCACAACTACACTATTATTTACAATAAGAAGCTCTAGTGAGAGACTTGTTCTAATTTTTATTTGGGCACACTAGTCTCTTAAGTTCAATTAGAGGTGTAATTTAGGCATGGAATAAAGGTTTGAATTTTATTATTCATATTTTTTAATTGGCAACATTGGGAATTTTTAGCTTGGATCGAGCCAACATGGAGGCCACAATTGAGGGACCTCCTCCTCGACATGAATGCAAGTGATTAGTCCAATCCCATGAGCATGATAACCTAGTAGGGGCACATAGCTTGTAAGCACACCAACACAACAAGGGATTGGAACAACACAAGCCTAAATTCTTGTCTCATGGCATGAATTCCATTAGCAATCTCAACGTTGTGGTTCAAACTTGTGAGCATATTGAATTAGTGGAGGCATAATTCCTGCGATCACAATGGCCCAACAAAGGTTTGAACCTTGGTGGCCACAACACCACCACCACCACTTTACCATCACACTATAGAATGTGAAACATTGGAAAATGGATGAGAGTGTGAAGGATGGTCTCAATGATGGAATGATCTAAAGGTTTAAACACACTCACACTTTCCCTAATTTCATTAGAAAAAGAGATCTCCCAAGGATAAGATTAACTTTCAACCTTGAAGTGAGCCAACCCTACTTGGGAAATCTGTTATTTTTTTATAATAGAAATGATTTATTGTCACTTTTGGGAGATGAATTAAAATACATTAACAAACTATATTGTATGACCTAACACTTGAAATGCAGAATACTATGATAAAAGCAAAAATGACAATTTGTAGGCAAAATTAAGAAGGGCAGAATGGTATGCACCTAGACTAAAAGGTAGGTTCCAAGCTCTGTAGTAGAACTGGTTTGGGCCCTAGGGAAAATGGGTCCTAGTGTAGGGGTCAAAAATCTCATTTTTATATCCTTAGATCCCGTATCCAAGCTTCTAATTTCTCCAAGTTTGACTATCAGAAAGTCAGAAATAAATTTTGAATCTGAGTTTCTGTGGCTTGACAATAATGATGACAACTTTGACAGTAATACAAAATGAATCCTTTGATCAACTTCAATCCTTCTTCACCTATAAATCTACACATACAAAGTGAGAAGAAAAATGCTTATTTTTGGGTGAATGGAGGTTTTCCTTAGTCAAACCCCATGTTGGTAATTAAACCTTGATAATGAAATGATGATAAATGGAAGGAATTGATGAATGAATAATGATATGTCACAAGTCACAAACCCTTAATGGTTTCCCTTAGAGGATTTAAGTCTAACACATCTCTCTAAGGCTTGGATATTGCATGAATTGGCTTGATTGATTACTTGATTTGATTCTTGAATGTTTGAAACCTACATCATAATGTTAGCTCCAAAAACATGTCATGAATATGCATAAACTTTGACATGATGATATGATCTTGATTGCTGTTGTAGATGACTGATAAACCTTCTCTTCAATGCTCTTGACAATAATATTTACTCATGTGAAAGTTTCCTTAATGCTATATTATGTTGCTTAGATTTGAATTGATAAAATAACTATGTATTTATAAGAGTTTATCTAATTTCTTGAAAACTAGATTCCACAAACCAACATTTGAAACTTGAATTTGAATCATTAAAATGTTGCCAAAAGCATATTAAAAATTGGGTCCTAGCACTTAAAGGGGACCCTTGGGAAAATGGGTCCTAGGACACTCAATTTCCAAGGTATTTTACTTAATGTTGGAAATTGTTTAATGCGGGTCTCCCTTTTGGAAAACAAGAATAATAACGCTTTGGAATGCATAATTTGGTCAATTAGAGGCTTAATTAAGTCTAATTAATTAAGGTGATGCAAACATAGTGTGAAATTGTAAAGGTATACGATTTCCTACACTACATTTAGCCCCCACTTTAGTGAGAGTATGAGCCCACACTTAGACTCACACTAAAGTAGACAAATAAGTAAAGAGAGGTCTAATTGTACAATTTTTGGAAAGATAAGATGACAAATACCAAGGAGGATGATCAAGTCCCCAAGATGAATGAGCCCATGGCAAACCAAAAAAGGCACAAAGAGACATATGCATGCAACAAAGACATAATATACACAATCATACAATGTCAAAATCAATGCAAAAGGGATGAACTAACAAGTTGTATTATGTCACATCCATCAAACATGATCACATGGATCCACTATCAATAAAGTTGTGTTATTCTTGGTGGCCATGAAAAATACACTCACAAGGGCTAGTGCAGTCCGATATACACTAGGTGATCCCCAAGGCTATAGGGTGAGAAACACATGCTAGGTCTACAAGGTGTGAACTCATAGAAAAGGCAGAAAATGTGCAAGTCATTCCAAGTCTACAATCTCCCATACATCAACCATACCAAAATTTTTACTCCCTGATAACTTTTATAAGGTGACACACAAAATGGTCATAGGTTTCACAAGGCTAGCAAGCTATGTTATGCTAGACACTCATGAAATAAAGGAACCATTAACAATCAATTTGTGTTATGCTTGGTGGCTAGGAATTAGTTTAGGATAGTCAAAGGAGTTTTGATTAGTTCATGAAAGGTCTCACTTTCGGGAACATCACACTTGATATCACCACCAAGAGAGGACTAGTCGAGGGATAAAAAAATCACACCTTAGGGAATGCAATCCATAACATTACTACAAAGAGGAATTTCATATGCCAATAAAGGTCACACTTTTGGAGGACATCAAACCCAATGTCACCACCAAGAAGGAACATCACATGAAATAAGAAGACCGCACTTTGAATAGGGTCATGTCATTATGCAAGCAATGAGCAAGAGGCATAATGCTCCCCACTTTAAAGAAATTTCTAAACACCATGTTGTGAGCAATTACTTTAAGGTAGAAGATGATAAAGGCCAATACATAAGAGCTTATTTGGAAAGCCCTATGCCAAACATATGTTTCCAAATGAAGCTACATCATGGAAAGGAGGTTGCCCCCATATGCAATCCTAAGATAACACATAAAGGATCCATGGATTTGGGGTCAGTGTATTAAAGGCATTGAATACTTATGTCATTTTCTTGTAAATTTGGGACACTTGTGTTCCATTTCCTTTTGTGGAAAAAAACCCATAGAAGTTGTGTTCATTGGATGAAAACCCAGTGTTCAATAGGATTAAAGGATGAAACCCCTTTGGTTCTTGAGGGAATTATCATTCATGGATATCATTTTAACTTCAAAGATTCTATAAGAAAGTGGTACTGATACTATTTGATTTTTGGAAGCACTTGTAAATAATTTTAGATCATTGTCTGAATTGTACTCAATATATTATACATACATTTTGGATTTCTCTTCATATTTTGGAGTAATATTTGTTGCACCTATTTGTTTTTGTTTGAATTCCATTTGAAAATTAGTATTTGTTAAAATTATATGTTAGGTATATTATAGTGGTATCAAAGAATGATTCTGCCAACCTATAGGGTCTTCCTAATGTTTGATGTTGAGAAAAAGAGACATTACGTAGTAGAGGAGAGAATTGAAGAAATTGGATCAAGAAGGAATTATAAACCTAGAGAAAAAGAAGATGTTGGAAGATGAAGAAAGATTTAAGGAAACAATTTCAAAAAATTATGAGATTACAAGAGGGTTAAGGGATATACCTGTAACCCTAGCGAAGATAATAGATGTATTGAAAACCTTGGTAGACAAGATGTTGGGTGGAAGTTCAAATCATAATAGTCAGAAGGGTGATAAATCATCAAACAATGGTGAAAGTAATGATGATGGGAATAATATTCTATCAGGGACCCCAAGGGACATATTCTTATCAAAAATCAAACAAGGGAGAAGTGAATAGGTGAACGCCAATGCCTTCAATTTAGAGACTATTTGTACATGGCATGGTGAGTGCCAATCCTCACCAAAAGAAATAAAATCAAAGATTTCCTATATAGAATACATATAATTTGCAAGGAAGAGTGATCCCCATAAGAAATAGGTATACAAAAGCAAGGATTTAAAGCATAAGTTGGGAAAAATTGTAAGGAAAATTAAAGTTGCGGAATTTTTTTTCCTAATGTCAAAATACAGGGAAGAATGGAGACTTGTCCTTTAAAAATCACAATTACAGTTCATTAAGACATAGATGAAAGTAATAATATAACAGAGAAATAAACTCATACACAGTTGGACACCATATTTACGTGGGAAAACCCTTATGGGAGAAAAAACCCACCACACCAAAGTAAAATCACTTGTATTACAGTAATTGAATTACTTACAAGTTCCAAACTCAACTTTCAGATGTTCAATCTCACTAGCAACATTTCCCTGATCAAACTTGTACAAAACATCACTGTTACAATGCTCTTCAAAAGAATACAATGAAATTCACACACTTCATTATGTCTTACTATTTCAATGCTCTTACAACATCCAGTTCCTAAATAACAATAACTCTCATCTCTCTTTTTTTCCTCAAACCATCAATTTGTTCATTTTTTGTACAAAATAGTTTGTTCAGTTTCCCTATAGACCAACCGTCAAACAACAGTTTCCTTATCAGGCTATCGCTGGGATAGGAGATCAGGTTCCACCGATCACTCATAGCTACATTGTTATAGGTAGGTCTGTCGAAGTTACTTTACTCCATTGTTCCATCAATGAGGCCAAAGTGATTGTTCCAATGATGACCCCAAGTTACATCGATGATCACTTTATCACTTCAAATTTGCATCAGTCCACCAGCGTAGCCCAGTAAAGAGTTCCACCGATGACCCCAAGTCACACCGATACAACATTTATCATTCTATCATTGAGACTACTGATCGGGTTCCATCGATAGTAACAAGCTACAGTGATAGAAACAAAATGCCAACACTGAGCACTCATCCTGACATAACATGTCACATTGACCAAGTGCTTCGACCAGACTTCTATCTTCATCAAGAGCTAGGGTAATTGCACCAACTATTCAGGCTACACCGATGGTTGCCGTCAACAAGACTGACTAAAGCTCTCACCGATTTTTTCTCTTTCAAGAGTTTCATGTTATTAAGTTTGAGGCACAATTTTCCAATAATCTCCCACTTGATGAAGATCTTATTGACACCTCCAAAGCATCCAAAAATTACTTAGATCCATGGGCACCAAGGCCCATCAAACCAGCACACCACTTGTACTTGTCTGTGCTCACTAGTTTCATCAACGCATCTGCAACATTTTCCAGAGTATCCATTTTTTCTAAATATACCTTTCCATCCTCTACCATATCTCGTACAAAGTGATACTACACATCAATATTTTTTGTCTTGGCATGGAAAGTTGTATTTTTTGCCAAACAAATAGAACTCTGACCGCCACAACAAATTGTAATTTTCCTTGCACTGAACCTAATATTAGAACACAAACGTCTAAGCCAAACAACCTCTTTGCAGGCATGTGTTTCTACCATGTATTCTGCCTATGTAGTGGAAAAAGTGACTATAGCCTACCGCTTGCTCATCCAACTAACTGCACCACCATTTAAAATGAAAACATATCCACTGGTGGATCTTTTGCTGTCAATGTCCCTTGCCCAATCAGAATCCACATAACCTTGAATGCTAATGGATCTCTGTGATCCAACCGAGTTACCATCATAACACAAAGCATACTGAGATGTACCTTTTAAATATCTAAAAACTCTTTTTATAGTATCCCAATGTGTCTTTCCTGGATTCGCCATAAACCGACTAAGAACTCCCACTGCTTGAGCAATGTTTGGCCTTGTGCAGACCATTGTATACATTAAACTACCAACTACACTTGCATAAGGCACCCTGGTCATGTCCTCCATCTCAGTAGGAGATTTTGGAAAATCTTCAGCAGATAGCTTCATTCCTTGTAAAACTGGAACAACTACCTGCTTGCAATCAGTCATACAAAATATCTCCAGAACAGTATTAGTATACTTACTCTGGCTGAGCCAAAGTTTTCTGCTCTTTTTGTCCCTGGTTATTTCCATCCCCAAAATATACCTTGCTGCACCTAGATCTTTCATTTCAAATTTTGCAGATAACTAAGATTTTAGATTAGAAATCTTTAATTTACTATTTCCTATGAACAACATATCATCGACATATAGGGAAATAATAAGAATTCAATCATTCTCAATTTTGTAATACACACAATGATCTGATTTTGACCTTACAAATCCCAATGACAAAACAAATGTGTCAAATTTATGGTACCACATTCTAGGCGGTTGTTTCAAAACATACAAATATTCTTTCAACTTGCAAACCAGATTTTCTTTACCTTTTTTCACAAAGTGCTCAGGCTAGGACATATAAATTTCTTCTTCAAGATCACCATGAAGAAATGTTGTCTTCACATCCATCTGTTCAATCTCTAAATTATATGCAGCTGCAAGTGACAAAAGAAATCTGATAGACGCCAACTTTGTTACTAGAGAAAAAATTTACCCATAATCAATTCCCTCTACCTGGGAATAACCTTTTGCAACCAACCTCACTTTATACTTTTCAACACAGCCATCCAAACCAATTTTCTTTTTAAACACCCATTTGCAGCCCACTGGATTTCTACCCTCAGGCAATGAAACTAGATCCCAAGTATCATTTTTCCTTAATGATTCCATTTCTTCATTCATGGCTTCCAACCAAGAATCTAAATCAGACATTTCAGTTGCCTCTTTTACAGTCCTAGGCTCATCCGTGTTAGTAATCAAAACATAGGAACAACTAGAATCTAACATAGAGAATCCATACCTATCTGGTTGCTTCTTCTCACGTGTAGACCTCCTCACAAGCTGAGGCTGAGGTTGTGGTTCTTCTTCTTGTTCAAAACTCTCAGAGCTGCTTGAACTCTCCTCAGTTTCAGGTACACTATCAATGTGTTGTTCCTCTTTTTCAAGAGTTAAGAGGTATTTCAACAACATCATTCTCCTTTTTATCTTCTTTCATCCCTAATTGTAGATCCACTAAAGAAGGTTGTAGCTCCTGAAAGATTACACTTGTGCTATACAATACCTTCTCAGTCACAGGATTCCAAAGCTTGTATCCTTTCAAACCAAGGCCGTACCCAATGAAGATACATTTTTCAACTTTATTTTCCAACTTAGATCTCTTTACATCTGGCACATAAACATATGCTTCACAACCAAAGACACGAATATGTCTCAGAGAGGGCTTCTTACCAAACCAAGCTTCCATAGGTTTTTTGTCAATAAGCGCTAACAAAGGAGACCGATTCAACAAGTAACATGTTGTAGCCACAACCTTAGCCCAGAACTTCTGCTCTAGACCAGCATTGCTCAACATAATTCTTGCCTTCTCCATCAACGTCCTATTCAACCTTTCAACAACTCCATTTTGCTGCGGAGTGTAAGGTGTAGTTTTATGCCTTTTAATCCCATGGTCTTTGCAATACCTTTTGAACTCATCAGAACAAAACTCACCACCATTTTCAATCCTTAAACACTTTATTTTTCTTCCAGTCTGATTTTCCACAAGGTTTTTAAATTCCTTAAAACGACTGAACACTTTTGATTTACATTTTAAAAAATACATAAATGCCCTTCTCGAATAGTCATCAATAAAAGACACATGATATTTAGATTTCGATAATGAAGTAACATTCAATGGACCAAAGACATTAGAATGAATATAATCCAAAACACCAAAATATTTATGAGGATTGGAATAAAATGAAACACGGTGTTGTTTTCCATATATACAATGTTCACAAAATTCAAATTCTAGGTTACAATCATCAAGCCCTTCAACCAGGTTTTTATTTTTCAAGGCTTTCAAACCTTTTCCCCCAATGTGACCAAGCCTTTGATGCTAGAGCATGTTCTTCTCTGCTGGAAGTTTAACTTCCAAGGAGTTTTCCCCAATAGGAACATTTTCTTTCTTCTCTTTAAGAACAACATTTTGTGACTTTACAGAGACATTGTTAAATTGTACTCCCAGTGCATTTAGCTTGTACAAATTACCAATTCAAGCACCCCTAGCCAACACCATCAAGCCTATAGTCATTTTGTAACCATTTATAAAGAATGAGACTTTCACTCCAACATCATTCAACTTACTTACATAAAATAAATTTTGAGCCAAACTTGGTATATGCATTACACCATCAATTCCCTTAATTCTTTTATTAGGAAACTGAATTATGAATCTTCCACGACCAAAAATTTCTAGTGATAAATCGCTTGCCAAATACACCTTTCCACCATCATATTCTTCATACTTTGTGAACCAGTCTCTATGAGATGTCATGTGGAAAGATGCTCCAGAATCAATCAACCAGACATCATCTGATGCTTGAGTTGCCAAGGTTGCAATGAAGGAATCTACATCACTCTAAGAAGAATCATTATCAGAAGAGTTCTTCTTCTTCTTCCCTTTCTCCTCTTTGCAATCCTTTCAGACATGACCAAGCTGCCCACAGTTCTAGCACTTCACCTTGGACTTCTTTCCAAGAGACTTTGATCTCCCTTCTAATTTTGATTTTGACTTCTTGTCCTTCTTCTTGCCTTTTTATTTTGATCTACCTCGAACAACAAGAGCCTCCTTTTCCATTTCAGAAGATTTCTTTCTCATCTCTTTTGATAACAAAGAAGCAACAACTTCTTCCATCTTAAAAGTGGATGTCATACTCCAAATAGCCATCACCAAGTGATCCCATGAATCTGGCAAAGAACATAACAATAGCATACAATGATCTTCTTCATCAATCTTCACACCCACAGATGATAACTAAGCAATCAACATGTTAAAGGTATTTAAGTGATCAGCAATAAATACTCCTTCCAACATTTTCAAAGAGTAAAACTTATTCCTTAAGAACAACTTATTCACCAAGGACTTGCCCTGATAAATATCTCCTAGTATTTTCCATAAAGAAGATGCAGTATTCTCTTCATGAAAATTTAGAAGTATAGAGTCTGCCAAATAGAGCCTTATCATCCCCTTTTATTTTTTTTATCTTCTAGTTCCCATTCTTCTTGCTTCATGCTTGAAGGTTTTGTTCCAAACACAACAGCCCAAAGATCACGATCAACCAACATATCTTCCATTTTAAGTTTCCACAATTCAAAGTTGCTACCATTGAATCTATCAATTTCAATATTTCTTGAAGTACTTGCCATTGCCATCTCAATCTGTAATTTGACAATTACCAAACTTCTACAAAACTCTCATTGAACAAAAATTGACACAAAAAACCCAACCTACCCACAATGATAACACAACTGGACAGGCTCTGATACCACTTGTAAGGAAAATTAAATCTGTGGAACAAATTTTCCTAATGTCAAAATATAGGGAAGAATACATACTTGTCCTTTAAAACTCACAATTATAGTTCATTAAGACACAGATGAAAGTAATAATAGAACATAGAAATAAACTCATACATAGTTGGACACCAAATTTACGTGGGAAAACCCTTACGGGAGAAAAAACCCACCACACCAAAGTGAAATCACTTGTATTACAGTAATTGAATTACATACAAGTTCCAAAATCAACTTTCAGATGTTCAATCTCATAGCAACAACATTTCCCTAATCAACCTTGTACAAAAAATCATTGTTACAATGCTCTCCAAAAGCATAGAATGAAATTCACACAGTTCGTTATGTCTTACTGTTTCAATGCTCTTACAACATACAGTTCCTAAACAACAATAATTCTCGTCTCTCTTTTTTTCCTTGAACCATCGATCTGTTCATTTTCTGTACAAAATAGTTTTTTCAATTTCCCTATGGACCAATCATCAAACAATAGTTTCCTTATCAAGCTATCATTGGGACAAGAGATCAGGTTCTACCAATCACTCATAGCTACACAGATATAGGCAGGTCTGCCGAAGTTAATTTACTCCATCGTTCCATCAACGAGGCCAGAATGATTGTTCCGACGATGACCCCAAGTTCCGCCGATGATCACTTTACTGCTTCCAACTGCCATTGGTCCATCAGTGTAGTCTAGTGAAGAGTTCCACCGATGACCCCAAGTCACACTGATACAATGTTTATCGTTCTATCGTTGAGACTACCGATCGGGTTTTGCCGATAGCGACAAGCTACACCGATAGAAACAAAATGCCAACACTGAGCAATCATCCTAATGAAACATGTCACATCGACCAAGTGCTTTTACCAAAATTCTATCTTCTGCGAGAGTTAGGGGACTTGCGTCGACTGTTCAAGTTACATTGATGGCTGCCATCGACAAGACCAACTAAAGGTCTCACCGATTTTTTCTCTTTCAAGAGTTTCATGTCAGTAAGTTTGAAGCACAATTTTCCAACAAAAAATTCCACATGTTTTGATGGGAATAACAAGATATCAGCTAGAGCATGGTTAGAAAAGATGAAATTTTTTTCTCAATCAATGGTGGTTTCATGGTCGTACTACCCAAGTCCATGATCAAATACATAAATTTGATGAATTCAAAAGGATAAATCTTGATAGACTTGAGTTGAAGGATGAAGAATAATATTTCAGAAAGTTGTCCATGACCAAACAAAATCACTCGATAGATGATTATATAATGAAGTTTTAGAAAGTGGTGGTGATGGTGCCCAAACTATCAAAAAATAGGATTGTGCATCTCTTCATCATCAGGCTCTTCGAACCTCTTACGAGGTTTGTGAAATCATTTGCACCAATCTCTTTACAAGAGGCTATTAAAAGGGCTCTAACCCTTGAGCCATCCATTCCAAAGAATTTATTCTCCTGGCACCCACTTAAAACTAGTACATAGAACTCTAAGGATGGTTTCCAAAAAAACTACTACATTCTCCGGTATCGAAACCCAAATATGCAACTCATAATGTGGTGAAGAAGGTAGATGAAGAGACTAGGAATAAGCTATAGAGAAAGAAAATTTGTTTCTCCTGTAGAGAGCCATGGGTTCCAGGACACAAATGTGTTGGTAAGGGGATATTTCACTATATAGAAGTCCTTTCTGATAAAGAATTAGAATCTGATGGGTCCGAAGAGTTTCATGACCCATAAGACATCCTTTCAGAGGAGGAAGATAAGGAGGAAAATGGTTACATTCTATCATCTCTATTTAGTGCACATAGATACCATTCTTTCAATGTCCAGAGAGTCCTTTCCAAATAAAGAGTGACTTTCCTGATTGATGAAGCAGTTACTCACAACTTCATTGATGGACTTATGAGGAGAAGGTTGGATGTGGAGAATTTTGAAGGCTTCACTGTCACTATGGAAAATGGGTATAACTTACCCTGTAAGGAGAAAGTTTGAAAGTTGGACATAACATTTGGAGATCATAAGGTCTGTGATGATTTATATGTTATTGGTGTTGGAATTTCAAATCACACCTCTGGTATGCGGTTTGGAAACAAACAGCTATGTGCAGTAACCTGCTCTTCAAATTCAGAGGGGAAGCTCCCTCATATGCTGATTATTCTAAAGAAAGTAAATTAAAGCTAATTTTCCTATCTTTTTGTTCAACTAAGAGCACAAGGTTATAAAAATCAAGCACCGTAGCTGAGGTTTTCTCTTTTGAAAGTTCAACTGCAACTAAGCCTACTCTAATGACATTTCTAACTACTCAAGTAAATGCAGAGCATGAGAGTTAGAAATGAACAAGGAAGAATTGTCTGACATAAATACTTAAATAAAATTTTCTCCCAATGCACATCTACTTACTTTATATGCAAGTTGAAATAAAGATAATATAAGCATAACACATAAGACAAAATCCAAGACTTTATATCAGGGCAACAAAGCATGTACATGACTTTATTTTCTCAAATTTTAGGGACAAAGAGATTGCACTTTTGGAACAACAAGTTGTAGCAAAACAAGCATGCAACATGCGATCAAAACCAGATTAACACTTAGCACAAGATCAAACAGAAACTGAATAGCAATCTTGAAGGCCAAAATAAGCTCATCAATTTCACTATCAAAATCTAAGTTCTGAACAACACTTAATAACAATGAGAAGGCACTAAGAGGAACAACATCTTGTTATTGATAGCATGGTTCAAGAAAAATGGGCAAAGTCTGCCCTTATTTATAACTAAGCAGAGGAGTAGGAAACCCTAAAACCTCCTCACTTTTACAACTAATACTTGCCAACATGCAAGCTTTATTTCTAAATCTAAAAGAAGATAAGCATCAACCACCAAAGAAAGCATGAAAAATAGGAAATGCCAACTATTACATTTTGATTTCCTTCTTCTTTAAAGAATGGATAAGAATTGAGATGAGAATAGAAAGAAAGCTAAAAGAAAGCTTCTAGAAGATTTTTGCTTTAAATCTCGTTCAAATCCGCCAAAAAGCTGATTTGTTTCCTGATTTCGAATGGAGAGTGCTGCTGAAAATAGAATGTTGATTTGCCTTGACAAAGCAATTTCTCAGAAAAATATGGGACCTGGGTTTTGTAGAAAATCATGTTCCGGAGAGACCTAGATGCTTAGAAACTGAAAAAGCTAAATCCATCCTGAAAAAGTGGCCAAAAAGCAGTTTCTAGAAGAGGGATAAATTTCTCAATGTTCACGAGGATGAAAGAGCGGAGAGACCCATGTCATTAGAAATGGAAAAATCTGAGTGGTTGTTTTGAAAAAGCAACGCCCTAGGAGTTTGGAGCACAAAAAAGCGTTCCTCTTTGCTTGTTGATCTCAAAACCACAAAGAACACCAAAAAAGCATGTCGTTTGGGTCCTCAAATCTTCGTTGAGAGAAAAGACCAAATATTCTTGCTCTGGACACCAACCTACAAAAATGAATAATGAAAGACAAATGCTCTCTTAAATAAGTTGAGGTTGAGAAAAATTCGTTTTCTTTTTGTTTTAAAACTTTCAGAGTCTATCCTGGGCAGGTTCATCGAATGTAGACATTGTTCGAATGCTGAATGATGAAAACTTTGAAAATTTTCCTAAGGCATTGAGCCTTGGGTGCCAATCTCCTCTTGGGGCACTTTTTCTTGGCAGACTTAGCCAAATTTTCAACATTTTTAACTTCTTGCTTGATTTTGACCTTTTGTTTGACTTTGATTTCTGGATGCTTGGAGGATCTTGTGAACTGACAAAGTGATCCACCGTGGAGCTCGACAGATTCTAAGAAATTATCTTGGAGGCAATTTTAGATAAAAACATTATTTAACCTCTTAAAAAGCTGGGTGCCCCTGGCTACCTGGGGCGCCCATGATCACTAGTGTTAGTCATTTTTCTTAAAATTTCAACCTTTTGTGTTTTCTAGATCTTCTGATGAATCTACAACTCTGGGAGTTCAGGAGGTCTGATGATCTAGCAGTCTATTCCATTGCGAAGCTCGGCTGAATCCGAGATGGTTATTCTGGAGGTGCCAGTGCCTAAAAACTAATTGTGAACCTTCAAATGCTTGGGCACCCCTAGCTACCTGGGGTGCCTGAGTCCACCAGACTTAGAACATTTTCATTTCTTTATGATCTTCTGATGAATTTCATTCCTGGATGATCCAAAGCTTAGATGGACTGATGGTTGGGCTTGTTGGATAGCTTGAATGATTTTAGGAGGGGTCTCTTCGGAGTAACATCATCTGAAATCTAAGTTTAGGGCCCCAAAATCTTGGGCACCTATCTCCTCCTAGGGCGCCCAACATTCCATGCCTTAGCCATTTTTTGGCTTCCTTTAGATTTTTGACCTCATGTTATACCCTCGGTTCAGTCTGGATTTTTCAGTGATTGACCAATTAGATGATCTACCGAAGACATCTACTGTGAAGCTGGCTAAATCTTGAAGACAATGAGCATATCTGCAAACCCTAATTACTGGATTAGGTCTTCCAAAAGACTGGGTGCCCCTTGCCACCTGAGGTGCCCAGAGTTCCCAGACTTAGAATAATTTTCATTATTTTCATGGTTTGCATTCTATCTTTTGGTTGAAACTCCTCCATTCAATCTTTGATCTTAGATGACTGAGTGATTTGATGATTGTGCTGCCAGGGTCACTATAGAGCTGAGAAGAATATGAACAACATTGCCTGGGAGCACAAACCCTAATTCCATCATCTGATGCCTTGAAAAGCTAGGCACCTATCTTCTCCAGGGGCGCCCATGACTAGCAGACTTAGAATTTTTTCTAAGATTTTCAAATTTCTCCTTCATTTGACGTGTTTTCCTTTGCTTTGCTATCGGAGACGAAAAATTTCCTAGGGCATGAATTTTTGGGAGCTCAAACTAAGTAGGGGTGCCTGGTGTCTCCAGTGTTAGCCAATTTTTTTGCATTTTTCAACTTTCACAGTTGCCTTTCTCCATTCTTTGAGCACATTCATCATCAACAGCTTCTGTTCTATGCTTGAATGTTTGTTTTTGACACTTGGCAGGCGACTGACCTCCATTGATGACCTTGGCGCTCCTAAAAAAGTAGAATAGACCCACTAGGGTAAAACTAATCATTTTGTGATTCTGACTACACCAGCCTAATGAGGAAGTATTTTAAGCCAACCAAAATCAGTTTCAACCCTAGAAGACAAAACTTCTATTTTTAGAAAATTTTGCCAACATTCGTTTCAAAAGAAACCCAAAAAAACCCAAAAAAGTTCTATTTTTAGAAACTTTCTGAAAATAGAAAATTTCCTAAAATTTAGGGCCGAAAAATTGAAATATGGGTTTTGTAGAATTGGCCACTCTAAGTAGACCTCGATCGCCAGATTTTGAAAATTTTGAGTTTTTGACCCTCATGCAAGACATTGAAATTCCCAATTTTGACCTTTTCTGACAATTTTAACAAGACTGTGACTCATTTCTTCAAAATGCCTAAGTGTAGCAATTTTTTAAATTTGGGGTACAACAAAGAGCATTTATGAAACAACTCATCAGAATCTCCAGTGATGGATCGAGTGTAGAAGAAAGTCGTGTAACAAGACGATTAAATCTTGCTACAAATTCCCTCATGTGCTCGTTGTGCTCCATTTTTGAATTTGCAAGTTGGGAGAACAACCAATGATTGTCTTCGGTGGGCTTGAATCTCGCCTAGAATTTCTCACTCATAGTTTTCCAACTTGTAATAATGCCCAGCTCCAGGTGATTGAACCAATTAGTAGCATTTCCAACAAGAGTCTCCACAAAGAGACGTACTGCAATGTCTTCATGTGCCATGTGCAAAATTCTGTAAGCCATTGAGAAGTCTAAAATATGATCATCGGGATGTTGAGTTCCATCACCATGAACCCATGGAAAATGCTTCCTTGACCCTTTAGGTAATTCATGATGTTCTTGCAAAGATAAAGGTCCAATCATATTACCCCAAGGTAATGGGGGTGGATGTCTCAGATTCCTGCTAGCAGTATTGTTGTTATCACCTATTACTTCTGCCTGAATCATGCAATAGGGTGCCAGATGGTCATTCTCATGTCATAAAGCGTAAGATTTCTTCAAGTTCTATGCCTCGTTCCCCACAGTGGGTGCCGAAAAACTATTGGTGTTTCAAATCGCAACTTTGGTATGCGGTTTGGAAACAAACAACTGTGTGCAGTAACTTGCTCTTCAAATTTGGAGGGGAAGCTCCCTCATATGTTGATTATGCTAAAGAAATTAAATTAAAACTAATTTTCCTATCTTTTTGTTCAACTAAGAGCACAAGGTTATAAAAATCAAGCACCGTAGCTGAGGTTTTCTCTTTTGAAAGTTCAACTATGACTAAGCCTACTCTAATGACGTTTCTAATTACTCAAGTAAATGCAAAGCATGAGAGTTATAAATGAACAAGGAAGGATCTTTGACATAAATACTTAAATAATATTTTCTCCCAATGCACATCTACTTAATTTCAATGCATGCTGAAATAAAGATCATATAAGCATAACACATAAGACAAAAATTTGAGACTTTATATCAGGGCAACAAAGTAGGCACACGACTTTATTTTCTCAAATTTCAAGGACAAGAGATTGCACTTTTGGGACAACAAGTTGTAGAAAAATAAGCATGCAACATGTGATCAAAACCAGATTAACACTTAGCACAAGATTAAACAGAATTTGAATAGCAATCTTGAAGGCCAAAATAAGCTCATCAATTTCACTATCACAATCTAAGTTCTGAACAACACTAAATAACAATGAGAAGGCACTAAGAGGCACAACATCTTGATATCGCTAGCATGGTTCAAGAAAAATGGGTAAAGTCTGCCCTTATTTATAACTAAGAAGAGGAGTAGGGAACCCTAAAACCTCCTCGCTTTTGCAACTAATACTTGCCAACATGCAAGCTTTATTTCTAAATCTAAAAGAAGATAAGCATTAACCACCTTAACCACCTAAGAAAGCATGCAAAATAGGAAATGCCAACTATTACATTTTTATTTCCTTCTTCTTTAAAGAATGGATAAGAATTGAGTTGAGAATAGAAAGAAAGCTGAAAGAAAGCTTCTAGAAGATTGTTGCTTTAAATCTCATTCACATCCACCAAAAAGCTGATTTGTTTCCTGATTTTGAGTGGAGAGTGCTGCTGAAAATAGAATGTTGATCAATTTCTTTGAAAAAGATGGGACCTGAGTTTTGTAGAAAATCACGTTCTGGAGAGACCTAGATGTTTAGAAGCTGAAAAAGCTAGATCCATCCCGAAAAAGCGGCCAAAAAGCAGTTCTAGAAGAGGGACAATTTCTCAATGTTCACAAGGATGAAAAAGCGGAGAGACCCATGTCATTAGAAACGAAAAAAGATGAGTGGCTGTTTTGAAAAAGAAATGCCCTAGAAGTTTGGAGCACGAAAAAGCATTCCTCTTTGCTTGTTGATCTTGAAACCACGAAGAACACTGAAAAAGCATGCCGTTCGGGTCCTCAAATCTTCATTGAGAGAAAAGATAAAATATTCTTGCTCTGGACACCAACCTACAAAAATGAATAATGAAAGACAAAAGCTCTCTTAAATAAGCTGAGGTTGAGAAAAATTTGCTTTCTTTTTGTTTTAAGACTTTCAGAGTCTATCCCAAGCAGGTTCATCGAATGTAGACGTTGTTCAAGTGCTGAATGATGAAAATTTTCCTTAGGCATTGAGCCTTGGGTGCCAATCTCCTCTTGGGGTGCTTTTGCTTGGAAGACTTAAATTTTTTTTTAACATTTTCAACTTCTTGCTTGATTTTGACCTTCCATTTGAATTTGATTTTTGGATGCTTAGAGGATCTTTTGAACTAATAGAGTGATCCATCGTGGAGCCCGACTGATTCTGAGAAATTATCTTGGAGAAAATTTTAGATAAAAATATTATTTAACCTCTTTAATAGCTAGGCGCCCCTAGCTACCTGGGGTGCCCATGATCACCAGTGTTGGTCATTTTTCTTAAAATTTCAACCTTCTGTGTTTTCTTGATCTTTTGATGAATCTACAACTCTGAGAGTTTAGGAGGTCTGATGATCTGGCAGTTTGTTCCATTGCGAAGCTCGATTGAATATGAGATAGTTATTCTGGAGGTGCTAGTGCCTAAAAACTAATTGTGAACCTTCAAATGCTTGGGTGACCTTGGCTACTTGGGGCATCTGTGTCCACCAGACTTAGAATATTTTCATTTCTTTATGATCTTTTGACGAATTTCATTCCTGGATGATCCAAAACTTAGATAGATTGATGGTTGGGCTCGTCGGATAGCTTGAATGATTTCAAGAGGGTTCTCTTGGGAGTAAGATCATTTGAAAGCTGAGTTTAGGGCCCCAAAAGATTGGGTGCCTATCTCCTCCTGGGGCGCCCAACATTCCATGCCTTAGCCATTTTTTGGCTTCCTTTATATTTTTGACCTCATGTTATACCCTCGGTTCAGTATGGATTTGTCGGTGACTGACCAATTTGATGATCTGCCGAAGACATCTACTGCAAAGCTGGCTAAATCTTGAAGATAATGAGCATATATGCAAACCCTAATTGCTGGATTAGGTCTTCCAAAAGGTTGGGCGTCCCTGGCCACTTGAGGCACCCAGAGTTCCCAGATTTGGAATAGTTTTCATTATTTTCATGGTTCGCATTCTGTCTTTTAGTTGAAATTCCTCCATTCAATCTTTGATTTCAGATGACTGAGTGATTTGATGATTGCACTGCCAAGGTCACTACGAAGCTGAGAAGAATTCGAACAAAATTTCCTGGGAGAACAAACCCTAATTCTATCATCTAATGCCTTGAAAATTTGGGCACCTATCTTCTCTAGGGGTGCCCATGACTGGCAGACTTAGAAATTTTTCTAAAATTTTCAAATTTCTCCTTCGTTTGATGTGTTTTCCTTTGCTCTACTGCTAGAGATGAAAAATTTCCTAAGGCATGAATGTTTGGGTGCTCAAACTGAGAGGGGTGCCTAGTGTCTCCAGTGTTAGCCAAAAATTTCACATTTTTCAACTTTCACAATTGCCTTTCTCCATTCTCCATTCTTCATGCACATTCGTCATCAACAACTTCTATTCCATGCTTGAATGTTTTTTTGTGACACTTGGCAGGCGACTGAACTCTATTGATGACCTTGGCGCTCCTAAAAAAGCTTATGAAAAAGTAGAATAGACCCACTAGGGTAAAACTAATATTTTTGTGATTCTGACTGCACTAGCCTGATGAGGAAGTATTTTAAGCCAATCAAAATTAATTTCAACCCTAGAAGCAAAAATTTCTATTTTTAGAAAAAAATTCCAGCATTCGTTTCAAAAGAAACCCAAAAAAGCCTAGAAAAAGTTCTATTTTTAGAAAGTTACTAAAAATATAAAATTTACTAAAATTTAGGGCTGAAAAACTAAAATTTGGGTTTTGTTGGTTTGGTCGTTCTGAGATGACCCAGATTATCAGATTTTGAAAATTTCAAGTTTTTGACCCCCGTGCATGACATGCAAATCCCCAATTTTGACCTTTTTGACAGATTTTGACAAGACTTTGACTCATTTCTTCAAAATGCCTAAGTGTAGCAAATTTTGTAATTTGGGGTACAACAATTGGTTTGGGTGAAATTGACATGATTTTATGTGTGCAGTGGTTACATTCATTGGGTGAGTACACTACAAACTACCAAACCATGGAGCTCAAGTTCAAAGCCAATGGGAAGGATGTGGTCATAAAGGGAATGGTAAAGGGTGGTATGCAAGTAGTATCAGCCAGGAGAATGGAAAGGAGCTTCTAGAAGAACCAAGTTGCTTGGTTTGATAGTTGTTTGGTTATTTTAAAGGACTCTTCTTGAGGTAAGAATGGTCAAGTTCATATTGATATACATAAGATTTTGGATAGCATAGTTTGGTTTTTAGTGACATGCTTCTCAAACTGCCACCAGATAGAGGTTTCCATCATATCATAGAGATTGAACTAAGATCAAAGCTAGTTATGATCACTCATTACCACTATCCCTAGATGTTCAAAGAAGAGATAGAGAAACCAATAAAGGAGTTATTAGATATGGGATACACCAGACCAAGCTCTAGCCCTTTTACATCCTCTGTGGTGTTGGTAAAGAAGAAAGATGGTACACTACAGATGCGCATAAACTATTGGGTATTCAACAAGAATACCATTAGGAACCGACACCCCATACTATAGATAGATGAGTTGATTGATGAGCTATGGTGCGGTCTACTTCTCAAAGATTAATTTGAGGTTTGAATACCACCAGATCCAAATGAGGGAAGAAGAGGTTTAGAAGAATGATTTTTCGGTGTCACTATGGGAATTTTGAATTCCTAGTTATGCCCTTTGGTCTCACCAATGCTATGACAACTTTCCAATTATGCATGAATCATGTTTTTGGTAAGCACTTGAGGAATTTTGTGTTGATTTTCTTTGATGATATTCTGATCTATAAAAAAACATGGGAAGAGAATTTGAAGTACTTGGATATAGTCTTGGGAATTCTAGAACAACAGTCACTCTTTGTAAAGGTGTCCAAATGCGAGTTTTGGGTCAATAGAGATATTATATTTGGGACATGTTATAAGTGTTAAGGGAGTTCAAGCTGACCAATGGAAGATCTAAACCATCTTAGGCTGGCCTCCTCCCATGAATTCATCTCATCTAAGAGGTTTCTTTGGATTGTGTAGCTACTACCGAAGGTTTTTTCAGAGGATTCTCTAAGTCTATGGCACCTCTAACCAATCTGAATAAAGCAAGTGCCTTTGAATGGATAGTGAAAGAACAAAGGACCTTTGAGAAATTGAAAGAGGTAACGAGCTCTTTTTTGGTTCTTGCGATTCCTGATTTCCCACTTCCTTTTGTTGTAGAATGTGATGCTTCTGGTGAAGGGATTGGAGTTGTTCTCACTTAGAGGGGACACCCCATAGAATTTTAAAGTAGGAAATTGAGATACCATGAAAAAGGGTATCCCATATATGATAAGAAGATGCTAGCTATAATGCATGCTTTAGAGAAGTTCCAACAATAACTAATGTGCAAAAGATTTATGGTAAAGATAGATCATAACAACCTAAAATTCTTCCTAAGCCAACAAAATTTTAATGATAGACAAAAAAGATGGGTCACCAAACTACAAGCATATGATTTTGATATTGAATATATCTAGGGGAATAAGAATACTGTGGTAGATGCACTCTCTAGGAGACCTATACTGTGCCATGTGTCCATCACATCAACTGATTGGAAGGAATCCATCATGGAGGAGTATGCTATGGATCATTTTTCTATTAGTGTCTAGGAAGCTGTAGAGAAGGATGACTGGTATGTGGTGGAGGAAGGCATGATACTATTCAAAAACATGGTGTTCTTGGTTCTAGGATCTAAGGTAAAGGAGAAGATATTGGAATCTTATAATAATGTGCCCATAGCGAGGCATATTTTATTCTACAAAACTTATTAGAAGATCAAGGAAAGTTTTGCTTGTAAGGGTCTTAAGGACGATGTTATCTCACACATTTGGGAACGCGTCACTTGCCAGCAGAACAAGAGGGAACGAGAGTTTTTAGCCGAATTACTACAACCTCTTCCCATTTTGAAGCACAAATGGGAAAGTATCTCCATGGATTTCATCACCAGATTACCCAAAGATCAAGTAAAATACTGCATCTATATTGTAGTGGAAAACTTATTTCTTTGCAATCTCTAGTGACTATAAAGCTCTGCAAGTAGCAAATTGTTCTTCAAGGATTTTTTTTGGTTGCATGAATTACCCAAGAACATTGTCAATGATAGAGATAGTCATTTCCTCAACAATTTTTGGAAAGATTTATTACATCTAGTAGGAACCAAACTTGTTGCTAGCACAAGTTATCATCCACAAATTGATTGGAAAACTGAAATTGTAAACAAGTGGTTATAAGGATACTTGAGGAACTATGTCACCAAGCAACATGTGGCCTGGATCAAATGGCTGCATTTAGGAGAATAATGCTACAAAAATCTCACCATATTTCCATTGGAATGTCCCCATTCAAATCCCTCTATGGATATGATGCATTGACCTTTGCATAATTAGTCCTCATAGACAACATAATTTCAATAGCAAGTGATTTGGTTAATCAAAGTCAAAACATCTTGAGAACTCTCTAGGATCATCTACAAGTTTCCCAAAATCAACAAAAGATGTATGTAAACATAAAGTGCATAGAACGAGCATTTGAGGTAGGAGATATGGTGTTTGTCAAGTTGTAGCCATATAGACAAACTTCCATCAAGAAAGGAGGAGCAAAGAATCTCAAGCCTAAGTTCTATGGACCATAAAAGATAATTTGAAAGATTGGAGAAGTTGCTTACAAAGTAGAACTTCTGACAAATAGAAAAATGCATAATGTCTTCCACATTTCATGTCCGAAGAATATTTTGGGTTTGAATATATCTCCTACTACTGAGTTACCACCCCTTGATAGTGAAGGGAAACTCATCCTTATTCCAAAAGTTGTGATTGATACTAGGGTCAAAATTTTAAGGAATAGGAATATAACTAAGTATCTTGTCCATTGGAAGAATTTTACAATTGAATATTCTACTTAGGAAGGACTTGAAATCCTAGAGCATCCAAATTTTTATTTCTTGAGGAAAAGAAATTTTAGGAAGCCTGGAGGATTTGTCATGTCACTTTCTCTAAAAAGATAGTTACAGAGTGGAATCCGAGAATTCTACCACATTCCTTCATAAGAGCTCATCTCAATTTGTAGATTGGAACATATCATATATAATAAAGGCCCCACAACATATATAGAGCCTATGGAAAAATGATCATCTACCAAAAACATTTTTCCATTAGAATATCGTCAGTTCATGCTCGTTATGCCAGGATAGAGTTGATTTCAGGAATCCCTTCGTATTCCTCTGTAGGAGTATGTTCAGGAGTGTGGTTCGAAACATAACATATATTATGGCACGTTTGAGTCATATCCAAAAATCAAGAAGGGAGGATTGGGAAGTAGATAGATATTGCTAATGAAAGGAAATGGTGCCAGTCAACTAGCATGCACTCCTATAGGCTTGAAGGATAAGACATCGCATGATCATGCAGTAGTAACGATTAAGTTTCAAGAAGATGGAAAGGGAAAGGAAAGTGTGTGGATGGGTCTACAGGATGACATGCTTATTCCCAAGGAAAATTCATTAGCCTTAAGGCCGACCTAATGTAGCATGCTAGGAATTCAAATTTTGGGCTTTAGCACCAATTGGTCTCAGGGTCAACCTATTCCTCAAAGAGGAATGTTAGAATATAAATGTAGGGAAACCAATTCATGTAAAGGTATCAAATTATTATGTCATTTTCTTGTAAATTTTGGGCACTTGTGTTCTATTTCCTTTTGTGGATGAAAACCCATAGGAGTTGTGTTTATTGGATGAAAACCCACTGTTCACTAGGATCAGAAGACAAAACCCCTTTGGTTCCTAAGGGTATTCTCATTTAGGGATTGCATTTGAGCTTTAAAGATTCTATAAGAAAGTGGCACTTCTTGTTAGAAATCTGAAATAGATTGAATAACCCAAGAGACTTTTAAGAGAAAATCAAAGCTACATAAACTGGAAAAGCATAAATAATGCACACCAAAACTTTGAGAGATTATGCAATGTCAATATGATAGAATGCATTAAGAGCTTACAAGATTGTTTGATGTAATGCACATATGAATCCTTGCTTATCTAGGCAAGGAATGAGATAGGATTATACAAGATCATGACACATGTCTTAATCCTATCACATGAGACAACTAATTCATAACAATCTAGGACACACACATTAAATTCTCAATGCAAATATTAAATGCATGAGAGAATTATTAAATGCCTAGATAACTAAAAGTAAATAATGAGACATGGCCCCATTATAACTAATTTATATAAGTGACAACTATGAAACTTAAATCCTAAGTAAACTTATAATAATGTGAATAGGTCCTCACTAATAACTAGCTAACAAATAACCCCATTCACACCAACACCCCCCATATGTGTAACTTAGGGAGTGTAGTTATTATGCAAATGATATCACCATGAATCAACTACTGAATGTAGTTCATTTGGATCTCAATGTGCTTGGTCTATTGATGATGGACCGGATTGTGAGAGATCTGAATCACACTTTGGTTATCACAATGGATGACTATGGGCTTCCAAAATGGAATTGCCAAACTCAGCGAGAATTTTCTAAATCCAGATGGCCTCAGTAGTAGAATTAACTACTCCTTGATACTCAACCTCTGTATATGAAAGAGAAATAGTAGACTACTTCTTGCTCAACTAAAAAATTGGACCAGAACCAAGGGAGAAGTAATACCTTGAAGTAGACTTGCAACCTGAGAATCACCTACCCAATCTGAATCTGTGTGTCCCACCAAGTCAAAATCCACGCCCACTGCATAATGAATCCTATAATTCTGAGTACCCTTGATGTAGTGAAGAATTCACTTAGTTGCTTTCTAGTGAAGCTCATGTGGCTCTTGCATGAATTGAGAGACCATGCCTAATGCATATGAAATGTCAAGCCTCGTATGAGTTAGATAGATGAGACTACCAAAAAGTTATTGATACAAAGTGCAATCAACCAAGGGTGAAGAATACTTAGCCTCAAGTTTGACCCCTGACAAGAATGGAGTCGGCACAAGCTTATAATCAACCATGTGAAACCTCTGGAGCATGTCAAGTGCATACTTAGACTATGCAAGAGTGATACTTGAGGAAGAATGAGTGATATCAATCCTTGAGAAGTAGTGCAACAAGCCCAAGTCTGACATCAAAAAATGATCATGAAGGGCAGTTTTCACTACATGAATGGTGGATGAGTGACTCCCTATGGTCAATAATTTATCAACATAGAGAACCAAGAAGGTGTGAGTATCATCCTGTTGCAAGATGTAGACATTAGGATTAGAATGGCATCAAGTGAACCCCACTTTCAAAAGGAAGGAGTCCATCTTGGGTTACCAAGCCCAAGGGGCCTATTTGAGGCCATAGAGATACTTCTAATGATGACACACAAGTGAAGAATCTTGAACGAACCCCTGTGGATGATCCATGTATATCTCCTCCTGAAGATCATCATGAAGAAAATAAGTCTTCACCTCCATTTGATGAACATCCCATATATGTGTTGCAGCTATGGCAAGAACAAGTTAGATGGAATTCATTTTGGCGATTGGTGCAAAATTCTCAGAGTAGTCAATTCTTGGAACTTGGGAGAATCCTTTGGAAACCAAGCGAGCCTTATGCTTTTCAACCGATCCATCTTCTGCATATATTGTTCAATAGACCCACTTGCATCAAACAAGTTTCCTTCCCTTAGGAAGTGAGACAAGATCCCAAGTGTGGTTCCTCTCCAAGGAACTAAACTCTTCCTGCATGACTGCATCGCACTCAAGGACACTAGAAGATTTGCAAAAATTCTGGATCAGAAGCTAAAGCAAGGAAGACATGTGGAGCATCCTGAAGTTGTGATCTTGTTCTCTTGTGATATGAAGGATCCCCTACCCAATCACCTGGTGATTGCAAAGTATGACGAGCCCAAAGAGGCCCTATGACTGGAGAAGGAGGAGTATCTGAAGGAGAATAATCATCCTCTAAAGATGAGTTGTGTTCATCCTCATGATCACTATCATCATCTGAAGTGGAGGAAGAAGAGTCCTCATCATGATCTGAAGTAGTATGAACCTCTGAAGAACTATCATCATGATACAAGGAATCCAAGATGATGGTGGTAGGTTAAGTGTCAAGAGAAGGATTGGAAGTAATCTCCTCAAATTGAACACTCCTCTCAATGAAAAACTCATGTGTGGTATGATGAAAAAGCTTGTGGCCTTTGACATCATTTGGACAACCAAAAAATATGCAAGGCTTTCTCTACGGATCCATAGCCTTATGTTTCTCTCCTGGAATGTGAGCCCATACATTAGATCCAAGAACTCAAAAATGCTTAAATGATAGTTTCTGACTGATCCAAGCTTGAAAAGAAGTTACCCACTTCATAGATTTGTGGGGAAAATGGTTCTAGATATAACACACATAGTTAATGGCTTCTGCCCAGAAAGGTGGTGTAAAAGACTTGGAGTGAATCATACAATTAGCCATCTCTTTCAAGGATTGATTCTTCCATTCTACAACTCCATTCTACTGAGGACTATAGGAGGATGTATGCTGAAAATCAATGCCCTTTGAAGCACAATACTACAAAAACCTGTGATTGACATACTCCCCCCATTATCTGTACATAGAACCTTGATAGATTTTCTAGTTTGTTTCTTTGTAAAAGATTTATACTCCAAGAATGAATCAAATAATTCATACTTCTATTTGTGATAGTATAGAATGGTGTACCTGGAGAAATTATCAAGAACATGTCAAAACATATTGGGCTCTAATAAAAAAGATGTTTGTGGAAATGGCCCTGCCAAATTACTATGTACCAAATCCAAAAGATGTGAAGCTCTCCAAGCTTTGCCTTTGTCAAAATTCTCTTCAGGATGCTTTCCAAGAATGTAACCATGACAAACACCTTTAGAAAAGTGAGCTGTAGGAAATCCTATAACCATGTCTTGTTTGCCGAGCCACTGCAAGTAGCGGTAGTTCAAGTGGCCAAAATGTTGATAACATAAATTAATCACATTATTTAAATGAGTGAGTAGAATAGTTTAAGGAGGATTATGAACAAAGTGAGAGAAAAAATGAAGCTGAGACTGATCATGTTCTCTCCCAACTACAACTGTAGAATCATTCTCCATCTCACGAATCACCATTGAATCAGGAGTAAACTCAACTCTCTTGCTTGTACCTGTGTGAATGATTTGATAGATAGATAGGAGATTAGTTGATAATGAGGGCACACAAAGAACATCTTGAAATGCGTCATCCCCCATATTAACAAACCCTCTCCCACACACATCAAGTGGAGTGTCATCACTCATCAAAATGGAAGGAATAGGACATGGCTCCATAGATTCAATTTCATCTTTAGTTGAAACCATGTGGCATGAAACACCTAAATCAAGAACCCATGTGGATGGTGGAGAAGCAACTGCTACAAGGGCCTTTCCCATTCCTTTCCCCTTGCTATTTTCTTTGGCCTTGTGAGAACCCTCTTCTAAACTTTGTTTGCTTGAATTAGGAACACCGAGATTGTTTTTCTCAAGAATGTGTGTCAAATGACCCACTTGTTTCTTCAAACACTTGTGCTCATCATGACTGGGTCTCTTACAATAGGCACATTTTACCTTCTCTCTCTTACACTTTTCACCTTTCGAAGATGAGGTCTTATTACTTGCCTTTGGAGTAGCTGATTTTTGATCCTTTTTCTCCTTGCTATTCTTTTGTTTCTTGTCCTTATTGCTACTTTATCCTCATTGTTCATTTGTGCCATGGTTGGCTGCCAAGGCATGTGACTTAGAAGACTTGAGAGTGCCCATCTGAATTATCTTATTCTGATCCCATGTGAGAGAATTAGAAAAATCATCCAAAGATGGAATTCTGAATGTAGAACTAAGTGCATCCTTAGTAGCATAAAAAGATAGAAGCAAACACTGAATATTTAGAACCAAGCTTAGAGAGAATGTTGAGGATTGGTTCATCTTTCTTATCAATTCCACATTGTTGTAGCTACAACCTTAGTGATTTCAATTTGGTGATGAAATTCTGAATGGAGCTAAAATTTCGTGAACTTAAAATAATTAGTTCATTCTCCAACATATGACCCCTCATAGAATCTTGTATGCCAAAAAGAGATTCTAGATTTTTCCATATTTTATTTAGAGTATTCAAAGATTCAATATGAAAGAGTAAATCAAGAGATACATACACACACAATTCTCCATATGCTTTATCATATTTTTTAAACCACTCAAAAAATTTCATCTTTAGTTGGTTCAGTTTCTAGTCCCATTACTACTCTATGCAAACTGAGTCTCTTTAAATGAATATCTATTTTTTATTTCCAATCAAAATAGTTGTAAGTAGTTAGACTAGGAACTGTTGTTGTTGCCATGATGAAGAAATGCAGAAAGAAAGTGATCACAAGAATGCCAAGAACATCCGCAAACTTTTCACTAGTATCAAAGATCAGCCCCCAAATATTATAAGGTTAAAAATTTATAATTAGTGCATTTACAAAGCCTTTTCCAAGATACAATGCTCAATAGGCTCAAAATAGCCAAAATTAAAAATTTGGATACAAAATGAACTTGAGACAAAATTTGGAAAAATTAGCCTTATGGCTATGTAGTACTGTTCAAGACCTTTCCAACTCCTATTCGTTTTGAAAAATTAGAGCACCAAGATGACAGTTATGGCCCATTGAAGAAATTAGTACAAGACAACTTCAACCCAAACTATCTGTTACAAAATGGAAAAAAAAATTCTCAGTACCTCTGTGGATGGAAAGTGCTCATCTCCAGATTTTCGATGATATCTTATTTGCTGAAATCCAATGCCTAAAGCAAAAGTTATGAATTTTTGAAAAATTAGCTGAATTTAGCCTGCAAGAAACAAGTTTTCTAGCAAAAAAAAGTTACTTCTGATTTGATATCTGAAAAATATATTCACTATGAGTAGACAATAACAAAACCAAGAATTATTTTGATTCAAAGAACAAAACCCACAAATGGTTTATTGATCTAGCAAGCAGAAGATGAGAAAATAAATTTTATTTAACCTTCAACCTATAGAAAAAATGATGCGCGATGCTTTTTGGACAGAAATTTTCTTTAGATATGCTGAAGATATGCAAAATCTAAAAGATACCCAGATGAGATTTCAATCCTGGCTATAAAACCCAAAAATAGTTTTCCTACAAATGAGTCGAAGCTGGAATTCTGAAGCAAAAAATGAAAATGACTCCAATGAAAAATGATTTTCTTCAAACCCCCGTTTGCAACTATGTCAAATGATCTCCAATTTGGATGAAACAAAATCCAAATTTGACTTTCTCATGCCTTCTGGACATGTTGGAACAATAAAAAAGTTGCGAGTATAACCAAAAATGTTGCAAGCACCCGGGTCTCACAAAACACATATGCAATATGAAGAGGTTATTAGATCTTTGTAAACCCTTTTTGATTCTCCAGATCATTCAAGAATGCAAAATAAGAGCATACAAGAATTTACAAGATTTTTATAAGAAACTCAATCTCTCCATCAAGAATTTATGAACTTAGATTTCTCAAAACAAAAGTTCTGATACCATGTTAGAAATCTAAAATAGATTGAATAACCCAAGAGACTTTTTAAGAGAAAATCAAAGCTAAATAAACTAGAAAAGCATAAAGAATACACATTAGAACTCTGAGAGATTATGAAATATCAATATGATAAAATTCATTAAGAGCTTCCAAGATTATTTGATGCAATGTACATATGAAGCCTTGCTTATATAGGCAAGGAGTGAGATAGGATTAGACATGATCATGAGTAGTGTCTTAATCCTATCACATGAAACAACTAAGTAATAACAACCTAGGACACACACATTAAATTCTCAATGCAAATATTAAATGCATGAGAGAATTATTAAATGCCTAGATAACTAAAAGTAAAAAATGAGACATGGCCCCATTATAACTAACTTCTAGAAATGACAACTAGGAAACTTAACTCCTAAGTAAACATAATAATGTGAATAGGTCCTCACTAATAATTAGTTGGGAAATAACCCCATTCACACCAACACTACTGCTATTTGATCTGTGAAGCAATTGTAAATCATCCTAGATCGTTGTTTGAATTGTAGTCAATATATTATACATACATTTTGGATTTCTCTTCATATTTTGGAGTAATATCTATTGTAACTATTTTTTTGTGTTTTAATTCCATCTAAAATTTCCTATTTGTTAAAATTATATGTTAGGGACATTATATCTTGAGCACTCATTCTTCCTCTTTTTGTGAATTGTGATTCTAAGCAATATCTTCACCTAGGGAACTTCCTTTAACTAGCTTAGTAGGTTTTGCATCTATATTATACTCCATAATTTTTGTGATCCAATTATCTCTCTTCTTAGTGATTTCCCCTTCCATAATATACGTGAAAATAATAGGATGTACAACACAAGATGTGCATTTATTTCTTAATATTAGATGTTTGAATTTGTTTAGAACTTTGACCAAAGAATATGATTTATTTTTAATGAAATTTTATTTCATTTCATATTATTTCAATGTTCTAGGGTTGAAAGTGATTAGATTTTCTCCTTTACCAATGCCATCCTTTTGTATTAGACCTATTTCTATGCTATGGTATCCTCCATATACATACATGATGAATTATTTTAAAAAATTAGGATTCACCAACATTGGAGTAGCAAAAATTTCTTACATTTTATTTTTTCAAAATCTTGCAACTCTTCAAGAGTCTACTTAAAATCTTTATCCTTTTTTAACATGAGGGTGATAGTTTTATTAGGCCTACAAAATTTAAGATGAACCTTCCCACAAAATTGACCTTTCCTAAGAAAGATTGGACAAATTTCTTATTCACTAGTAATGGTAAATCTAGGGTTGCATTTATCCTATTGGATCTATAGAGTTTCCTTATTTTGAGATTATTTTTCCCAAGAGCTTACCTAGGGGATCCCAAAAATCATTTTTAGATTTAGTGAGATCTTGAATTCTTGAAAAAAACAATTTTTTTCCTATAAATGTGCAAAATGATACTCTTTTAATTTTGGAGAATATTGTAAGATCAACCAAGTAAACTAATATTATCTTATTAATCAATTCTTCAAATGTGATGTCCATGATGCATTGAAAGGTTTTTCCAACATTTTACAGGCCAAAGAAATTTTTACATAGTTGAATGTACCCCATTTGGTAGTGAATGTAGTCTTATGCTTATCCTCTTCTTTGAGCCAAATTTGATTATACTCAAAAAAACTATCTAGTAGAGAAAACCTTTCTAACCTTGCCATTGTTTGGAAAATTTTATCCATTGAAGGGAGTTGTAGTAATGATCTTTGAGAGATGCCTTATTCAAATAGATCTAAAGTCAACACACAACCTTATCTCACCTCTCTACTTTCTAATTGGCACTATATTCGACACCCAAGTTGAGTGTTTAATAGGAAATATTATTTTTTAATCTATCAATTTCTTAAGCTCTTGTTTCATCAGAGGCTCAATCTGTGGATTAAATTAGCTTTATTTTTTTCTAGTGGATTTTTCTTTGGTTCCAATTCAATATTGTGTTGAACTATATCTCTATTATAGCCTTTCAAATCTTCATAATTCCATGTCATAACTTAGTCATACTTTCTAAAAAAGGAGACTAATTTATCTCTTTATTTTTACTTTTTAATCTTCCCAAATTTTACCATATTTCCAAGATTTAGCTCAATCTTTGTATTATTACTTTTATTGATAGAAAAAATTATTTTATTTATTTTTACATCATCTGGAGTGAAAATAATTTAAAGAGTAATTAACCCCTTCAAAATATTATGACTTTACTTGCATTACTTTAAGCCTCCTTAATATTAGGCTAGATCTAATAAAAAAAATTCTCCTAATTATTTCAATAATAAGGCTATTTGAGTGTCACTCTCAACAACTTGATAGTGAAATCTATTAGATGAGGAATAACAAGTCTTATGATAAGATTAACTATATTTTTATTCTTTATAAAATATTTTTGGGTTAAATTATGATCCAATATGAGCCATACAACCAACCCCTTTGTTTGGGATCTTGGAATTACTTGAAAGTTTAAGGCCTCAAAACCTTCTAATAGGTCCTAGACCCTAAGTGGTATGATATCATCTTGACATTATTATCTACCTCTATTTGTTTGATCTATTTGATGACCAATTTTGAGTTACCGAATACCTAAATTTATTTCACTTTTAGTTTTTTTCTAAGAGGAGGCCATGCATTAAGGATTCATAATCCACCTCATTTTTGGTGCAAATTAATTGGAATCGAATAAACTTAAAATATTTTTCCTTTTTGGGGAGATGAGGTATACATATTCTCCTAAACTATTAACACATCTTGCACCATAAAAATACAAATTTCATAGTCATATCTTGTTAGAGTCTGTAATGGCACAAATTTTCACCCCTTGCAAATTCCACATTAACATACCTTATTTTGTCTGGGATACTAGCACAGTGCGCTACTGTCTTCAAAAGATTCCTACCTCTAGAATCTGTTGAGGCATTACACTCCTCCATTAGACACAGTGTAATGTCTCCTACCCTTTAGACTGACTTTGAACGACTCTTTTACCTCCATTTTCACCTTCAAATGACTATCTCTTCTATTCCTTCACTCTCTTTGGATCTCTCTTGCTTCATTCTTGGTCTTCTAAACTCTTCTCACAACATTTTCAAGTTCTACTACCTCCATTGAAGCTACAAGCTGGTATTTTATTGGCTCACTCTCCCCATTATTGTGACAACGTTGGTCTTTGAAAGCTTGCGAGCTCTCTCCTTCTCCCATTTTCCTTGAGTGTATGTGGTTGAAGGTGATATCACCCCATCTTCCTTTTATCTTGAATTATCATCTTAGTATCATAGCATACTATTATTCAAAATATTGCTATTTCAATGTCTTTCTTTATCACATTTCTCCAATCGTTGCTATATTGGCTATCCATGGAGGTGGAAACATGAAAGTGGGGGACTGACTGCGATAGTAATCTAAACACAACCCCAAGAAAATTTTATTGTTCTTGTTTGTGTAGATTGTTCATTGAGTGAATACCTTGAAGATATCAACTCGTGGGTAGGAAGGTGTGATTTCCTCACCCTTCTTTGTCATTTCATAATTAGATTAGTCATAGTGCTTCTCTTGAATTTTTTTTATTTAGTTACTTTTTGTTTCTATCATCACATCAAACTATATCTGTTAGATCATTAGTAGGTTTTCCTTAGATTTTGTCTATACTTTATGCTTCCTATCCGTACAAATGCTAGTGCCCCATTGAGATGCTAGTGTGCCATGCTATCATCCATATCCTGCACTATAGTCCTCTGGTAGTGAGCTACCTAAGTTACAATTCAAACTCTGGAAACTTGCTCACCTAACTTCTTGAAACATTTAGGCTTGTTAAAGGACGATAACAACCTAGTTTCTCCCCCTTTCAACCTTTAAATCCTAAAACTCTCTCGAAATATCCCATTAGCTTGAGGTAGATCAGGGCAACCTATTGTTCTAGACCCTCTCGTGACTTGGGGTCCTAAGCAGTCGGCCCCCCTCTACATTTTGGTGAACTCGACGTGAAACTCATAATAATTATTTCTTTGTGTTGAGATTCCATCTCTCACGTCTTGTGTAGGTTGCGGGCTTGTGTGTTGTGACACTTTATGAGATTTACAACTTAGTCTACAACTTCTGAATATATTATTAGAAGGAGCATGTGACAACGACACTTAGAAATGGATTTCTCAAAGGTCACTACTGGTTACACTTCTCAAGAGATGGTGTCGGGGCTGAGACAAGCTTCTTCAATGAAACCTCTCATGTTATTACTCCTCCTATTTCCCTTACAACCCCACCTTTTGAATGAGGATGACGTTACTACTATTCTTTTAGAGCACCTCCTTACCTTAGATATGATTCTTTTAGATCAAGGGAGTCATTTGGGGAAGGATATAAACACGGCTAGATCTGCTAGAGTTATTAATGAAATAAGATATGTACTAGACAAGGATCAGACATACATAGAGTTTCTTCATGGCCTTATCGACTTATAGAAGCATATGTCCCCTCATATAACACTAGGTCGGGTGTTACCTGAGGAGCTATGCTTAATGCCTATGAGAGATAGATTGGAATCTCGATGACCATGACATCAGTATGCGTGGCTGAGACAAGCCCTTTCATCAACGTCTCCACTCCTGAACTGCCCCTATCGTTAAAGAAAGTAGAATACCCCTGGGATTCAACGTCCTTCCTAGGGGAAATGCTGGTTTTGATGATGGGATCTCTAGGAGAATGAGGGCAAGTGGGTATGGTATGTTTGGCGGCTCTGGTGGTGGTTCCGATGATGGTTTCACTGGTCCTATTTCATCATCTGACCCTGCTTTGAATGCTTCGCTACAAAATATGGGTCAAATGTAGAATTAGTTGGCGAGTCTATCCCAAGCCTCTACCTAATCCATCTTCCAACCTTTCTTCTGAAATAGTCCTTTGTCAATGGAAATTCTAAATACTCCCATCCCCAGGGGATGGAGATTCTTAAATTTGAGAAGTACAATGGTAAAGGAGACCCACAAACACACGTGTCAACCTTCAACATGATGTGTATAGAATTATTTCACCACACTGCCTTGATGGCCAAATTATTTACTCGATCTTTCAAGGACATAGCACTAGAGTGGTACTGTTCCTTGCCTAAAAACTCCATATTCTTGTTTGATCAACTTGTTAATCAATTTATTTAGTAGTTCCAAGCTAACATCGGGCCAAATATGGCCTTTTTAGACCTTGTTCAATGTAAAAAGGGAGAGCATGAGAATATTGCTAATTTTATTGCTCGATATCAAGCACTCTTTTCATAGATTTGTTACTCGATACTTGACTCAGATTTGCAGAAGGTGTTCATTGGTAACCTATAGAGACCTTGGTAGGATAATTTTTCCTTAATGAAGTATCCTTCTTTCGTGCATTTGTGCACGAGATTGTGGGAATATCAGTAGATGGTCGTTCAGTTTGGGGGAACTTCCTTGTGCTCCTGTCTAGAGGGAAGGTCTATTGTGTCAATTTCAGGCAAAGGAAAATCTGTTGTTAATGTAGTCATCATGTCTAATGACAAGGGCCTCAAGTGCAATAGATAATTCACAAAGTTGTTTGACACTTATTTTGAAGAAACTGTTAAAGGATAAGGCTATAACCTTGGAAGATCCTCGACCTCTTAGAGAACCTTACCTTGATTGGTATGATGGAAATGCATTCTACCAATACCATCGTGTCCATGGGCATGATACTGAACATTGTATGTTCCTGCATCATAGGATATAGGATCACATTGATGATAAAAAGCAGAATACAAACAAGTCTATGGCTAAGGAAAATAGTGAATTATAGATTTATATGGACTCATTTCATCCCACTTCATAAATTTATTCATTGACCCTTGTGGTGCTTCCCCTGAGGCCTCAGAGTATGTAAATATGGTTTTATTTACTCACATTCCTCCCCCTCAACCTGTGACTAGTTCACCAGATATAACTTTTACATCACAGGATCTGCCCATGAATAGGAAGCCCTCTCCTCTCTATGTTCCCACTTGTGTCAATGGAAACATTGTGAAAGGAGTCCTTGTGGATCCTGCGAGTCATGTGAACATTATTTCAGAGGAGGCTCTTTTGCTAGACTCTTTACAAAGGGAGGAGTATAAAAAAATGAAAACCATAGTATGTAACCATGATGGTCTCTCTCTCACTCCATATTGTTCTATAACTCTTTCCATCCTAGTGGGACCTAGGGCTGTGAATGCTACCTTTGACATTCCAGAATTTGAATTTTCCAGAGTGAAGCTAGGCATCCCATGGCTAGTTTCCATGAATGAAGTCACTTTCATTATCCATAAGTGTCTGAAATTCTCTCACAAAGGTGTAGTGCATGATGTGCATGACACTAGATATCAGTCGATGGTATTGCATGGGGGTTATTCACTAGATCATTTTTGGACCACCTTGGTAGGTCCGCTTCCTCTAAGAATGAACCTAATTTATCACAATTATGTTAAGTATAAGGCTAGGGGAAAGGTGTAACCAAGAATGGCCGACCTCATAGAGCAACAATAGGTTGCCTCTTCCTCTCAAAAAGGGAGGGGGAAGTTTGCTCATGCTCAGGAGCCTTCCTCTTCTTCTATTGTTTCATCCACTTCTAATTATCGCCCTGCTACTACACCTTTGGCTTCCACCTCCATGAATCTCATGGGGATTCTGATGGTGCCCAGTTGGAAGAAGGCCAAGTGTTAGGTGTTCAACCTTCCTATCTTTCCCACGGTGCCTCAACCCATTATTTATGGTAAGGGGAACGGTCCCTATGGAGTCACCTCTATGTCTCAGCCTCTGCGACCTCCTATTACTCCTGCCCCTAGGGTGGTGAATGGGAAGAGGCCCACCATTGAGGTGGTTGAGTCTGCTTCTCTACCAGTTGTTTCATTTGTTCTTGCATCTATTCCTATTGTTTCTATCCAAGAGTCACTCCCTGTGTAAAAAATAGTTGTGATGGACACTCTCATGGCAAAATAGGAGCCTCTTTGGTGCAGGAGCACCTAGGAAGCATTAGGTAGCACTAGGCAAATTTGTGAGCCTAGGATGAAATTTTGTGGTTTTGATGTTTTAAGGTCATGTTGACCATTTATTTTTGAGTTAGAGGTGTTAGAACATGTTAGGAGGAAGGTTGATCAGTAGCTCATGGTAGAATGGATGAGTTTAGCAACTTGTTTCCACTAGGATTCACTAGGAATTGGAAATAAAGCCCAAAATGTTGCATTTGTGCAATTTTGGCCTAATGTGGTGGTTATGTCCAACCAAGGGGAAGGGAAACCACTTTATGAACCTTTAAAAGGTGTGCCTCAACCTGTGAGAA
This sequence comes from Sequoiadendron giganteum, assembly GCA_007115665.2. Classification (NCBI taxonomy): domain Eukaryota; kingdom Viridiplantae; phylum Streptophyta; class Pinopsida; order Cupressales; family Cupressaceae; genus Sequoiadendron; species Sequoiadendron giganteum. The sequence goes on along the minus strand of CM021103.1, from coordinate 45,302,255 downwards.
AGGTTGGAAGGCAGTGAGAATGTTTGTAAGTTGAAACTTGATAAATGCTAGAGTGGACAGTGTGAGGAATTAATGAAAATTTTTGTGTTTTCTTTGTAATTCAGTGATCAGGATTGATCAAGGCCCTATAGAATGTTATAGTTGGTAGTATTTGTGTTGTTTTAATCTTGTGTGGTAGCATATAGGGTGTGAGATCAGTTTACAGGTGTGCTTGTAGTTGTTTTTGTTTTCTTGTGAGTTGCTAATCTGACTGGCAACCAGTCAAAGATGGAGTTTTAGTTCCTTTTCCCACTGTACCTGGTGTACGAGCTTTTGGGGATTGGGGATAGAATCCATGTGTGTAAAAATGGTAGAATTAGGAGTAGGTAGGAGTCATGGAAGCACTGTGAAAGACTACTCCTAGGCAGGCTTGACAGTGCCTGATTAGGAAAGTCAAAGAGTGCAAGGCACCTAGCTTGCAGGGGTGACCTTTCCTTGATAAAACCCATGGTAGAAAGGTGGAAGGAAGCCTTGTAGAGGCTTGGTATCAAGGAGGAGGTCCCAACAGTTTGTTTGATGGGCAAACAAAATAACAGTTCACCGGGTGGCCAGAAAATGGCTTAAAAAGCCTAGATTTGCTAAACTAAGGGTTAGGACAGAGTACGGACAGTGGACGCTCCAAAATCCAAAAATATTTAAGGTGTGAGCAAGGGTCTCAAGAATTCACAGAAAATATTTGGGGTTCATTGGATAAATTAGGAGAGTTACTTCATTCTCTCGGAGGAAAGGCCTAATTTGGGAAGCCTAAAATTAGGGAACTAAAACCCTAGGTGAGGGTTTGGAGGTAGCGAATGAAAAATGGAGTATGGAGAACTATCAAGAACCCTTGGAATCATATCAACACCCCCTAAAAAGATGAATTGAGTTATTTGAGAGAATTAGTCTTTAGGGAAGATTGAAGGCTAAGGGTAGATTGGAAGGTAGTGCACCAAGTTTGGCTTGGTAAGCTATTTTGACATGATAGTAGGGTTGGCCAGAAGAACTAGGGGCACCTAGCTAAGATGAAGGTCCTATAGGTTCAGTTGGTGTAGAAAGACACCAAGGATATCTTGCAAGCAAGGATCCAAAGCATGGAACAATGAGTTTTCCATCCAACTCTTACCCTATCAGATTGCTATCAGAGCAAGTTAAAGATTTGGGGAGTGAATTTTGTATGTCAGACTTGGAATCCAGTGGTTCCACAACCATGGTGACCAACATTGAATTTGCAAAGAAAGTTGAAGATCAGGAAGAAGATAATAGAAGGTTGAGAGAAAGACTAGCTCAACTGGAGCAAGCATTGAACAATGTGCAAATCAAGGCTGAAGAGGTCAGTGATAGATTGGAGGGTAGTGAACCAAAGAATGAAGAGGTTGCAGAGGAAGACAAGACCCCTGAACCTGACCCTGTTTTGCAAGAGGAGCCTTTCTTGAAGGCATTGAAAGCTTTGAGTGGGAAGGCACTTGAAGGTATACCACTGTTTAGTGGGAAGTTGGAAGCTGACCTAGTCATAGACTGGATAGAAGGCATGGAAAACCATTTTGAATGTGATGGAGTCACTGAAGCATAGAGAGTGAAGGTGGCCAAGTCTAGATTGAGAGGATCAGCTTTGACATGGTGGAAATTCATCCAAACAAAGAGGGAAAAGGAAGGCAAGAAGTCTATCTCAACTTGGAACTGACTATGAGATTCAGTTACACAAGAAGAGGCAAAGCTTGAGGCAAAGAGACCAAGATGTGAACACCTACACTGAGGAGTTTCAAAAACTTTGTATGAGGTCCAATGTCTCAGAAGATGAAAGTCTCAAAGTGGCTAGGTACCTAAATGATTTGAAGTGGAACATCCAAGAAGAGATGACTCTTCTAAGTCCTAAGACAGTGCATCAATGCTATCAGTTAGCTATCAAGATTGAGGAAAGAAGCAAGAGGAAACATGATCAGGCTTCCAAGACCAGAGGAAAAGGCAGAGATAAAAGAGATAAAAGAGGACATAGAGGTGGCTACCAAGGTAGAGGAAATGAGCAAAGAAACCAAGGAGAGGCTAAACTCATAGAGCATGGAGGTGAAACATCTTCTAGAAAAGGCTATGGAAGAGGTAGAGGTTCTCAAGGAGGATCCAATAGAGGAAGAGGAGCAGGCAGGAGCAATTCATACTTTGCTACCATGAAATGTTATCATTGTGGTCAAGTAGGCCATCCAGCTTATAGGTGCCCGGAGAAAGCATCATCTTCAAATGCTGAGAAGAGGGTGGCATATGCACAAGAGGACACCATGAGCATCAAATCACCTGAGATCAGTCACATTGAGTCTGAGATGGGAGAGAATATGATGTTTAGGAGAGTGCTGATAAGACAACCGGTCAAGGAAGAACCAAAACAAAGAAGAGCTCTATTTAGAGTAAAGTGCAAGATACTTGGTAAAGTATGCAAGGTCATTGTAGATTCAGGTTCAACAAACAATATCATCTCAGAAGAGGCAGTAATGAAACTAAAATTGAAGAAGGTACCCCATACTAACCCCTACAAGGTAACATGGCTCAACAAAGGGAAAAGTGTTTTAGTGAATGAGCAAGTAACGGTGGAGTTTTCCATTGGAGGATACAAAGACAAGTTAGTTTGTGATGTTTTACCCATGGATGCATGCCATCTACTATTGGGTAGACCATGGCAGTATGAAAAAAGTGCCATGCATGATGGGAAAGAGAATAGCATTTCCTTCAAGAAGGATGGGAAGACTTTCAAGTTGCAGTCACTGCCAGAGGAAGAAGGGGGACAGTCAAAGACACCAAGTGTCTTGTTGAGCAGTGGTAAGGAGTTCCTCAATGACATACACCAAGGGAGTGAAGGATATGTAGTCTTGTTGCAGTCCAAAGAGGAAGATAAGATTGAAAAACCAGTCATACCCAGAGCAGTCCTAAAGTTGTTGGATCAATTCAAGGACATTGTAAGTGATGGTGCACCTGCAACTCTACCACCAAAGAGAGCCATAAGTCATCAAATTGACTTCATACCTAGAGCCTCATTACCTAACAAAGCAACTTATAAGCTTACACTGGATCAGAATCTAGAGGTAGCTAGACAAGTGCAAGAGTTGTTGGATCAAGGATTGATTCAAAAGAGCATCAGCCCATGTGCAGTACCAGTAGTCTTGGCAACCAAGAAGGGAGGTAAATGGAGGTTATGTACTGATTCTAGAGCAATAAATAGAATCACAATTAGGTATAGGTTCCCTATTCCTAGAATTGAAGATCTAATGGATTGTCTTGGAGGAGCTCAATACTACACCAAGTTGGATCTCAAGAGCGGATACCATCAGATCAGAATCAAGGATGGAGATGAGTGAAAGACAAAATTCAAGACAATAGATGGATTATATGAGTGGAGAGTTATGCCATTTGGCCTCTCTAATTCCCCTAGCACATTCATGAGACTCATGAATGAAGTGCTCAAAGACTTCACAGGGATATTTGTGGTTGTATACCTTGATGACATCCTCATCTATAGCAAGACAGCAGAGGAGCATCTCGAACATGTGGAGTTGGTACTTAGAAGATTGCAAGAGGAAAAGTTGGCTATCAACCTAGAGAAGTGTGAGTTCTTTAAACAAGAGCTTGTCTATTTGGGATTTGTAGTGTCTCAAGGATCATTGAAGATGGATCCAAGCAAGGTGGAAGCCATCCTAAACTGGCCTACACCAACCACAGGGACTGAGGTAAGAAGTTTCCATGGATTGGCTCAATTCTATAGAAAATTCATAAGGAACTTTAGTGGTATATGTGCACCAGTTCTAGAGAAAATCAAGGGTGGTTTGAAAACCAAGTTTGTGTGGACTCAAGCAGCTGAGAAAGGGTTTGAGAAACTGAAACAAGAAGTGGCAACTCAACCTATTCTCTTATTACCTAGTTTTGACAAATTGTTCACTGTTGAGTGTGATGCAAGTGGAGTTGCAGTAGGAGTGCTAAGTCAAGAGGGCAGGCCTATAGCCTTCTTTAGTGAAAAACTCAATGAAGCAAAGAAGAAATATTCAACCTATGACTTGGAACTTTATGCTTTGGTTCAGTCACTTAGGAAGTGGAGGCATTACCTTCTACCCAAGGAGTTTGTGGTCTTCACAGACAATCAGGCACTTAGTTATATCAACACCCAGGAGAAGTTGAGAAATAGACACTTGAAGTGGATGGAATACATCCAAGCTTTTACCTTCACCATCAAGCACAAGAAGGGGCAGATAAATAAGGTGGTAGATGCATTGAGCAGGAGGTTGTTGACAGTGCAAGAGATACAAGTGAAGAGCATAGGGATTGAAAGCTTTAAAGATCTCTATAGAGAGGATGAAGATTTCTCAGAGGCCTATAAGGTATGTTTTGACTTTGAGAATAATTTTCATAGTCAATATGTTGAGTATACTTTGCAAAGTGGATTATTGCTAAAGGAAATCAATTATGTGTTCCAAGAGGGTCAATGAGAGAAAACCTCATTCAAGAAAAGCATAATGGTAGTCTTAGTGGACATTTTGGCATCCATAAGACATTAGAACTAGTGCAAAGGTTCTACTATTGGCCTAAGTTGGCAAGAGATGTTAGGAGATATGTAGAGCAATGTGTTGTGTGTATGAAAGCTAAGGGAGGAGCTAGTAATGCTGGTCTATATCAACCCTTACCCATTCCTAACAGATGATGGAAGTGTGTGAGCATGGATTTTGTGGTAGGACTTCCTAAGACCAAGACTGGTTTTGACAGTGTGTATGTAGTAGTGGACAGATTTAGTAAAATGAGTCATTTTATCCCTTGCAAAACTACTCATGATGCTAGTTACATAGCCCACCTTTTCTTCAAGGAAATTGTCAGGATCCATGGATTACCTTTGAGCATTGTTTCAGACAGGGATGTAAAATTCATCAGTCACTTTTGGAAGACTCTATGGAGCAGATTAGGTACCAACTTATCATTTGGATCAGCTTACCATCCTCAGACCGATGGGAAAATAGAGGTGGTTAACAGGGTCTTGGGTAATCTTCTTAGGTGCCTAACAAAGGAATATGGATAGACTTGGGATTTGGCAATCTCACAGGCTGAGTATGCCTATAATGATAGTGTCAACCGGACAATAGGGAAGAGTCCTTTTGAGGTTGTGTATGGAGTGTACCCAAGAGGCATATGTGAGCTTAGAGATCTTGGAGCTATGGAACATAGGAGTGGACATGCAGAAGACTTCAGTCAAACCATGAAAGAGATTCAGGAGCAGGTGAAGAAGACAGTCACCGAAGCTACACAAAAGTTGAAAGAGAAGGTAGATTTGACAAGGAAGGATGTGCACTTTGTAGTGGGAGATCATGTCATGGTTCACCTTAATAAATCAAGGTTGCGGAAGGGAGTGTCAACCAGGCTATAGATGAAAAGGGTGGGACCATGCAAGATATTAGCCAAGTATGGGAAAAATGCATACAAGGTTGAGCTACCTACCGACTTAGGAATCTCACCAGTTTTTAATATAGCTGACTTGATCAAGTACAAAGGATCAATCAATGATGTGGATCAGAACAGTAAGGAGATCTTCAAGGACATCAGCAATGTACCCTTACCTACTCCAGACAAGCAACAAGCAAAACGAATCTTGGAGTCAAGAGTGCAAAAGTCTACAACGCATAAGGTGTACATGGAGCACCTTATCAAGTGGAAGAACAAGCATGAATCAGAAGCCACATTGGTACAAGAAGATGAGTTCAAGAAGCTTGGAATTGACCTATCATTGATCTATCCTTCCTTTCCTTAGTGTTTGGGCAGAGAGGGGGAGAATGGTGCAGGAGCACCTAGGAAGCATTAGGTAGCACTAGGCAAATTTGTGAGCCTAGGATGAAATTTTGTGGTTTTGATGTTTTAAGGTCATGTTGACCATTTATTTTTGAGTTAGAGGTGTTAGAACATGTTAGGAGGAAGGTTGATCAGTAGCTCATGGTAGAATGGATGAGTTTAGCAACTTGTTTCCACTAGGATTCACTAGGAATTGGAAATAAAGCCCAAAATGTTGCATTTGTGCAATTCTGGCCTAATGTGGTGGTTATGTCCATACAAGGGGAAGGGTAACCACTTTATGAACCTTTAAAAGGTGTGCCTCAACCTGTGAGAAAGGTTGGAAGGCAGTGAGAATGTTTGTAAGTTGAAACTTGATAAATGCTAGAGTGGACAGTGTGAGGAATTAATGAAAATTTCTGTGTTTTCTTTGTAATTCAATGATCAGGAGCGATCAAGGCCCTATAGAATCTTATAGTTGGTAGTATTTGTGTTTTTTTAAGCTTGTGTGGTATCATATAGGGTGTGAGATCAGTTTATAGGTGTGCTTGTAGTTGTTTTTGTTTTCTTGTGAGTTGTTGATCTGACTGGCAACCTGTCAAAGATGGAGTTTTAGTTCCTTTTCCCACTGTACCTGGTGTACGGGATTTTGGGGATTGGGGCTAGACTCCATGTGTGTAAAAATGGTAGAATTAGGAGTAGGTAGGAGTCATGGAAGCACTATGAAAGACTACTCCTAGGCGGGCTTGACAGTGCCCGGTTAGGAAAGTCAAAGAGTGCAAGGAACCTAGCTTGTAGGGGTGACCTTTCCTTGATAAACCCCATGGTAGAAAGATGGAAGGAAGCCTTGCAGAGGCTTGGTATCAAGGAGGAGGTCCCAACAGTCCGTTTGATGGGCAAACAAAATAACAGTTCACCGGGTGGCCAGAAAATGGCTTAAAAAGCCTATATTTGCTAAACTAAGGGTTAGGACAGAGTACGGATAGTGGAGGCTCCAAACACCAAAAATATTTAAGGTGTGAGCAAGGGTATCAAGAATCCATAGAAAATATTTGGGGTTCATTAGAGAAATTAGGAGAGTTACTTCATTCTCTCGGAGGAAAGGCCTAAAACCCTAGGTGAGGGTTTGGAGGTAGCGAATGACAAATGGAGTATGGGGAATTTTCAAGAACCCTAGGAAGATGATTAGAAACCCTTGGAATCATATCAACACCCCCTGAAAAGATGAATTGAGTTATTTGAGAGAATTATTCTTTAGGGAAGATTGAAGGCTAAGGGCAAATTGGAAGGTAGTGCACCAAGTTTGGCTTGGTAAGCTATTTTGACATGATAGTAGGGTTGGCCAGAAGAACCAGGGGCACCTAGTTAAGATGAAGGTCCTATAGGTTCTGTTGGTGTAGAAAGACACCAAGGAGATCTTGCAAGCAAGGATCCAGAGCATGGAACAGTGAGTTTTCCATCCAACTCTTACCCTATCACTCTTGCTCCTCGTCAAGTTGCAACTTCCAACTCTTGGGGTCAAAGAAACCACCTTGCTTGTGCATGTAAGCATCAGAGGAAGGCCCTAACTACTGAGAAGGTTGCTTTGTATAAGGTGGAAGGGGAGTCGACAACTCTTGTTTTGGTGTCTCCTGTTGTGCCCTCCTCTTCCACCCCTTCTGCTTTGGTTCCCATTGCCTCGATATTGATTTTGGATCCCCCCATGAGCGCAGATGATCCTCACCCTAAAAGGGTACAAGTGGTCATCACTCCCTTGGTTGAGCCTCCTCTCCTATTGTCCCTTCTAGACATCCCACATTTTCCTAAGCCCATGGTTATGCCGAACACATCGGTGTTATCTATTGTAGCTCTATCCTTTGCTTCCTCATATTCTACTACTTCTATGGGGGTTCCACATCCTCTGATGAAGCACAAGTTGGAGGAAAACCCTAATTCTAATGGGGGTCAGAAGAGGGGATCAAATTCTTTGGAAGTTGGTTTTTCTTGGGCTTGCGTTGTCCTAGTGATAGAGGCTGCTCCAATATCTATTGAGTTTTTCACTACCCCCGAGTCTTTTGGTGAGGGTGGTAGTGGATCTTAGATGCCTCCTTCTTCACCCACCCATTTGACACATGAAACTCCTATTAAGTGAATGTTTAACTTAGTGGATGATGTCCGAACTTTGTCGGTGATTTTTACAAATTAATGATGTTTACCTCATAGGAGTTGAGTGAAGAAGACCTCGAGGGGCCCTCTTCCTTAGCTCTTGTCACAAAAGAGTTGAATGGTGTTCCCCTTGATATCCCACCCTTGTAGGCTCATCCTCCCTCTCTCTATAATGATCTAGATTGGGAGAACGATGACCTCTTAGTTGATGAAGACTAGGAGGGAACCTCTTCTTTATCTATAGATTAGATTTGTATGTGTGTAATGTTTCCCCCGTGCTTGTTTTATATGTTCCTAGAGGACCCTTGTCACCCTTGTAGGTGCTTGGATACTTTAGTGTAGGAAAGTGTATCCCTTTGTACATTTTCACACTTGTTTGGGCCCTCCTTGCTAAAAGTGGGATTCTTTATGCCTTATTTGGTCCTATTTTGCATCCACAAGCCCTATTTAATGCATCTTTTAGAGGATAATCCCAACACACATCAGATAACCAATCATAATTTAATGATTTTGGATTGTATGACCAAAATTTAGTGATCTGGGACTCATATGACACCTTGGGCATATGGGTCTCACCTAAGTTTTGGGGCTTGGATATGAATTTAGCATTGAACTTAACATTTATTAAAATTTCCGTCTTGAGCCTAGCCTACTCGGACTCATATACCCCGAATAGTGTATGAGTCCTACTTAGCTTGGACCTATTTTGAATTCAAATTCTTGGAGAGATTTTATTCTCCTAGATCTGATGTCAGTTTGTAGTGTTGTAATTTCGAGAAATTTGGCATAAACAAGTATAAATACAAGGTTAGTTCACATGTTTTCTCCTAGCAATTCAAGTATCCTAGAAGTTTTGTGCAAGCACTCCTATAACAAGTTTATGATTACAAGAGCATTCAAGAGCATTCAAGAGTGATTATCAAGTGTTTTGGAGCATTATTCAAGATCACAAAAAGTCATCTATAAAATAGAATTCAGTGTTTCAAACTCAAAGATTTGAAGAGAGAGAAGCTATAGGAGAACTCTAGAGGATATCAAAGTTTTAGATCAACCCTGATACGGGGACTAAATCATCACTTGTGGCATATGAGTCCCAATATACTAGATTTCAAGCATTTTCTATAGATCTTGGTTTAATAGTTCCGGATTTTGGATTTGGCCCGAAGCCCTAAACTAGGACTAAATCAACCAATTTTGCATATGAGTCCTAGTGCACATCAAAAGTCATCATTTCAAGATTATAGACCTTGTTTCAAGTCTCTTCAGTTTTCTAGGTGCACCTCTATTTATCTCTAGTTTTTTATTCTGATTTGAGTTCATTTTCTAGGTCATATGATTAAGTTTTGCATGTTACTTTCATTACTTGTCTTTCCAAGCCTTTTTTTGGTGGTGAACCCCCTTATTGTCTTTAATCACACCCTAGGATACCTTATTGCAGATCTCTTTCCCTAATTCCATCCCTAGATTGAGATCTCTAAGGTTTCCTTGGATGAAACTTGAAGGAAATAGGTGGAGCACATCCATCCCCCTATTTTATTTATTTCATTTTGGTGAACATAACCTTTAGAACACCTTATTTTTGATTTGGAGTTCATCATAGTCCTAGATATAGCTTACATTACATTTTTATTAGATCTTGCATTAGTTAATTTGCATCTAGGGTTTCTAAATCTTGCATTAGTGAAAGTGCATATAGGTTGCATTTTTGCATCTTACATAATTAAAATTCACTTGAAATATATAACTTCACTTAGTATAGACATATTTCAAACTAGAAAACTTAACATTCACTTAGAATTTGTTGAAATTAGTGCCAAAACCCTCATCTAGGACTAATATGCCCTCTGTGTGATTTAGTCCCAGTGCAGGTTGTTTTACCTAATTTCTGGGTACTCTGTGTGGATTTTTTTGTAGCATTTGAAACCTTGGAAAACCTTGATTGGGACACATACACCCGTCTAGGTGATTTAGCACCTTGTTATATCTGAATCTATATTTTACAACATTAAAAAACTTGTTTCTGTATTTTAGTTTGTTGTTAGATTTTTGTTTCAGTTTACAGATTTTCTATTTCATTCATTTCATTGCATCTAGATTAAATTCATTTGAATCAGAGAATATCATTTATCTTGTGTTAATTGCATTTACCTTACATTCATTGATTGTCCCTTGCATGAGCTTTACAACTTGGTGTCCTATTGCTAATACTATAGTGAGATGAATTTTGAGACTCATGTCATCCCATAATAGTACAATCATCGTGGATCTTGGGTTATCTAGCTCTTTCACTACTAGTGTTGACACTAGTTCACTAGGTATGGACCATTCCCTTAATAACTCTCTACCTTCAAGTAGTGTGACAAGTGTTGAAACAATGGTTGCTAGTATTATACAAGAAAACATAATCCAAATCCATGAAGACTTAGCAAACCTACAACATCAACTGAGTACTAAAAAAATTTCAACCACTGCTATCCTCATGATAGATAACATACATCACATGATTGAAAGTGAAGAAGGAGCTAAACTTGTGCATAACCTAGCTTAGATTTTTGGAAAATATCTTACCTCAACAACTAGTTGTGCTTTACCTTCAAACAATGTCCAAAGTCGAGGAACTCAAATTCCTCCTCTCACAACCATTGCCTCCATTCCTACCTATACCAACCCTCACGTTACAAAAATGATGCAACCTACTAGTAATGCCATTCCTACCTTGGGTATTTCCACTAACAATCCTTGTACCTTTGTGGCATCGCACGTCATATCTCCTACCACTTTACCTCCCATAAGCATTACATTCACTTCCCCCACGAACAAATATACACTTCCATCTCAAAATACCACCAATGATGCCATCTTTAAGAAAATTTTGTAAAATGTTTCATCCCTTCAAAAGAAAATTTCCACCATAAATCGAAATCAAAATGGCTAACCTACATACTATGTCAAAAGCAATCCCTTATCCTTGGAGATATTGAGAACACCGATACCAAAAGGTATAGAGACTCCTATGTTTGAGAAATATGGGGGGAAAGGAAACCCTTCTAACCATGTTTCTACTTATACTGCCTTATGTAGTGATTTTGTCCTTTGAGGATAAGATCTTAGCTAAGCTTTTCCCTAGATACTTGAAAGATACCACCTTAGAATGGTTTTCTTCATTACCCAGCAACTCAATTAGTTCATTTAATGAAATTTTTGAGGCCTTTATTAACCATTTCCAAGTGTAGATGAATCCTAAGATGACCTTAGCTGATTTGATGAGATGTAAACAAAAGGATGATGAAAAGGTTATTGACTTTATTTCACGCTACCAAATGATTTATTCCCAAATTGACGAAAATATTCTTGATCCTTACCTTCAACGAATATTCATTGAGAACTTGTAAACTAAGATACAAGATAATCTTGGCATGATGAAGTCTCCTTCCTTTATATACTTATGTACTGCCATTTGTGATTATCAAAACTTGGTTAGTAGTCCTGAAACAAAACCCACCTCTAGCCATCCTAAAAAATCTGAATTTGCAAACCAAAACAATTACCAACCTTTTAGGAAATAGAATAAAGGCTTCCTTCAATTAACCCCCCTCAACCAACTCAACATGTTGATACCCATGTGGATGCTATACAGAAGACAACTCCTTTCACATTTGAGCATTTGGCCAGGAAATTTACTCCCTTACCCGATACCCTATATAACACAATGTTACAACTTATAAAACAAAAAATGATCACTTTGCCTCCCGTTAAAACTCCTGGTCCTAATAAGCCTTTACCTATGAACATTAGATCAAATTCATATTTCCATTTTCACTAAAAATGGGACACGGCACAAAATGTTGTAAGCATCTTAAACATCTTGTGCAAGACCTCATTGATTCTGGTCGACTTCAAATTGGAGGTGTTAATGACCAAGGTAATAAATCAGTTACCCTTACTAACCAAAATTTTCAAATATTTACAACCCTATGCCTAATCATAACATTTCATTTGTCAAAGCTAGTAAAAATAAGAAGAATGATGTGATGAATATTGACACGGATGATGATAACATTGATACTATTGAACAAGGTCCTATAGATACTATTACACAACATCCTATTGATGGTTTGGTTGTGTTGATCAAAACTCAACCTCATACGGGCTGAACTAAAAAGCCTCTTGACATTGATTTCTCATATAAGGATATAATTAGAAACACACTTGATGGCCCTCTTTACATAGTTGATTGAATCAATGATAAACCCACTAATGGGATATTAATTGATCCCGTTTGTGGAGAGAATGTGATCACTAAATAATTCTTACTTGTGCATGAAATCTATCAAGAAACATATGATAAATTGAAGGCATGGATAACAATGCATAATGGTTTCACTTGGCCTATGATGGGATCGATCACCCTTCCTTTAAAATTTGGACCAAAACAATTAGATGTCTCATTCTCCATCATCCCGATGTCACATCAATTTTGTTTGAAGCTTGGTTATCCATGGAAGCCATCCCGTCGGTCATGCATAAATGCTTAAAGTTTCCCTTTGACAATGAAATATTTATTGTATACCATAGTGGCTTTAATCCTATGTCTTCCCATGGGAATTTTTCATTGGATTTCTTCTGACCTGAGCCTATGGAACCTATAAAACCTCGTGAAGACTTCTTTTTCAAATCATATCAAAAGTTGAAGGAAAAATGCATAGCAAAGCTATCCCTCCAAAACATGCCTTAACCCATGATTGAGCCTCCTATCCTTGATGAAACCATGATCAAACCAAAAGACATACCAAACAACCAAGACCAACCTAAGATAGATCCTCTACCCATTTCCTACAAAAGACCGAGAGATAACCAAAACAATTTCATTACACCTCCTAAGATAAAAAAAGCTTACAAAGCTAAAGAGAAAGTGGTTGAACAACCTCACATGGTACCTTCTGAAGAAAATAAACCTATGGTTGATAAACCCACTCCTACATAAACACAACTTGACAATCATACAAAAAGAAACAAAAATGCTAGAGAGCGTACGTATAGACATCGTGCTATTGCTCAAAAATTAAACAACATAGAAAATAAAAATCCAAAATTGTTTGAAGTAATACACAATGAGTCTCCCTCTTCACCGTAATAAAAATATACTATATCGCAACCACAACAAAAACTAAATCCTTCTTTGGAAATTATAATTTGACCTCTCATTGTGATTAACTTGGACAATGATGATGAGATTACTAAAATTGATGAGGAAGTGCATAATGAATTGAATACATTATTTTCCTCTTTTATGAGCTTAAATGATAATTCTCCTAGGAAGAGTGTTGAACTAGGTGATGATCCTAGTTTAGCACTTGCCATTGTCTCTTTGGCTAGTTGTCTGCCTTCTGTATATGATGAACAAGATTCCAGGATATAAACGACTTTCTCATAGGTTGACTCAGATGTGCCTTACTAGTCTTTTGCATTATTTATTTTTCATGTTATGTGTGTGATTGCATGTGCGTAATGTGATCCTCTGTGCTGTATTGTTTCATGTATCTCTCTTTGTGAAATTCTTCTATTTTTCCTTACATTCTTCTTTATGTCATAAACCTTTATCTTTTTCTTTGTCTTGTGTTTTCCTTTTGGGGATGACACAAAGCATTGAGACATTTAGGTCTCTTCCATGTTGATCCAAAATCTTTCCTTTATTTTCAGTCTCTGTGTCATTCTTCCTTGACCCATGAGTATTTGGGGAATGATGATGTTTCCGAGCTCTATAATAACATTGTAGCAAAGACATACCAATCCTAAACCCATGGATCCCTTATGTGATTTTTGGGATTTCACTTTGGGGGCAACCCCTTCTCATGATGTAGCTTTATTTGGAAACATATGACTTGGCATAGGGATTTTTTAACAAGCCCTCATGTCCTCTTTATTGTTAGCATTTATCATTTTCTACTTTAAAGTAATTTATCACAACATGGTGTTTAAAAATTTCTTTAAAGTGGGGGCATACATTGACATTATTATTTTGCATTTTACAATTCATTTTTCTATTGGAAAAACAAGAATAGATAATTGAGAGGGGGGGTGAATCAGTTGTCACATAATTTAACAATTATTTAATCTTACTAATCTTTAATCTCAGATCTAATAAATAACAGTGAAAGCATGAATCAAAAACACATCAGAAGCACACATAACACCAAGATTTTTGTGTGGAAACCCTGTTAGGGGAGAAACCACGGCGGAGGTTAGTCCACAAGTTATACCCTATTAAAAGTATAAGTAAAATGAATAAGGAATGCACATGCATTCAGGCACACTGCCTAGAGCTCACTACTCAAAGAAGACTCACTTTCTTACATACAACTTTCAGATGAAATCCATCTGAAGAGGTTGAACTGAGAAATTAGCTTCTTCAAAAGCCTGATGATAGTTCCGATTAGGCACATAAACACTTCTTCACACTTCGCTTAAACTTCTTCACACTCTGCTCTGCAATCGAATGATCTGATCTCTATTTACACATTTTGCATTCACACTTCTCACACATACACCACACACACTTCAAAATGAAGAAAAAATCACTCTTATATATTTGCTTCATGGAATTACATCAACAACTTTGTCGGCCAAAAATAAAAGAATAAATGAATACAAACTGTCGGTCCAATTTATGAATAAATATCAATGCGCAATAACCGAAGTCAGTCACAACATAATGAAGACCTAAAACAACATCCTCAAACATGCCAAACATTGAAATATTAATCCACGAGGATCCACAACATGCTACAACCACCATGTCGGCCAAGAACATGAAAACCCGAACACACAAAGGAAAAATATTTGATCACGATCACATCGATCAATGCAGACGTGCAACAAGGATAAAACATGATCTAGAAACATCAATGAACATCATAGGAGCATACAAAACAATTAGAATTACCATAATTACATTCTCTTCTTCTAGAAATATCAGCTACAGTAACAGAATGACTACAGGAACACAAAGACTCACAACTTGCTCCAATATTGATGACTACCTCTGAAAATTCTATAGGATAAACTAGATATGCTCAGAAAAAAACCCTTTAAAGTGCAACTTCTGAATACCAACATACTAGATTTTGCACCACACTGAACTTCACAGCTTCACAGGCAACCTTCAACATATTTATAATAATTTTCTCAATATCCTTGACATATACAACATTCAAAACATCAATGCTAATAGTGTTGACATCAATGACAACCACATAACCACAACATCCAAAAATCTCCCCGTTTGGCATTGATAGCAATACATGATGTGAAAAATACCATCAACACAACTAACTCTTCTTTCAATAGTCTCCCCTTCTCATACTTTTCTTCTCCCCCTTACATTTCTCTTCTCCCCTTTTGTTTTTATCTTCTCCCCCAAGGATTTTCACATTGCTCTTTTCCCCCTTTGACATCAATGAAAATGGTACACAAGCTCTGAACCACATATCTGAATCATCTGACTACTCCCCTTGAGTAGCAGCCACCACAACATCAATTCGGATTAAAATATGACTATAAATTCACAAATTGATGCAAAGAATTGCATCTTAGTTCTGATTAGGAGGGGAAATCACCCCTGACTTTCCTCTAAGATACTCAAAAGTATCCTTAGGCAATGGCTTAGTGAAGATGTTTGCAATCTTTTCCTTAGTAGGCACATACTCTAGTCCAACTTTTTTATCACTCACTTTGTCTCTCAAGAAGTTATATTTGATAGATATATGTTTTGTCTTTGAATGCAGCACCAAATTCTTAGAAATGTTTATGACACTAGAATTATCATAAAATATAGCAATAGGCTCATCATACTCAATTCTGATATCTCTCAGCATCTACTTCATCCATATTACTTGAGTGCACTTGTTTGTAGAAACAATATATTTTGCCTCAACAGTAGGTAAGGAAATGGAATTCTTGTTTTTACTTAACCAAGATGCCAAATTCTTCCCCAAGAAGAAGGCCCCACCACTAGTACTTTTTCTGTCATCCACATCTCCTGCCCAATCTGCATCAGTAAAGGCACTCAAGGTAAGATCATCATCTTTAGGATACCAAAGACCAAAACCAACTATCCCTTTCAAGTATCTAAAAATCCTCTTCACATCAGTCACATGGGATTCCTTTGGATCAACTTGATATCTAGCAACCATACATACAACATTCATGATGTCCGGTCTAGTCTGAGTCAAATAAAGTAATCCATCGATCATTGACCTATATCTTGTTTGATTTTCCTTAGGAGAATCATCATTCTATGTTAACTTGCATCCAGTTACCATGGGTGTACCAACTGGTTTTGAGTCTTCCATTCCAAACTTATTCAGTAACTCTCTCACATATTTGGACTGAGATATAAAGATTCCATTATCTAACTGAGTAATTTGCAATCCCAAAAATAATTTCAGCTCTCCAATCATTGACATCTCAAACTCAATTTTCATTTCATCAACAAACTTCATACATAAGTCATCATCACCTTCAAAAATGATGTCATCAACAAAGACTTCAATAATCAACTCTTTATCCCGATCTATCTTAAAATACAAATTACTGTCACTAGTACCTTTATTGAATCCAAGCTTCAACAAGTATTTATCCAGTCTAGCATACTAGGCTCCAGGGGCTTGCTTGAGTCCATACAGTGCTTTCTTCAATTGGAAAACCATATCTTCTTTGTCAGTTAGTTGAAATCCATCTGGTTGCTCAACATATACTTCTTCTTCTAGCTCACCATTTAGAAATGTTGACTTTACATCCATTAGATAGACTTTGTAGTTCTTAAAAGTAGCATAAGCAAGAAATAATCTTACAGCTTCAATTCTAGCAACAGGGGGAAAGGTTTCTTCAAAATCAATACCTTCCATCTGTGAGTACCCTTTACATACCAGTCTTGCTTTATTCCTGACCACCTCAACTTTTTCATTCAGCTTATTCTGAAAGAACCATTTGGTTCCAATCACATTTTTATCCTGAGGTTTGGGAATAAGAATCCATGTATCATCTTTCTCTATTTGCATCAGTTCTTCCTTCATTGCTTCCATCCAATGTTCATCTTTACATGCTTCATTGACATTATTGGGCTCAGTCTTGGAAATTAGAAAATACTCTTCTGCAATTCTTCTTCTAGTCTGCACACCTTTGTTCTTATCTCCTATAATTTGATTTTCAGAATGATTTAGCTTTACATACCTCAGAACTTTGGGATTCTCTCAAATTTTTGGTTCTTATGTTCTTTCTTCTGCACTTCCACTAGCTTCTCCTTCTTGATTCTCTTGATTTACCAGAACAATTTGAACTTGATTATGTGTCTAAGCATTCTTTCCATTATCAGTACTGTCATGTTGGTCATATGAATCATATCCATAGTATCTGGATGATTTAGCAGTTTCTTCATCAACTCTAACATTTCCATTTTCAACCATTTTCCTTAATCTTCTATTATAGCACCGGTAGGCCTTGCTCTTAGTAGAGTAACATAGAAAAAATCCTTCATCACTCTTAGCATCAAACTTGCCAATATCTTCATCTCTCTTGATATAACATCTATTTCCAAATATTTTGAAATATTTAATAGTAGGATTATAACCAAACCACAACTCAAAAGGAGTCTTACCAGAATTACCAATGACATTTACCCGGTTGATAGTATATACAATGGTGCTTACAACTTCTTTCCAATAGATATGAGGAACATTACCTTCCAACATCATAGTTCTAGCAACATCTAGAATTGTTATGTTCTTTCTCTCAACAAATCCATTCCGTTGAGGGGTTTGGGGAGCAGATAACTATCTTTTGATTCCATGATCTTTAGAGAAAGAATTGAACTCTCGGGAAGTGAAATCACCACATCTATCTAACCTTAAGCATTTAATCTTTAAACCTGTCTCATTCTCGGCCATAGATTTGAAACTTTTTAACTTTTCTAATGCTTCATGTTTTTATCTCAAGAAAGAAATCCATATCATCCTAGAGTAATCATCAATAAGCAACATAAAGTACCTTTCTCCTTATAGAATTCTAATTCTGGAGGGACCTGATGTAGGAGCATCATTGGTTCTTGGAAATCTTGCATCAACCAAAAATATTTCCATTCAGTTCTATTCTTGTTCTTGTTCAAGTTGGGAGATCCGATATTTCTTCATGTTTGCTCACCAGATCTCATGTACCTATGGTTTCATCGTGGACATGTTCAATTATCTTATTCCAAGTTTTCAACTCGATTGGATCTTTTTCCGGCAAGTTATCACTTCTAGAGTATGTGATAGTTTTTGGAACTGGCCCAGAATAATGTCAAAAACCTAATGGCTAGTTGGATCGATCATGGATATTTCCCGTGACTTGCAGATCCTCGTAGTGTGTTTAGATTTGTTCGATGGAGTGTTCCTGATCTTACACTTAGGTCCACACTTCATCATGCACATCTACCGTGGAAGAATTTTAGATTTGAGGCCGACTTGTTCTTGCACACATTACATTTTCTTCATCTGAAATTGTAATGATCTTTGGGCCAACATGGATATGATATAAAGCTTGTGATGGATCATTAGAATGGAAATCAATCAAGGCTAAGTAGAATAGGATGTATATAGAGTTTGATATGTAGGATTTTCTCTTGCATGTATGAGCACTGTACTTTGAACATATTGTAATCAGGCTTGTGCGCTGCATCTATACGCCCGGATGTGGCTGACAATATGTAATTTAATTTCATGATAATAAAAATGTGTTAAACTACATTTGCCTCCAAATTTTGTGTTGCTTCTATTGTGTTACTCTAGCTGCATGGCCCGGATTGTTCTCTTTGAGGACCCTCCTATCGTGACTACCATCAAATTGGTATCAAAGCGAGATTCATTTCTTGCGAGATTGTTAGAGCTTGCACAATCCTGTTGAAGATTTTTTGTGGGGTGGTGGACTGAGGATCTGAACTACAGCTGTAGAAGATTCCTGTAAGGATGGAAGGAAGAAGGAATGGTAGAGGAAATGGAGCACGTGGGAATGTAGACCCTACTGTAATAGAAATGTTGAGAGGAATTGCTGCTAGATTGGAAGTAGTTGAAATGGCCCAGAGGAGAGGTCGACTAGTTGATGATGTGAGTGATGAAGAAGTAGAAGAACAAGAATAAGTTGCAAGAGAAGAGAAACTTGGCCTTGATCAAGGAGAAGAAAGGTTCATAAGAGCCCTAACTAGAGTAAACGCTAAGCCACATTTTAATCCATCAGATTATAATGGTAAGTTGGATTCAGATGAATTGTTAGATTGGATAATAGAGATGGAAAAGTATTTTGATTTTGAAGGTACCCCAGAAGATAAGAAGGTGAAATTTGCTTGTACAAAGTTGAGAGGACATGCATCCCTTTGGTGGGAACATTTGCAGACAGATAGACAAATAAAAGGAAAGGAGAAGATAAGATCATGGGATCAGATGGTGAATAAGCTGAAGACAAAGTTCATGCCTACTGACTATCAAATCAGTTTATTCAAGAAGTTATAGAATCTGAAACAAAAGGAATCAAGTGTGATATATTATATTGAGGAGTTCTATAAGTTGAACATCAGATCTAGACATTCAAAGGATGAGATTGAGCAAGTATCCAAATATGTAAATGGTTTGAGGTCATATATGCAAGATGAGATCAATTTTATTAAGCTACTGAGTGTGGAAGAAGCATATCAATGTGCCCTAAAAGAAGAAGAGAAGTTAAACAAAAGACATGAGCAGAGAAAGAGAGAAAGAGGTGGAAGATTTCAGAGAGGAAGAATTTTTACTAGAGGAGGAAGAGGATCTTTTCCTGATCAGAACAAAGATAAGGAGGTCAGTAAGAATGATATTTCATACTGAAGAGATGATGGAAACTCTTACACAAGAGGAGGATATGGTAGTTACAAAATGAGGGATATAAAAAAGATGAAAAAGGATGGGAGAAAAGAGTATTTAGGGGAACTTGTTTCAAATGTGGCTGAGAAAGACATAGAGCCTTTGAATGCAAATAGGGAGAGACAAGTAGAAAGATCGAGAACAATAGAAGAACAACCTTTATTGAGGAGAATAATGTTGGATCACCTAATCACCCGAAATAAGGAGAAGTGTTAGCAAATAGGAGAGTATTGTGTCAAAGTGAATTAGAGAAAGAACCATTGCATAGAAAGAATTTGTTTCGGACCAAATGCAAGGTAGCTAATAAATGTTGTAAAGTAATCATTGATAGTGGAAGCTCAGAGAACCTGGTTTCTGAAGAAATGGTGACCAAATTGAAGTTGGAAAGACTGAAACACCCGAAACCCTTTAAGATAGCTTGGATCCAAGATGAGCATAAGATACTGGTAAGTGAGCAATTTTTGGTGAAATTAAAGATAGGAAATTATCATGATGAAGTTTTGGTGATATCATGCCTATGGATGTATGCCATATTTTATTGGGAAGACCTTGGCAGTATGATAGATAGGCTATTCATGATGGAAAGAAGAACATCTACACTATTGTTGCTAATGGGACGAAACAAATTTTGTTGCCCTTGCAAGATGTTCCTAAAGTTGAAGTTTGTATGAATGCTAGAATTTGTTTAGTTGATGGAATGATATTTCTGGATGAACTGAGACCTGAGAACTTGTGCCTAAGAAGGTTGAAAACTTGAAGCATGTAGAAGGACAACCTGAGAAGATAAAGGAATTGCTGACAAAATATGAAGCTATCATTTCAGATAATGTACCTGATGGATTTCCACCTATGAGGAGTATTAGTCATTGCATGGATCTGATTCCTAGAGCTAGTTTACCTAATAAAGCAACACACCAAATGACATTGGCAGATACTGAAGAATTGAACAAACAAGTGCAATAACTGTTGAGGAAAGGTTTCATCAGAGAAAGCTTAAGTCCTTGTGCAGTACCTGCACTGCTAGCACCTAAGAAGGATGGAGAATGGAGGATGTGTACAGACTCTAGAGCCATAAACAAGATCATAGTGAAGTATAGATTTCCTTTATCCTAGATGGATGACATTATGGATTGTTTGAGTGGAGCCAAACACTTTAAAAAGATAGATTTGAAGAGTGGATATCATTAGATCATAATCACAGAAGGAGATGAGTGGAAAACAACATTCAAGACAAATGAAGGATTGTATGAGTGGTTGGTGATGCCCTTTGGAATAAAAAATGCACAAAGTACTTTCATGAGGTTGATGAATAAGGTATTGAAGAGATTCTTGGGTAAGTTTGTGATTGTCTATTTGGATGAAATTTTTATTTTCAATAAGACTATAGAAGAACATTTGTTGTGCATAAGACAATTTCTACAGAGGTTGAGGAAAGAGCAGGTTCTGATAAACATTAAGAAGTGTAGTTTCATGAAGGAAGGGTTGGTATATCTGGGATTTGTGATATCTGTGGATGGATTGAAGATGAATTCTGAGAAGGTAAGAGCTATTATTGAAAGTCCTACACTTGAAAGCATTGGAGAGGTAAGATCATTTCATGGATTGGCTAGTTTTTACCGAAAGTTCATTAGGAATTTCAGTTCTATTTGCAATCCTATGACAAAGACAATGAGAGGAGATAAGAAGGATTTTAGATGGACATCTGGATCAGACAAAAGTTTTGAGTTGTTGAAAAAGAAGGTGACTAAGCAGCCTATGTTGGCTTTACTATACTTTGATAAGGTATTTCAGGTAGACTGTGATGCAAGTGGAAATGCAAATGGAGCAGTGTTAAGTCAAGAAGAAAGACCAATAGCTTATTTTAGTGAGAAGTTGAATGATGCAAGAAAAAGATATTCAGTGTATGATCAAGAGTTTTATTCCATAGTTCAAGCTTTGAAGAAGTGGAGACATTACTTGTTATCTAAGGATTTTATGTTGTATATAGATCATTAGGCTTTGCAATATTTGAATAGTCAAGGTAAGTTGAATCATAAACATATGAGATGGGTGGAGTTCTTGCAGAGTTACACTTTTGTTTTGAAACATAGGAGTAGAAAGTCAAATAGAGTTGCTGATGCTTTGAGTAGGAGAAGGAATTTATTGGCACAGATGAAAGTGGAAGTATTGGGCTTTGATTAATTGAAGAACTTGTATGAGGAAGACCCGGATTTTGTAGAACCTTGGAGAGCATGTAAAGAACCAGTTTTGGAGGATAGAAGTCAGTGGTTAGATTATTTCATTCAGGAGGATATGTTGTTTAGAGGAAATCGGTTGTGTATACCCCAAAGTTCAATGAGGGATAACTTGGTGAAAAAGAAACATAGTGGAGGATTCATTGGACATTTTGGAATTGATAAAATAGTAGCATTGGTAAGTGAGAATTACTTTTGGCCACAGATTCATAAGGATTTTAGGAAATTTGTGTAGAGTTGTAGAGTTTGTCAAGTTACAAAAGGGAGTAGTCAAAATATTGGATTGTATAAACCTTTGACAGTACCAGAAAGACCTTGGGAGGATATCATCATGGATTTCATACTTGGTTTGCCTAAGACGCAGAGAGTTAATGATTCAATATATGTGGTAGTAGATAGATTTTATAAAATGGCACATTTTATACCTTGTAAGAAGACAACAAATGCAATACATGTAGCAGACTTGTTTTTCAGAGAAGTAGTCAGATTGCATGGATTACCCAGGAGTATTGTTTCAGACAGAGATACAAAGTTTGTTGGTTAAATTTTGGAGGACACTTTGGAAGAAGTTGAATACAAATTTGAAGTTCAGTTCTAATTTTCACCCACAGACTGATGGAAAAACGAAGGTATTAAATAGGAGTTTGGGAAATTTGTTGAGATGTTTGGTTGGAGAGAAGACCAGAAGTTGGGATTTAGCCCTTGCACAAGCAGAGTTTTCCTACAAAAATTCAGTAAACAGGAGTACAAGAAATAAACCTTTTGAGATTGTTATAGGAGTTCATCCTAGAGGTATATCAAAACTAAGAGACATCAGTAAGGAAGATAAAAGGAGTGTAGAAGCAGAGGAATTTGTAGAACATATGAAGACAATGCATACTCAAGTAAAGCAACATTTGGAAAAAATGAACCATAAGTATAAGGAAAAGGTAGATGAAAAGAGGATACATAAGGAGTTCAAATTTGGAGATGAAGTAATGGTATATTTGAGGAAGGGAAGATTTTCAGTTGGAACCTACAGTAAATTGAGGATGAGGAAGTTTGGACCCTGTAGGATTGCGAGAAATTTTTATTTAGGAAATGCATATGAAGTAGAGTTACGAGAGGACATGGGTATATCACCTATATTCAACGTTGTAAATCTACATCAGTAACATGAAGTAGAATTTAGTGAAGACAGTAAAGAAAAATTGGAAGAACAACTTCCTAAACAACAATCAAATGGGATACAAGAGATTTTGGATGTCAGAGATGGGAGAAAGACTCATGGACGACAGTATAAAGAATTTTTGGTAAAGTGGAAAGGTAGACCAGTGGAAGATTCTTCTTGGATTTCTCAGGCTGAGGTAGACTGTATTGGTTTCCCTTTGGCCCCAACAAAGTGAGGGACTCAATTTTCATTAACCTCGAATGTCTGATGCAGGAGCACCATTGGTTCTTGGCAATCTTGCATCAACCAAAAATATTTCCATTTAGTTTTGTTCTTGTTCTTGTTCAAGTTGGGAGATCCGGTATTTCTTCATGTTTTCTTACCAAATATTGCATACCTATAGTTTCATTGTGGACATGTTCAATTATCTTATTCCAAGTTTTTAGCTCGATTGGATATTTTTTCGGCAATTTATCGCTTCCGGAGTATGTGACATTTTTTGGAACTCGCCCGAAATAATTTCAAAAACCTAACGGCTAGTTGGATCGATTTCAGATCTTTCCCTTGACTTGCAAATCCTCATTATGTGTTTATATTTGTTATATGGAGTGTTCCCGATCTTACACTTAGGTCCACACTTCATCATGTGCATCTACCATGGAAGAATTTCAGATTTGAGGCCGACCTATTCTTACACACGTTACATTTTATTCATCTGAAATTGTAATGATCTTTGGGCCGATGCAGATATGATATAAAGATTGTGATGGATCATTAGAATGGAAATCAATCAAGGCTAAGTAGAATAGGATGTATATAAAGTTCAATCTTAAGGATTTTTTCTTTCATGTATGAGCATTGTACTTTGAACATATTGTAATCAGGCCTGTGTGCCGAATCTGTACACCTGGATGTGGCCGACTATATGTAATTGAATTTCATGATAGTAAAAATGTGTTAATCTGCATTTGCCTCCAGATTTTGTGTTGCTTCTATTGTGTTACTCTAGCTGCACAACCCAGATTGTTCTCTTTGAGGACCCTCCTACCGTGACTACCATCAAAACATAGATCAGTATGCACCAGCTCCAGTACTCCATTAGAATGATGTTGTTTGCTCTGAAAATAAATTCTAGTATGCTTTCCCATTTGACATTCCTTGCATATGGTGTTAGTAGGCTTCACTAACCTAGGAAGATCTCTAACTGCTTGAGTGGAGCTTACTTTGAAGATTTTATCAAAATTCACATGACATAGCCTCCTATGCCATAACCAGCTTACATCAACTTGAGCAATTAAGCAACTTTCACTAGCAGCACTCACGTGAAAAATGTTACCTCTTGTCTTTGTACCTGAAGCAATTACATTTCCAGAACTTCCTAGTATCCCAAATTTACCATCTTTGAACTGAAGATTGTATCCCTTCTCGACTATCTATCCAACACTTAATAGTTTATGCTTCAATCCTTCAACATAAAGGACATCATCAGTATTATTTTTACCACCAAGAGAAATAGTTCCTCTGCCACAAATCACATCAGCATTGTTATCTCCAAATCTTACAACACCACCGTTGTATTTCTCCAAGCTTATAAACTTGCTTTTGTCACCAATCATATGATGTGAGCATCCGCTATCAATCACCCATTCATCCTTTTCTTCAATTTTGGCTACAAGAGGTTTCTCAATATTCTTATCACTAGCAGATTCAGTGGACACCTGGCCATTTTCTTTAATAGCAATGAATACCCATCCATCTTCATTTCCATTTTATTTATCAAATTCATCATCAGTAACACCTTCTTCAACATAATAACATTTCTTTTGAAATCTAGGCTTATCAGGTTTGAACCTAGGAACTCTTTCAGGACACCTTGATGCAAAATGACCTATCTTATTGCAAGAGAAACATTTAATAGGAAAATTTCCTTTATACTTACCTCGTCCTCTGACTTCTCTTTTCACAATCAATGCTTCCAGCTCTTCTAACTCTCT
Source organism: Sequoiadendron giganteum (assembly GCA_007115665.2). Classification (NCBI taxonomy): domain Eukaryota; kingdom Viridiplantae; phylum Streptophyta; class Pinopsida; order Cupressales; family Cupressaceae; genus Sequoiadendron; species Sequoiadendron giganteum. The sequence continues at coordinate 45,277,003 of CM021103.1, read as the reverse complement.
TTCTTCATCTTCAATCTATTTCATCTCATCTTCATACTTGAATGTCTTTCTAGAACTTTCTCCCAGATCATATCTCTATTGGTTTCTTCTGAGTACAGTAGCCTTAAATGTAGATTCTGTCTTATGAGTAGAATCACCAAATTCACTTAATTCAAAGGCAACAAGCTTACCAATCAACATATCTCTTGTCACATTTGTTACTATCCCAAGTTCTTCAATAGCATGAGCTTTGGTTTGTAAGAAGTAGGCAATGATCTGAGCACTTTAGCCACAATCTCTCCTTCATCCAAAATTCCACTGACACATCTAATACCCATCACTAGTTCATTTAATTTTTGCATGAAAGAAGTAATGTTTTCATCTTTGCTCATTTTCAAGTTTTCCCACTTACCTTTCAGAATTTGTAGCTTAGAAACTTTCACTTATGCATCTCCTTCATACAATGTCTCTAGCTTCTTCTAGATATCATATGTTGTTTTCAAACCCATTACATTTGTCATCTCTAAATCAGACAGAGCACTCAATAAAGCTTCTAGAGCCCTAATATTTGTTTTAGCTTCTTTGATCTCATCAGGAGTAGAGGGACCATTCTGAGGAATAACATATCTGTTCTTTGTAATCTTCCAGAAGGGATCACCAATGTACTTCAAATGAAACTCCATTCTAGCCTTCCACAGAGAGTAGTTTGTTCCATCGAATCTAGGACTATCCTTCTTATATCATGCCATCTCAGATCACCTCAAGCTATTAAACTCTTCAGACGAATCTCCTCTGATACCAATTGTTGGAAAAACAAGAATAAACAACTGAGAGGGGGGTGAATCAGTTGTCACAAAATTTAAAACTTATTTAACCTTATTAATCTTTAATCTCATATCTGATAAATAACAAGGAAAGCATGAATCAACAACACATCAGAAGCACACATAACACCAAGATTTTTGAGTGGAAACCTTGTTAGGGGAAAAACCATGGTGGAGGTTAGTCCACAAGTTATACCCCATTAAAATTATAAGTAAAATGAATAAGGAATGCACATGCATTCAGGCACACTACCTAGAGCTCACTGCTCAAAGAAGACTCAATGTCTTACATAAAACTTTCAAATTAAATCCATCTGAAGAGGCTGAACTGAGAAATTAGCTTCTTCAAAAGCCTGATGATAGTTCCGGTTAGGCACATAAACACTTCTTCACACTTCGCTTAAAATTCTTCACACTCTGCTCTGCAATCAAATGATTTGATCTCTATTCACACATTTCACATTCACACTTCTCACACATACACCACACACACTTCAAAATGAAGAAACTTGATTGCTCTTATATATCCACTTCATGGAATTACATCAACAACTTTGTTGGCCAAAAATAAAAGAATAAATGAATACAAACTGTCAGCCCAATTCATGAACAAATCTCAATGCGCGCCAATCAAAGTCAGTCACAACATAATGAAGACCTAAAACAATATCCTCGAACATGCAAAACATTGAAAGATTAATCCATGAGGATCCGTAACACGCTACAACCACCATGTCAGCCAAGAACATGAAAAACTGAACACACAAAGGGAAAATATCCAATAATGATCAGACCGAGCAATGCAAATGTGCAACAAGGATAGAGCACGATCTAGAAACATCAACGAACATCGTAGGAGCATACATAACAACTAGAATTACTAGAATTACATTCTCTTCTTCCAAAAACATCAGCTATAGTAACATAATGACTGCAGGAACACAAAGACTCACAACTTGCTCCAATCTTGATGCACACCTCTGAAACTTTCGGAGTATAAACTAGATAAGCTTAGCAACAAACCCTTTAAAGTGCAACTTCTGAATACCAACATACTATGTTTTCCACCACATTGAACTTCACAGCTTCACAGGAAGCCTTCAACATGTTTATTATAATTTTCTCAATATCCTTGACATATACAACCTTCAAAATATCAATGCTAATAGTGTTGACATCAATGACAACCCCATATCAGTAAAATAACCACAGCATCCAATAGTTTCATTGTGTAGTCTTCTTACTTCATGTGATGTGTCTTTTTCTTTGTGGTGACATTGGGTGTGATGTCCTTCAAGAGCATGATCTATCTTAGCATATTATATTCCTCTTAGTAGCTTGATGCGACACACAACATACCCTATGTTGTGGATATTCTATTCTTTGATTGGTCCCCTCTTGGAGACATTAGGCATGATGTTCCCTAAGTGAAGACATTACATGAACTAAGAAAAACTCCTTTGAACTTAACTTACACTATTTTTCATTTACAATATCTTTCATATGGCCACCTTGCATAACACACTTTACTTGGTTGTGGAGCCATCTTATTTGCTCATGGGTGTTAAGAATACGAAGTTTTTCTTGCCTCATGGATCCTACTATTCGTGTTGTGTGGAACCTTATCAAATTTATGAGGAGGTATAGCTTTGGTATGGTTACCGTATGGGATCCAAACTTAGACATGTCTTTCCCATAGCCATTTTCTTGTTTGTGCCAGCACATACCAGTCGTGTGCGTATGTGTCTCATTGGGGGCTCACCTAGTGGATGGCCTAAGGTTCCACTAGCCCTTGTGAATGTGCATTTGGCTTGAATAATGGACATTATGTTCCACTTGTAAAATTTCTTGGACAAAAAACTTAGATCTGATCCACAACATGTGGGACAAATGGTCGAAGCTTGATCCACCCCTTTTGTTTTTATTTTTAATTTCTCTTTATGTCTTTGGCAGTATATGCTCGTGCCTTGTTATCACTCCTTATATTATTTTCATATGTGCTCTTTTGTGCCTATGTTGGTTTACCATAGAATCTTGATCTTGGGACTTTATCATCCCTCTTGATCATTGTCATCCTATCTCACTAGCATTGGTATATTCAAACCCCTCTTGATGTGATTTTGTTTACTTTAGTGTGATTTTGAAGCAAGTTCCTCCTCTCACTAAAGTGGGGGCTAAATTTATTGTAGGAAAATGTATCCCTTTACATTTTCACACTTGTTTGGTCCCTCCCTACTAAAAGTGGGCTTCTTTATGCCTTATTTGGTCCTTTTTTGCATCCACAAGCCTTATTTAATGCATCTTTCTTAGGATAATCTTGACACACAACAAATAACCAATCATACTTTAATTATTTTGGATTGTATGAACCAAATTTAGTGATTTGGGACTCATATGCCACCTTGGGTGTATGGATCCCACCTAATTTTTGGGGCTTCGATATGAATTTAACATTGAACTTAACGTTTCTGGAGATTTGTGTCCCAAGCATAGCCTACTTGAACTCATATGCCCTAGCTAGTGTATGAGTCCTTCTTAGATTGAACCTATTTTGAATTCAAATTCTTGGCGGGATTTTATTCTCCTAGATCTGATGTCGGCTTGCAATGTTGTAATTTCGAGAAATTTGGCATAAACAAGTATAAATACAAGGTTTTTTCACATATTTTCTCCTAGCAATTCAAGTATTCAAGTATCCTAGAATTTTTGTGCAAGAACCCCTATAGAAATTTTATGATTAAAAGAGGATTCAAGATTGATTATCAAGTGTTTTGGAGCATTATTCAAGATTCAAGCATCATGTCAAAGTCATCATGCATCATGTTTTTTTTTAAGCTAACATTTGTGATCTAGGTTCTTATGATTCGAGAAAGAATACAAGTCAAGATCTATAACATACAATAAAGAATCAAGATCTACATTCATGCTAGCCATTACATACAATATTGCAACCTTTGTTCCAAGGTTTTTATGAGTTGCAACATAACATATTTTTCATTCATCATTCCTCCTTTCTATTTCATTTCATTTCAAGGTTTGATTAGCAAAATGGGGTTTGACCAAGGAAAATTCCTATCCACTAACAAATCAAAATTTTTCCCTCTCTTTGATGTGTTATTTGTAGATTTAGGTTGAAGATCCATTGAAGAGAAAGTTTGGAGAATTTTTTTAAATTGTTGAAGTTGTCATCTACATTGCAAGATCACAAAAAGTCATCTACAAAGCAGAATTCAATGTTTTAGACTCGGAGATCTAAAGAGAGAGAAGCTATAGGAGAACACTAGAGGATATCAAATTATCAGATCAACCTTGATACTAGGAATAAAACACCACTTGTGGCATATGAATCCTAGTATACCAAATTTCAAGCATTTTTTGTAGATCCTAGTTTAACAGTTCTAGATTCTAATTCGGCCCAAAACCCTAAACTAGGACTAAATCGCCCATTCTAGCGTATGAGTCCTAGTACACATCAAAAGTCATAATTTTGGTATTTCAGACCTTGTTTCAAGCCTCTTCAATTTTGCAGGTGCACCTTTTTTTATCTCCAGTTTTTTATTTTGATTTGAGTTCATTTTCTAGGCCATATCATTATGTTTTGCATGTTACTTTCATTACTTGTCTTTCCAAGCCTTTGCTTGGTGGTGAATGATGAGTGCTTGGAAATAACACTTTAATTAATATTTTAATGAACTCAAAGACTCAATTATACTATTAATTAACTACTATGGCGGTAGATTATATGTTTAAATGTTTTCTTGTTTCATCTTATACTTGACTAATTGGAAGATTTATTAGAAGTGGTATTCTGCATTAAATGTGTTTCTATTAGTGATGTTAATGATGAAATGACTATAAAATCGAGAATAGTTGTTGTCATATTTGCAATCTATTCTTGAGGATTTTGTGTAGGTACTTAAATGTTTACTGTTGAGCTGGATCTGTTAAAATTTATGTTTAACAGTTTGGCATTAATTGTGCTCTTGAAATCTCCAAATGGATACTGATTTGCTATGATTTTGATTGGCTCTCTTTGTCGATTTGGAAATTGTTGCTCCAGCTGTGATAAAGCGAGATTCTCTTGGATATTTTCAGTTAGACTTTAGTTTAGTTTGGCACTCTGTAATTTGGTGGCTAGCACCATGAAATTGAATTCAAAATAAGAGATATTCTTATAAATATATGTCCTTAGGTTTAGTTTGAAGTTAGTCGATCTTTTGCTTAATATTGTAATTTTTGGTACTATGTACTTTTTTTCTACTCGCCTATTTTGGCCAATTGGAATGCAAATAAGAAGTTGATTTGAATCTTGGTGTTAGAGGTCCCATCAGAGGAAGAGAAGGGCTTGCTCAATCGAAGGAGGTGACCTTGTGCTATGTTATCTGATTCAGTTAAATTTTGTTTGAGTTATATTGGTAAGAAGTTAAGCATTTTAAATTATGTTGATCAATATTCAGTAACTGTGTTCACTCAAATTAGTTTACTATAATCCAAATTAGTTAAGATGTTTTGATGTAGATTACAGTTCATTCACTTACTATAGATTCAATTGTTGTTTGTAGAAATTAGATTTAGTACTTATTTTAAAATGCATGTAGTTGTAATGAGATTGATAATAATGACTAATGCGAGGATCAAACTGAGGCTTAGTTGGAATTTTTTCATGGGAATTAGTATTTCTGCTTTCCAGATTAATGTTTAATTTCCTACAAACATAAATAGATTCACATCTTTCTAGATTAATGCTTAATTTCCTGCAAGTGTAAATAGATTCACTATTTTCTAAATTAATGTTCATTATTTGCAAGTGTAAATAGACTTCCTTTTTCAAGTAATTTCAATTCCGTATTTTAGACTTAGAGTTAATTTGAGTTATTTCATAGATCTTTCCATGAACCAATTATAGTTAAGTGAGGTAAAGTCTAAACTAAGTCATTAGGATCGAAATAGGTCTAGATAAGCATTAGCTAGTTGATAAGATAGAGTTAGCCTTTAGAAATTAGTTGTTGTGTTCCACTTTTGAGAGTTCTTGAAGGCTCCTGAAGGAGACTAACCGAAATCAAAGTCACTGTTTACAGTGCAAAACCCCCCAATTTATGGAGTCATCCTTATTGCATATAGCTCTAAGACACACCCAGTTTGATAAATGAGAGATTAAATGATGCAAGTAGTGACACCAACGACCTTTCCCATCAATGAACCCCCTTATTATCTTTAACCATACCCTTGGACACCTTATTGCATATCTCTTTCCTAATTCCATCCCTAGATTGAGATCTCTAAGGTTTCCTTGAGTGAAACTTGAAGGAAATGGGTAGAGCACATCCATTTGCCCCTATTTTATTCATTTTAGATACATGAGTGTTTTGTGTCGTAAACTTCTTCTATTTGTTATGTCTTAATTTTTTACAATTGGGGATGATGAAAAGTGTTGGGGGTATTTAGGCTTCCCTTCCATGTTGATCCAATTTTTTAATTTTTATTTTACTTTCACATACCCTTCTTCACAATATGATATAATAGGGGATTGATGAAAATTCATATATTATTATATTATATCTATCTATCTATATCTATGAGTAGTTCTGACCTCGAAATATCAAATCCCCTTATCTCTTGATTTCTTCATCTTTGCTTGCTTTGTGATGTTGTGGTGCCTATGTGTTGTCCCTTGAGTGTGTCACAACATTTCCATGATTACATCTCATCATGTATTGTGGGCCACAAAATCACTTTCTTCTCTCTCCTTAGGATGCCACATGCCTTTGTGTTCAACACACACCATCCTAAGGGGGGCTATCATACTGATTCAATTTTTCAAAAGTTGTATTCGGTGGCCAATGAATCCCTCATTGAGAATCCCTTATTTTTCATAAAACTATATTCTTCATTTCAAGGACCCCTAGTAGATTTTTTCTTTCAAAACAAATTCGTAGAGAAAGAATCTAAAAAATTTCCTTTGAGAAGGGAGTACTTTTTTTGATGAAGTTTGAAAACATGCCCTTGTGAGGGAGTATTATTTCTTTTGAATTCCTTGATACTAGAATCATTTGCAAAAAATATCATCACCTTTCAAACAAAATGTCCCTTGAGTGGTCCCCTTTCTTTTGAAGGGTTCTTGAGGGACCCCTTTGACAGCTTTGGCTTCAGTTGTTGACTATCTGCATGACCATCTATCTTCCTATGTGGCTTTTTTCTATCTAACACGTTTATTCTATGGATTAACATGTTGCTTTGCAGGACCAAGCATTTGTGAAGCTATTTTTTCAACCAAGCTTGGAGGACCAAGCACCTAGACCTTGACTTACATGATCGAGCACTTATAAGGGCCTATCAAAATCTACAAAGCCTTTCACATCTAGCCTCCCTCAGGATAGATCACCTGTGGTGCCTCCTTTTTAGGACCAAGCAAGTGTAGAGTCTCTTGTTCACCTTCCATAGGTCTGAGGGCCTATAATGCATTTTTTCAACTCTCCTCAAGATCGAGTACTTGTGGAGACATCTCCTCTTCCTGTGCATTTGAGTGTGTCAGATTGTGGTCTACTTTCTTGATGGTTCAGGTATACATTCCTTAGCTTTCTCTATATTTTATCGTGCATTCGTTGAAACTTATGCTTACTAAAGTGGGGGAAAAATTTAATGGAATGAATTTGTACCCCTTGAAAATTCCACATTTACATACCTCCTACCTTCGAGAATTAAGTCCGACAATGCAATTGCATGCTCTTCATCCATCTTCCATCCACTTGGCAACCTATTTTCATGTCAGTGGGGGATATTCTATCTGGGATGCTAGCACGACACGTGGACGTCTGAGTAGTGCACTGTTGTCCTGAAAAGATTCCTACCTCTAGAGTTTTTAGTGGCGTTACACTCCTCCACTGGACATGAAGTGTAACATCTCTTTCCCTTCAAACTAACTTTGAATGATTCTTTTACCTCCATTTTCACCTTCAAATGATTATCTATTCCATTCTTTCACTCTCTGGATCTCTCTTGCTTCATTATTGGTCTTTTGTACTCTTCTCACAACATTCTCAAGTTCTACCACCTCAATTGAAGTTGCAAGTTGGTATTTTTTGGTTCACTCCCCCCATTATTGCGACAACATTGGTCTTTAAAAGCTTGCAAGCTCGCTCCTTCTCCTATTTGATTTGAGCGCATGTGGTTGAAGATGATATCACTCCATCTTCCTTTTATCTTGTATTATCATATTAGTATCGTAGCATATTGTTGTTCAATATATTGCTTGGTATTTCTATTTCAATATCTTTCTTTATCATATTTCTCCAATCGTTGCTATATTGGTTGTTCATGGAGATGAAAACACCAAAGTGGGGGACTGATTGCAATAGTCCTCTAAACACAACCCCAATATTTTCTCGTTCTTGTGTGTGTAGATTGTTCATCAAGTGAAGACCTTGAAGATATCAACTCATGGGTAGGAAGGTGCGCTTTCCTCACCCTTCTTTATCATTTCATAATTAGATTAGTCATAGCATTTCTCTTGATTATTCTATTATTTAGCTACTTTCTATTTCTATCGTCACATCAAAATATATCCATTAGGTTATTAGTAGGGTTTCCTTATCTTTTAACTGTACTTTATACTTCCTATTCGTACAGACACCAGTGGCCCACTAAGACTCCAACATGTTGCGCTATTGTTTGTGTCTAGTGCATTGTGTTGTCACATGTGTCCAACGTGTCATGTTGTCATCTGTGTTCAGCGCATCACGTTGTTGTCTGTGTACAACACTATAGTCCTCTAGCAGTGAGTTGCCTAAGTTACAATCCAAACTCTAGAAACTTGGTCACCTGACTTCCTGAAACATTCAGGCTTGTTAAAGGACAACAAAAACCTGGTTGCTCCTCCTTTTAGCCTTTAAATCCTAAAACTCTCTTGAAATATCCCATTAGCTTGAGGTATATCAAGGCAGCCTATTGTTCTAGACCCTCCCATGACATGGGGTCCTGAGAAGTCAGTGCCCCTGCTCTACAAATTCATTGGCTATTTTTGGGTGAGCTAGTTACTTCAATAATCAACTGTTCTTTATCATAAAATACATATTTCCCCAAACCAATTGAATCAAAATTACTATATGGAAATTTGATTACGTAGATTTGAAGAAATGTGCCTATTCTTGATCAATCTTGTTACTTTACACAACCTCTTGATCAATATCCTCCATATATTTCCTTTCATCTCTTGTAAGCATGGTATGGGTTGATTCAAAATTAATCATTAATTAATGAGTAATGTGTTATTTATGAAGTGGTTTAGACAAGATATTAATTTTAGAGCCATATATGGTCCTAAGGATAAGATGAGACCAATCAAAAGAGATATACCAACCAATTTTTGTTGTAAAATACTTGGATAAACATAGACTAAAAACTAGTAGAATATCAATTATCACTACTTCTTAAGGAACATTAATATTAAAGAAACCATATAAGGTCATTAGAAGCTCTTTCAAAACTCCTATTGTTTGTACTCTTTTCCCATCTAAATGTATAACTCTATTTTCTATAGGTTCATAGTTTACTTAAAGAGATTTTTCTATACTTTTAGGCATCACAGTAGTGCTTGCACCATAGTATATAATTAAGTTATGCATTGTATAAATCTTTATTTTCTCTTCTTTGAATTGATGGGTTGAAATTTTTAACCACAAGGCCTTCTAGGAAACTACTTTCAAGTGCACCTCCATATTTGGATTCTCCACCATTCTTCTCTTGGACCTAGTAAAGTAATTAGATTGTAATTGTGCAATCTTAGAAGTAGAAGGATCATTTTCAAACACAACCTCCTCTTCTTTAATCCAAGAAAATAATGTGTTTTTAAGATTAATTTATTCAAGATTGTTCTAGAGACATTCCTTGCATTTGTGCCACTAATACAACATTTTATAGTCTTGGTGATTGATGAAGAGATTTCGCTACTTGGGATACTCCTTGTATGCATTGCTATCTTTGTTCTACTATATTAAATGCTACAAATTTCCCCTCAAAAAATATTTGGGTGGGTAAGCATCATTACAAGGAAAACACCATGCATTTTAAATCTATAATATTATTTTATCTTGGACCAAATTTCTTACTATATTAGGTGTAATTTTTTTCAACAAAGATGGTACCAAGATGACTTGATTTGATTTTTTTTTTGGAGGAAGGGCCTACTCCCTAAAATTTTTGGTATTTGTTTGGCTAGTATTGAGGTTAGGACCATAAATTTTTGATAAGGAGGTCTAGGTTATGAAGCTTTTGACCTTTTTAGATTAATAATCTCATTCAAAAAACTTCAGGGGATACTCTTCACATTATCCATTTCTTATTTTTCTTTGGGGGTTGACAAAAATTCCATTGGTATTTGAGAGGAAGGGTAGACATGCATTGAAGGGAGGGCCAAATTCACATTTGATATAAATGGTTCAACCTTAGGTAATTATTCTTGTAATGGGATTGATGGTTTAGGGAATACTAGCATGGGGGCCTAAGAGGGATCTTTCTCATATCTACAAACTATTATCCACCCTAACTACAAAATCATATGCTACCAAGATATTTTTTTCCTCATAGGGATTGAATTATAACAATAATATCTCAAAATACTAAGTTAAAGTAAAATATCCATACCTATAGGTGGTCATGCTATAACAAGAATCTTTTTCTAGGACTTTTTAAATTGAGTATTCAAAATCGATGATCACTTCTTGTGGCACTTGCTTGATTGTTATCAATTGTCATAGTAATTAGATTTATCCCTCTTCTCATCAAATCTATTAAATAAGGTATTTATTAACTCATCACACATACATATTTAGTTGGATGGAAGATATTGGTACCATTTGAGTGTCTTTCCCTTAAAAGAGGTATCTAGTAACCTTAAGGCTACATTATACTTGGTGACATGATGAACAATACATATGTTTGCAATATCTTGGAGATGTTTTAAAGGATTATTTATGTCTTCTCCTATATAATTTGGAAGATCCTTAATAGCATTGGGTGGGATAAGATCCCTTGCAACTAGTGGTACTAGAGGAATCAAGGGGATTTCACTATTCTAATTAATAAAGTTTCTCATAACTCTTTGCATAGCCATTTGAGGAGGCAATAAATTTTCCTGTACCATTCTTATTCTAGGAGAGTATTCACTAATTGGGGAACAAAAAGATTTGGATTGGATTTTATGAGTGATCTTATAATTGGTCTTTTACACAAAATTCATAGTCCAATTAGGTGATTATGGTTCGTTTCTTATTGGGCATGCCAAAAAACTATTTTATGTTTTATATATGTTTGGTAATTACTCTCATATAAATACCAACACCAACAATGGGATATCTTACAAACATGGGATTTGATTTGCAAGATGACCTCTAGGATTTTAGATGCTAGCTCTCCATTAGATCTTCAAATAATTTTAATTTAATTTATAGATAAAAGAGAAAAAGAAAACTTATAAAAGAACCTATACTATGACAATGCATCAAATAATAAAAATAAAAATTATACTGACACTTAATTAGCACAATATTTCCTATTTTAATCATAATATTGGATTATAGCATCAAATAGAATATAGATGCATGATTTAAAAACTTTCACATATATCATTTGAAATCAATAAAAATAGGCACACCTTGAATAATTTTCCAATAGGATGAAAACTTAAAAGACAAATATTTCAACATAGAATGATACTTTCTCTTTATTGATGAACTGAGAAAAATTACAAAAGGAAAGATGCACAATCTCAAATTTATTCAATCAATTTTGAGAAGCATCTAGAAAGACTATATGTTTAACAATTCTTCCCTCCTCTTTGATTTGGTTCAATAATTTTCTTTTATACCAGTGGCCTATATCCTGGATGATTTTATTGGAGTTACAATAGTATATTTAGGAAAACTATTGTTACTTATCAATTTATCTTTTAAAATATAATTTTTTTCCCCTTTCAAATTTATAAGGATTAATAGCCTCTTTCCATTGCATGAGCTAGATCACTATGTTTTAGTTAGTGACATAACTTGGAGATTGTGACCTAGTTGTATTCTAGATGAGCACTAAAGTGCCACTTATCTTTCATTGATTTATTGTGAGGCTCATAGGCTCACTAACTCATTTATTTTAGTCCAACGGTGTAACACTTCATATTTTTGACTTTGACAAGATCTAGATGATGCATGAACCATTAGATAATTTTTTTATGATCAACGATTTAGAATTCTTGATCTCTCATTAAGAAAATAGGATCCACTGCCTCTAAATTGGAATTATATAACCAATGGTGCAAAATAAAGGATGTGTCAGACTAATAAAGCTTTGGATATGTAAAAAGGTAAAGTATGGACATCATTATTTTGATCTTCTTTTTAACCTTTCGTGATAACAAAAAATTGGGACCCACTTTAGATACAATGCAACATATATATTGGTCAATGATACAACACAAGAAAACCATTAGATTTCCATCTTTAAAATTGTATGCCAAGCCAACATGTATTTTGGGGAATACACCATGCATTTATTTTTCTCTGAATTATAAAGGGCTCACCTATTGATGACTCAGATGAATTAGTTAATGTTAAAAAATTTAAACTTGTCAAAATTGATAATGTATAAAAATTACAAGATATTTACGTGTGGTGATATACATCATAAAAATTTCCACCTATCATAAAATTGAAATCAAAACCAGCTCCCACTTGTCTCCTAATTCAAAATAAAATAGAGAATCAGGTTCTATAATCACCAAATAAGACAACTGAGCTGGATAACTAATACCATGTAATCACATCAGGGTGATCCCACAATAGTGGTTTACAATTTTTGGTCAAACTAGACACTGAAATTATTATTTTTAACTAAATCTTCACATTTGGGCACCTATAGCGGCTAAATCGTGAGGAATTTGAAGATGATGCAAACTAGAGTCTCATAAAAAAAAATCTGTAAATTCTAAAATTATTTTTTTCAAATTTTTTGGAATAATATTGCACTTCTTTTTCCATCTCCCACGAAAACAAGTTTTTTTCAGAAAACAACATTTTTACAAAGTGACACTCATTGTATACAACATAAATTTTTTTGTATGAAGGATAAAATTATAATTTTTTTGAATTTAGATTTGTAACTATGATATCTAGCACTTTCATTTCATCTCATATTTTTTTATTGAATATTGTTTCCTTAATAGAGTTTCGAAGTCAGACCAATTGCAATTCATACATAGGCGGACTGTATACAACATAACTTTTTCTGTATGTATCGAAATTCAATATTTTTTTTTTTAATAGATCAAGGACATCAATACCCAGTACGAAAATATTTTAAAAAAAATTATTTTGATAATTTTCTATTTTTCCACATGTGCAAAACAAAGAGCTTGATTTTTGGTGAAAAACCCATGTTTAATAAAACTAAAAAAACACATACATAATAAAACCAAAACATATTAAAATTATATTCTTGGGATAGCTCATTTCGAGGACTACCATAATCATTTCAAATAAATTTTAAATGAATTCATTTAATCCCCCAAAAGGTAAATCAAAAGTGATTTTTTATCAGCATTTTGATAGGTGTCAAGGAGACTCATTTATAGGTATGGTTTAAAACTAGCAAGGTTCTATCCAAGGGGGTTTGATCTAAGGTGGTTTGATCAAACCCTCTTCAATTGGAATCCTTAAAATGGAAATTTTAAAGGCTTAAATCATTATATTTTCTAAAAATATGCGAATTCAGCAAAAATCAATTCCTCTCAGAAATTGTAAACCAACTTTGTGGGATCACCCATCAATAACCATTTTTTTTTCAAAGCTCCATACATATAATAACCTCCATAATAATATGATCATCACCATCTATTCACCTACATTAGACTTCCACTAAAATGATGTCTCAAATATCACATTTGTATCATACATGTCCTCAAAATAAAAAATAACAAAAACTCTCTAGAGTCTACAAAGTGAAAAGGCACCTAATTTACAACAAATTTCTTATAAAATTCTCACCATGAACTACAAGAAGTCCAAATTTGAACATTGTAGGCATAATATATGACCTATTGAATCAATGAGAGAAAAAATAACTTCTACCAAGAATTTTCTATTAGAAAAAAATTGATACCACTACATAGTGATTGGAAATATCTTTTCATTTACTATAAGAAGTTAAGAGTTTGACACCTTAAGAAAAAACTATAACTCTCACAAAAAATTAGCTCCTTTAGGTAATTAAAAACACTATTTGGGTGCTTATTTGACCACAAGTGAGTGGCATTGCCTATTGAGTGGTGTTGGTAGTAGCATAGAAGTGGCTTTATTATAGATGGGGCTTGTTATATCACTTGAGTTGTTGTGAATTAGGGGTTTGGTGGCTATGTGGTGCAACCACTAGGCGTAAGAAAAACTCAAAATTTAAACTATTACAAATTTCCTCATGGTCCCTATCATCAAACCATAACAAGTTTAATATGGATCTATTTTTTTTGGCCATCTAAATATAATGGTGAGATTAATATTTTCCTAGGAGATCATCTCTAGAATTTCACCTCCAAAATCTTTATAAAATGAGATAGAAAAAAACAATTTCTAAATCAACTTAAAAACTAGTCTCTACAATACCTCAATATTAAAAACATATTTAAAACCTTAAAAATTCCTCCATTCTTTTCTTTCAATCTGACCTTAGATCCAATCATATACAAGGTTCACTCATACCAAGGGTTAAAAACCAGGAAAACCTCATCCCTTACAACTTGAAAACTATGCTCTTATACAAAATAAGATAAAATTTGGAGCAATGATATACCATTTTCACATAACCCTCATGAGAATCAAATTCAATGCATATTTAGAATGTACAATAAAAGATAAGAAACTATACCACAAGATAACACTAGATGTATCTTGGATAAAACTTCTCAAGAGAAAAACTCAACCTTCAAAAGCATCCACACAACTCAATATATTATCTCAAAGAACAAGATCACAATACATTTATAGAGTCTCCATGCAAGCTCCTGAACAGTCAAAGACCCCAATTTTATTCCTCCATAAGAACAATAAAATAATTTAAGCAATAACTTATAAAAGAAGCATGTAGCCACACATCCCAATCCAAGCTTCCACATATGCACCCTCAAAGATATGTTCAATCTAACCTTACTCAACCTTAACAACTATTAATGTTCTTTATTTTATAAGACAAGTTTGTACAAAGCCACTAATTGGTATTGCAAAAATTATGTGCCTTGAAACCACAAGCTCAATAATATTTGGTACTAAGATTTATATTATTTTTTTTTCCAATGTGACACACATTAAGTATTTATTTCAATGTCATATATAATATGAAGTATCCCCAAAAATGCCTAACCCATTCATATGATGTACACCAATTAAATAGTTATGTTTATATTATTAGTATTATTATTCTTATTATGTATAGTGTACAAAACACCTTTTCTGACAACTTACAAAAGAATCATTATTAGAAATAAGAGAAAATACCTTGAAAACCTAAGAGAAACAAACTACAAAGCACTGGTAACTAGAAAAGTACATATAGAATTTAGGTTAATAGAAGACATAGTCATAGGACCTAGTTAGAAGAAAACAAGATTTAAAAACCCTAGTTAGCAAAGACACCCACAAAATCCTAATAGAAAATCTTTGCAAGCACACAATTGGTACAAATGTCTAAGTAAAAGAACTAATTTGATAGGAAACACCTATAGAAAATTGAGTTAGAAAATAACTACAAACCTAGAAAGCAAAAATATCACTCATTAATAAAATTTTTAAATATTTAGTGTAGACATTGAGATACAAAGTATAAATATCTATTGAATAACATCACTAGGACACTTAAAAACCTACAAAAGAAACACTAAAATAACCCACAAAGAAAAACAAGCTAAAATCTAGAATAAAACGAAGAGGATGCAAGCAAAAAACCAATATTTTAAACTAACTATACACATCCAATTTAATAATGAAAGGGTTCAAAATAAGGATTGTGCAATGAGATTTTTCCCATTATAGACCCTTTGATGAATGGACGAGCTCTTGATGTTGATGGGGAAAGTTGGTTTGGGGTTTCTCTTGGAGACTTCAAAGTTGGACAACATGTAATTGCATCAATGGATTCTCTATATGTGATGTGATATCCTTGTGAGAGACATTGTAGATATTTGGTTGAGATCTTGTAACAAATCATAGGGCTACCCTTAATTGAGATGATTTTTGTTCAATGATTGGTGAAAAGTGTTGGCAAAGTGGTTGCAAGATGGAGGTTTGAATCTCATTGATTATGATGGATGGATAAGATGCAAAGTTACTTTGAATTTGTATCTTGTAAATGATTGGTGATAAAGTGGTAGAAATATAAATGGCTAAGATTTGATTGACTTGAATAGATGAATGCGATGCAAAGTTATTTTGGCGTTTGTGATGTGGTGGATGAGTGAATATTTAAATGAAGTTATTTTGTGATAGGATTTTTTTAATTTTTTTTAAAAAATGTGTGATGACATGAATATGAACCAAATTAGTTAAATAAACATGATTTATTTAATTAACTAGTGTATAAGAAATTATCTTAATTAATTAAATAAAGATAACTTTTTAAATAATTAGTGATGGAAATCAACCTAATTAATAAAGGACCGAAATCCAATCACTCTTTAGAATTTTTACCCTCTACCTTCTTTCTACATTGAGAGAAAAGGACGTGAACATCATATTCCAACCAGTAATATTGAAGATTCATGATTATTACCAATAATATTGACTACTGGTGTGAACTGATCAACCCTTCACTTTCAAAGCCCAGTTCTTCTCGAAGGGGGTAGAAACTAATAAAAAGTTAACGTAATCCATGTGTTGATAACCATAGCACGCATTGATCCTGTATACTGAAATGGTGATTATTGTTGACCCGTAATTTTTCATATGAATCGCTTAAGAAACCTAACAAAATGCTTAGACTTTACCTGAAATTATTCAAGCAATCTTCACAATATGAAATTCCAATTGGGTTAGTTACTGAAACATGAAACATGTATTACAAATGATATTCAACTAAGAAACAATTGTAGACGTACATTCTAATTTGTTATCGTAATATGAATCCCATTTACAAATACCCAACAGTAATCAGGCTACAATCTAGAGCACAATTAACTGTTGAAGTACATATATAATCTATACAATAAATGTTTTGAGAACACAATTATTTGAAATTCTGAATATCAAGACCATCTTCTTCGTTCTTATCTAAGCGTAGTGTTTGGAAGAGGAGATCTCCTGTGGAGCGATCAGGCTATCCTTCTCCTGGATAATGGTGTCTAACTTTGACAACGTCTTCCTCCACAGATAAAACTATTTCGTCATGGCCACTGGGCGTGTGTTCGATTCTCTCCGCCACCCTCACCACATCTTCTTCCACAGTTTCCTGAGCCACTATGGTAGACGCCACTAACACAGGAGGCTTTCTTTTCATGTGCCTCGCAAAGCAGAACATCAGGGAAAACAGAAATATGATAAGCAAGGAACCGACTACAGAAGTAACAATGATAATAATCTTTTTCTTATGGTGTGTGTTCTTTTCCGGAGGCGGAGCATTAGAAAGTGGTGGCGGCACGACTGCAGGCAGAGGCGGCGGTGGTGACGGAAGGAGTGGCCTCGGAGATGGAGCGTTGTTTGAAGGGGAGGCCGACAGCGGCGGCGGGTAATATTGAGGAGGGGGAGAAGGGGTGGTAGGAGGCAATGGTGGAAAAGATTCATATGGAGGAGACAGGATAATTGCCGGTGATGGCGTTGGTGGGTAAGCGGAGAGTTGAGGTGGCGGTGACTGCACAGCGGAGGGTTGGGGTGGCGGCGTCGGGTAATTTGATGGCTGTGGAGGAGGAGGTGAAGTGTAGATGTTAGGCGGACATCTATTTGGAGGTGGTGGGTGGAGATGGTGCCAGGAAAACGGCCTCGTTGCGAGGCAAAGAATAAGAGTGGCGATTACAAGCGGCGAAGGGGATTTCATTGTGCGGAGTAAAAGAAATTCGATGGTTTTAGTTGCTTTTGTAGTAGGAGAGGATGAGCAGGTGACGGAGTAAGGAAGATCTAAGGGTTACGTTCCGTATTAAAGTTAAGCTTCATAGCAAGTTGAGCTCGCATGATTATCTTAATAATGTTATTGACATTTTTCTCTGCAATTTAAAACATTTCTTTTATTTCCGGGTCTACCATATTTCGTCGCCGTTCTCTTAAAATTTTAGATCTCTTTTCTTTTTTCATTGGAATATTTTAGTTTAAAATGGCCTATAATTAACTCGAAGAATAAGCTTTTTTGCAATTGACTTTTTCCTTTTAAACCGCTTTTTTTTTATGGTTATATTGATGCAAACATATTTTAATTGTTAGTCACATGAAGCAATGATAGTGTTAGATATCAAGTTGGATTCTTGATCTAGATGAGGATAATGAAAGATTATAACTGATTTTCTTATGTAGTCAAAAAAAAAAGATTGACAAACAATTAGTTTTGGTGTTATACTTAAAGATGTCTAATATTTAGAAGTAACATTTTTTTCGAAAGTTAGTTTGCCCACTTTTTAGTTCAAAACATTAGATATTAAACTAGTATATGTGTAAATGCAAATATACATTCCTTAAGCTTTAGTTTAGGAAAATTCATTGAAATATACACATAAATATAATTAGCTTAGATTAGTAATTAAATTAATGGTAAAAATAAAAATAGAAATAATTGTACTTAGTTTTATATTTGAAGAGCGCATTAAATCTAAAAAGAGTCTAAACTTGATATGCTTCAAGGGTCATGAATAACATATATGTGAATTTAGTAAGTGCTTTGAAATTATAATTTTTTATTTACTCCATGCAAATGGACAAATTTAGGGATCAATACAAATTCTACACTCATGGTTATTTGGTGTATCTACAAATTTGTAGACTAGACTATTCTTCACTTCATCTTATTTATCTTTGTATCTTCTACCTCTTTTGATAACTAGGGACTAGAGGTATTTTATAAATAATTTGATAGGGCTATTGGTAAATCACAAAAATATGTGCTATACCTAAGTCAACCTACATAAATGTATATGAAAAATAAAAAATAGTAATATTTAATCATATATATGCCTCTAAGAATGTTTGTACAAAACTATATTCTTTTTAGTTTGCTAATTGAAATGTATAATGTGAATGATATACAAATTATTCTTCAATTTTTGATATATACAAAAGAATGCATTAGATGACTTTAAATACCAACTAGGATATAACAACACATCACATAAATTTGTGTTTAGTCAACCTTAGGTGGGAAGGATATAGATAGTATTGGCCTTCACCCCAAAATATAAGATGTGTACCTTTTTGTTTAGTTTTTTATTGTATTTGGATGACGAGAATATGGAGCAGCTATATTATATTACACAAGTCAAGTATTATATGGTGTGCAACAACACAAAGTTAGTTCCAGAGTAGTCACACAAAGTTGGCTTTGAAAGTTAAACTTTGAAGTTCCAAATCTTAAGTTCTAGATCCATAGTATTTGCTATGAATTTCTTCTTTGCAACATATTGGATCCCAAGTTGCTACCTCATAATTGGCTCCTAAGTTGCTTCTTCTTAACTGGCTCTCAAGTTACTATTTTAGCCTAGCTCTTGAGTTCAAGCAACTCCTGATATTTCCATATAGCTCCTAATTGTTCCATAAAGCCCTTGAGTGTTCCTATCTTTGAAATTCCTAGCTTTGGAGTATCTTGGTTCTAGATTAGTTGCATAAAATTGGATTTAGAGTTACTGTTTTAGTCCAACTCTCAAGTTACTATCACAAACTGGTTCTTGAACTTGGATTTCTAAGTCTGGCTTCCAAATTTTCATAATAGCTCTTAAGTGTTTTAGGTAGCTTCAAAATATTTTAAAGAATAATTTTTTGATATTTGTGATCATATGAAATTTGATTGGTGGATGCTATTTGTGCACAAACATAACTAAAGAGATTAAAATAATAATAATAATAAAAGGGTGAGGTGGAAGCAAAGGGTCCACTCAAAAGGTAGGTGTCATATATTAATTTTTTTATTTTCATGTGATAAAGCATATAGAGATGGGGTCTAGGTAATGCAAGTTTTTTTTTTAATTTTCTAGAGAGTGTACCACTCCACTTATTCTATAAATTCCATGTAAATCTAAGTAGGGGCATTAGAAATATGGTGCTCATTTTCATTTTAAGTGGAGAAGCTTATAAAAATAAGCAATAAATTTGGGTTTTGTTTGTTAGTGTATTATTATTATTTTAGGATATGTTTTAAATTGTACATGTTATCTAAGTATATTTAGGTAATTATTTTTTAATTACTTAAGTTAGAATAGGATAACGAGTTTGCATAATCATGGGATTTTTTTTTTCCTCATGGATTTGAAAACTTGGATAAGCAATCCCTCTCTTTTTAGTTTTATGTCTTATCTTTATTCTCATAACATTTGGAAGCTATAAGACTATATAATTAAAAATTGTCTTCCTTCTTCTGCTAACAATAAAGTAAGCATTGTGAGATATTTAAGTTCTTGGAGACTTTTCATTCATGCACTCAACCCCTAAAAGTCACAAAATTTGCATTTTCTTAGCAACAGATGAAGTTTTGACAACCAAAATCGAAGGAAAGGAGCTACAAACTGGTATTCTTAGGCCTACATTTTCATATTCAAGGAAAGAAAAACATAGTCTATGGCGTCCTTGTGCCCTAGACCAGCAAAAATCAGCTCAAAATTATATGATAGATCTACATTTGTGTTTTCTCTCCTTATTTCTAGATCTCAAATTTTTCTTTTTATTTCCAGTTTATCATAACTCATAACAAAATTTTATGTTATCATATTTTACCTCTAAGTTACATCATTGCATCGCATCAAAATCCAAACTTTAAGGCCTTTAAAGAATCAGATTCAATGTTTATTGACTCATCTTTTGGTTTGTGTTGGTGATTGAAGTTGTTGGTCCCAAATCCCTAAGGTTTGATAATCTTCCAAGTGCCAAGGGTTTCAAACTTAGACCAATGATTGAGGTAGCTAATACCTACTTCATTTTTGGCTCTGCAAGACCAAGGGGGTATTCCCTAAGATGTCAAATTAATGATTTGAAACACTACACAATACCTTAGAACAAACTATACCCACTCCATAGTGTACCCCAATACTAGTGTCACAATATACTTATGTGCTAGATTGGATAAGTTAAGCATATTTTTAATAGATAACATACCATATTAGTGTCCGAGAATGACTTTATGATATACCCTTGTATTGATGTATTCATTCAAACATGGCAGTACAAAACAAAAATAAAGTAAAAATTTAAAGGTTTTTTTATTTGATGTGTTTGGAGTGTTGAAGATGATAAGAGAGAAAATAAATTATAGACTGGTGCCTTTATCCATTGGTCTATGAAGTCTCTATATTTAACCATAGATTCTATAAATGAAAGAAGACAATGAATTAATCAAGTCACCACAAAAGACCATGCCTTTTAAAATGCACATACAAGCTAGGCTCTACACATGCACTTAGAAAGATAATAGATGGAACTTACAAAATATTAAGAGAGTCTACTTAGTAATCCTCAACCATTCCCATACATTTTCTTTATTATATTCAAAAGATACTATGCAAAATATTTGCATAGATCTTACAAACTTCTAGCTGAAAAACTAGTCAATGAGGGTATGTGCAGGATCATCATGGAAAAAATAGGCCTTTAAGTGGCAATAAAATTCAGAAAATCACAGTTAGGCAACTTGACGTAAAAATTTGAATAAGTTATCTATATTATTTCAAAAATATGTAAGAATAGAACTTGTAGCAAATTGAATGTACTTTCTAAACTACTAGGTTTATTTTATTTTTTAAAATCTATTTGGTGAAATTTTGAAATTTCAATGCAGTAGTACTTAAATTTCAAGGAAAAAATAAGAAGTAGGTGTTTGTTTGACCACCCTAACCACAATCAAATGATAATATTTTTTTATAATATTTTAGATATAAGTAAGGGACTCATGTTCGGATGTGATGCATATTTTTTTGTATTTTTTCCAATTAAATAATTAATTATGATTTTTTTAGTACAAATATTAAAAAATATAAAAACTTGTATGTCTAGCCACCTTAACTTGGTCAAAACTTCATGAAATTCATTTTTTTTTTAATCCTATAGTATGCGAAGCAGAATGTGATGCATAATTCAGATTCAAAAAATGCGATACTGTTTGAAAGTTATGGATGTTTTTTCAATCAGCCTATCAATTAGGAATTTAGTTGTAATTCAAATAGAAAATGAATAATAATCATTTATTAAATTCAAAGTAAAGCATAATTTATATTGGTGTAAAGCTGAGAATCTCCTTTAAAAACCCTTTTCTTTTAATCAATTTTGGGTAAAAAAAATTCGTCAACCACATGGGTCATCATATCACTTAGCTATCACCACCTTTTGGCCCATCATGATCCTGCACATACCCATGATACATTGGAAAATACACACCATACATGAGGAGACACCTTGCTAAGGTCAATTCTACCTTTAATCATTCATTCTTCAAGTTTACAAACATTATTACAAGGCTAGGATCAAACCCAAATCATTACAATACAAAAATGTCTATACCCAAAACTCTCTCTCTCTCTCTCTCTCTCTCTCTCTCTCTCTCTCTCTCTCTCTCTCGCTCTCTCCCACTCTCCCACTCTCCCTCTCTCCCTCACCCTCTCTCCCTATAGACTCCTATCTTGAACTTCCATTTACAATTTTAATAATTTTCCTTCAAAAGACTACATGGCAATTTTGAAGCAAGAATGCATTTTTGGCATATTGGACTTGTAGACTCAAAAATTAAACTTAATACACCTTAAATAGTCTTCATTGACCTTATTTAGCATAAATAGATCACACCTAACCTCTCAACCTATCAACCTTCAAATGTGTAATCTTGCAAATAGTATATTAGGTGGGAATCGAGAGAGGAAGAGTTGATGGTGAGTGGCATAGTGAAGGCTAGAGAAGAAGAGTTTGAGGAATATGGTGTTAGGATAGGGGATTATCCTCGGTTGTCATATTTGGTTATGTGGCAGATGTATGCTAATATGGGGATGGTTCTAACCTTAAATAACCTGAGAAATATTGTGAAGAGAAGAGTTGAAGGGCATAGATACATGTCTAGTTGGCAAAAGCTTATGGAAGAGAATGAAATAGAGATACTAATGTATGGATGTTTAGCTTTGTGTACAAAATTTTTGTGTGCGGGTGTCAAAGCTTGGGAAACACCATTTGCAGGTGTCAATGAAGACAAATAGCATCAAGAAGATCCATTTGATAAGGATCAAGCATGGCAATACCAAGACAACGCAAAGCATGAAGGGTACAAAATCCCTCGGATGAAGATTTCCATGCAAGTGACTTGGGGCGGGTTTGAAGGGATTGTGAAGAAGATAGGAGTAGACCTATGGAGAGATTTATGGGGCATAAATATTTTGTACCTGAGGAGTATGGTGCAGGAGCACCTAAAACATGTAAGATTCCATGAATTGACAAGGCCATTCCTCCTTTTGTATAGGCTATACCTTAGAGGAATGGGCGTGAATTAGATAGGGGTAGGCGTAGGAACAATTTTTTAGGGGTGATTAATGGATTAGAGTGGTCTGAGAATTCTTCCTTGTTAAGAAACACATATTTTTGTGCCTTTTGAGTAAGGCTAGAGAGTGATTTTTTGAGAAGTTGAATAAAAATAGGTTGAAACTTGTTGGAAACTATTGGAAAAAGTGTATTTAATGGTGTTTAAGAGTTCTGAGTGATTAAGAGTAACCCAAGAAGAGTAAAAGTGTGAAACACTAGTTGGAAGGGGCAAAAACAAGGGAAAATTGGTGATTTTACAAAGAAAGTGTAAGCCAAATTATGGGGTGACATAATACAATGATGTTTTAAGTTTAAGTAGACAAAATTAAGAGGGAATGAAGTGGTTTCAGGATTCAGTGAGTTTAGAGCATACAAGTTCCAATAATCCCTACCAACATGCCAGTGAACTGTTTGATACAAATCTTTGGTAGACATGTATGAAAAATGTGGTAGCATAGACAAGGCAGTGGACTATTTGAAAAAAATCCTCAAAGAAATGTGGTCTCATAGAATTCCATGACAATCAAATGCAATTGACTGCTGTTCCTAGTTTTTAGTTATGCAATACGAAGTAATTGCATAACTGCTTAGGTTGACTTTGTAAAAACTATATTGTAATTGAATTTTTTCCATCTATCAACATCTAGTTGTTAGTTATGCAATGTGAAGTAATGATTTGAGTTTAAAAGATGTGCAATGCAATGCAATCAACGATATAAATATAAACTACATAATATAACCATTCTTTTTTAAGCTATTGTACATTGATATTTAACCATTGCTTAAGATAAAATTTTCAAAGAATTTAATCATGCACATGAGGAACAAATTAAATTTCTATTGTCAACTTCTATATATCAAATTATACAATAATCAAG
Source organism: Sequoiadendron giganteum (assembly GCA_007115665.2). Taxonomy (NCBI): domain Eukaryota; kingdom Viridiplantae; phylum Streptophyta; class Pinopsida; order Cupressales; family Cupressaceae; genus Sequoiadendron; species Sequoiadendron giganteum. Next base: position 45,252,616 of record CM021103.1, on the reverse strand, counting down.
TGTATGTCCATATACAAAAATGGCATTGACGCCAACTCAAACAAAGTTTTACAAAATGTGGCATATGCCATCTCCATATCTATTCAAAATTTACATGCCAAAATATCTATCTCATCCTAAACTACTGGAGGATCATCAAAATGCAGCCTCTTTGAAGCACTCATTGGATCTGAAGGTAGTTGCACAAGAAAAATTCAAACCACAATTAAGATTACTTATACTATATAATTTAAAATTGAATAATTAACTTCAAAATTTATATACATTAAATTTTAATTGAAATCTTGATTACCTGAAATATATGTCTCTTCAAAGGGTTAGGAGTTCTAGAATATACCAAACCAAAATTTGAAATGCCAATCTATATATGTGAACAAAAACATAAAATTGATCCAAGTTAGCATGCGATTATTGGTAATAGGAACATATTTACCAAACACAAAATAAAATAAACACATACCTCTTTAGGTTGATCTTTTTCTTTATCTCCTTGAGGTGTTTCAACACCTACTCCTTGAGGTGTTCCAATACCTACTCCTTTAGGCATTGTGTCACTTGTCAACAACGATGTATAACTCATAATCGCTTGTACATAAAAATGACAAGTACATATGAAACTACCAATCTATGTCAATGTATGTATAATCAATATAAGATCTTAAAAATCTTAATTCAATCCAATTTGAGTTCAATTACCTTCCCCTTATCTAACTTTGCACCTCCATAGCTTGGACTAGGTATTTCCTACAAAAGGAAAATAAGATAAACATATAAGTTATTATATAATTTCATTAATGTCAATTCAAATGACAAACAAGTATATAATAAAAAATGTAAACGAGTGAGTGCAAAAATATATACTGTGTGTGTGTCGAGGCCAAATGAAATGGCCCTAAGGGTGCTACCAATCACTCGTGTGAGCTCCTCCTCAAACATCAATTGTTAAATAGACCATGTAAATAAATATTAGTACTTGATATTATCTCTTATTAATATTCATTTAAAAACAAATGTAAGTTATGAATTTATAACTTAAATCTTACCTATGTCACTATTCCAACATCCTCCTCTCTAGCAGGAGAGGACTCTGTAGGGTGCACTCCACTCCCCTACGACTGATCTACAATGTCCACATCATGGAGGTCATAATCAAAAGTGCCCAAGGGATGCTCAATGGGTTGTACAAGAGGACCCAAGCATATCTAGTGGCACACAAATATGTGGACCTAAGGAGGATGATGCAGTAGCACTCGAGCCTTCACCAATATCACCAGAATGTGGCTGAGCTACTGTAGAAGCATGCAAAACCAAATGACCACTCAAAGAGTGAATAGCCTTAATAGTCTATGTGGTTGCATCCTCGATAATCTCTGGATGATATACTGGAGGTGGCAGAGGAAGGGGAGGAGGGGGAACATATGGGTGCGAGACTACTCTAACTGCCCCTAGTCTATCCTGGGGCATACCTCCATCGACACCCTGGAAGGGTTTAATGTCAAAGTAATTGACATGATTCCCTAACACAAACTCAACATATAATTTTTTAATATAGTAAAATGGTATATCAGAATTATTGTTCGGTGGTTTATAAAAAACCATACACCAATGATCCCAAAAGTTATCTACAATGTCCCTATTCATGCACCATTTTATAGAACGTTTTGGTTTATTAACATTCACTGGCAAACCGGTGTGGGGGTTAACGAATAAAGAGGCTATTTGGGCTTTGGTTATTTGGAGATCTTTCACATCATCATAAGATAATCCACATGGATAATATTCCCTCATGTCTTCTCACCATGAATGAAAGGCATTATGTTGGGTGGATAGGGTTTCTATATTTTTAATTATTTCCTTCAATGTCTTTTTCATATCTCTCAATCGATGGATTGTCTTATAAACTTGAAAAATGCCCCTCAATTGCCCCAATTTTTCACCAATTAAGTCTTCAATTGGTGGTTGCGGAGGTGGTGGAGCATTTGGTTGCGAAGGTGGTGGAGCGTTTGGCATTTGTGCATTTTCATTCTCAGCCATAATACCTGATTAAAGTTAAAAACTATTTAATCTAATTGAAATTACACAATATAAATGAAATTATTGTAAAAAACCCTAGTTTTTAATAAAAATCCAAAAAAACCCCTCCTTTTTCAAAAAAATCCATAACAAACTCTAGTTTTTGATAAAAATACATCAATACTAGTTTTTAATCAAAATCTATTTAAAAACATTAATTTTTAATAAAAATTCATTGTAAACTCTAGTTTTTAATAAAAATCAATAAAAAACCCTACTTTTGAAAAAAAATCATAAAAACTACTTAAAATTATAAGAATCTAACTAGAAAATCAATTAAAACATTAAAAAACCCAAAAACTTACCTTTCAAATTGGATATCTGGTCAAAACGGATATCTGATTTCGACTTCTCCATGTGCGCCCACGTTCAAAATGTGTGAAATGACTTTAACAGGCCGTTGCTTTTTATTTACATAGTTTTCTCAAATCAGATATCTGATCCAATTCAGATATCTAATTTGTAAAAATAGGTTTGGGCATTGCTTTGGAGCAATGTACTAACACCCGAGCCTAAAAAAATTCAACTCAGCATTTCCGCATTTTTGAGTCGATCGAAAATGTAATTTTTTTCCCATTGCCACTTTTTGGCCCATCGTGATCCTGCACATACCTGGCTACCCTCTTGACAAGAAGTGCTTCAAGCTCATCTAGTATTCTCTCTTCTTCCTTAATCTCTCTCATTTCATGCTCGTGCTTGGACATTTTTCTAGAAGGAATTTCTCCCAGTTCATATCTCTGCTTATCTTTTTTGGAGATAGTAGCTTTGAATGCAGATTTTTTCTTAGGAAGAGATTCACCAAACTCACTTAACTCAAAAGCAACAAGCTTACTAATCAACATGTATCTGATTACATTTGTCACAGTTCAGATCTCCTCAATAGAAGTAGCTTTGTGTTTGTATGCAGCAGGCAAGGATCTGAGCATTTTAGCAACAATATCCAATTCTTCCAATGTTCCACCAGCACATCCGATACTACATACAAGTTAATTCACTCTCTGCATAAAAGAAGTGATGTTATCATCTTCACCCATTCTCAATGTTTCATATTTCCCTTTCAAGCTCTGCAACTTAGCAATCTTCACATAGTTATCACCTTCATACAAAGTTTCCAACTTTTTCCAGATCTCATAAGCAATCTTCAGCTCCATTACATTTGTCATTTCAGAATATATCAAAGCACTCAATAATGCTTCCTTAGCCCTGATATTGTACTCGGATTCCTTAATCTCACTTGCAGTAGACGGACCATTTTGTGGGATGATATATCTATTCTTTGTAATCATCTAGTAAGGTTCACCAATGCATCTCAGATGACACTCCATTCTAGTCTTCCACAAGGAATAATTTGTTCCATCAAATCTCATACTATCCTTCTTATATTTCACCATCCCGGATCACCTTAAGAGATCAAGCTTCTCTAGAGGAACCTGCTCTGATACTAATTGTTGGCAACACAAGGGCAGACAACTGAGAGGGGGGTGAATCAGTTGTCACAAAAATTATACTTATTAAACTTAATCTCATATCTAATAAATAAATGTGAAAGCATAAACCATCACCACATCAAAAACATACATAACACCAAGACTTTTTGTGGAAACCCTGTTAGGGGAAAAACCATGGTGGAGGTTAATCCACAAGATTATACTTTGTTAAAAGTATTACAAATGGGGAATGCACATGCATTCAGGCACACTGCCTAGAGCTCACTACTCAAATACAAAAGGCTTACTACCCAAAGGAAGACACACTTTATTATAGTCACATTTGGATTACACTCAAAGATTTGAACTGAGAAAATAACATCTGCTAATGCTTGATAACAGTTCTGGTTAAGCACATGAACACTTCCTTTTTCTCATTCTTCTTCACACTTTAAACTTCTACCTTCGAAAGATTACAACATTATTTACACATAGCACCTACACATCTCGCTCTCCACTTCGCACCATGCATCAAATGGTATAAACAATCAATCATATATATTTGTAACTAAGGCTAACATCCACTACATGTCGGCCCAACAAAATATGAAATGTGTACAAACTATCGACCCAAATTAATAAATAAATTATCAATGTGAATGAAATATTGTCAGCCAAAACATAGCAAGGACCGAAAAAAACATGTCTCGGACATGAAACACCTTAAACAATTAGCCTCAAAGATCCACAACATGCTACAATCACCATGTCACCCATGATCATGAAAAAATGAACTCTCAGAAGAAAATCACCAATTGTGAGGACAAAAATCGATGCGAACCAACAACACAGATAGAGCACGATCTAGAAAAATCCACAAGAATCATGAATCACCATAGAAGCATTCAAAACAACTTAGATTACTAGAATCACATCATCTTCTTTCAGGAACACCAACTACAACAACGAAAGAGCTGTGAGAACACCGAAACTCATAGCTTGATCAAATCTTCATGCAAACCTCTGAAAATTTAGGTGGATAAACTAGATATACTTTTCAACAAACCCTTCAATCCATAACTCCTTATCCTCAATATATTGAGCTAGCCATCATACTTAACTTCACTGCATCACTGACAACCTGCAACTTATTTTATTACAATTTTCTTAATATCCTTGACATATACAACCTTACAAACATTAATGACAATAGTGTTGAAATCAATGACAACCACATATCAACAATATCCAACAGTATCCAACAGTATCCAAGAAATATTTTATTCTATTGGCTTTGCAATTGCTTCTCTCTAGAAAAAATTCTAAACAAAAATCTTCAACCCTTAGAATGAGAAAAAAAGTGCAATTTATACCTCTACAAGTTGTGATGGAGGAAGGACCAATGACAGGGCTTGAATTCCTAGTAAATCATATGCAGACATGTGGAAATCTAAATCTAAGAATAAATTGTGCCACAAAATTCCCAATACCCACACCATGCCTCCACATTAATGACCACACAAAATTGGAACAAACCCCCATGAAATCAACATCAAATCATGGTCAAGATTGAATCTCTAACATAAAGAAGGCTTCAGAATCATAAAGAAGCATGGGTATCATTTTTTCCCACATGGAGTTGTTGGAAAATGCATTTAAGATCATCCCTATGGCCCCGAGAATCAAATTTGGCAGTTGAGAAAGTTGTTGCAACATTAATAGTGAAAAATGTGAAAACTTCATAGAAGGTCCAAAAGTCAGAATAAGATCCTACAACCTTGATTGGATCCTAGCAGTGAGGAAAAACCAATTAGGATCGGGAATAGAAATTGGAATTGGACCTTTCGGTCCATTAGTATAATTTTTTTGTCAGGACTCGAAGTCCCAACATGATTGGATAAAATAATGTTGATCGGGATTAGAGATCTTGATCAGACTTGCACCATTTGTCCAAAAATCCAGTCGAGACCTGAAGTTCTGATCAGATAAAGAAATAAAAGAATTAATAATTTTGGACATGCCACATGGAAACATTTCAAAATTCGACAGGCCAAAGAGGGACCCACCAATAGATATTTCACAAACTCACATATTTTGAATCAAAATGTGGTTTCAAAACCACCTTTGGAGTCTGACGAGGTTTTAAAATCACATAAAAGTTTGAAAAGGAGGAAGAAAAGAAGGAAAAAGAAACCAACATCAAAGTTTGAGGGTGGTTTTGAAATTTCCATCAAAGCCCAACATGGTTTTGACAACCATGTCAGAGCTTGACAGGGTTCTCAAAACCACTTGAAGTCCCGAAAAGGGAAGAAAAGAAAAAGGAGAGAAGAAAAAAGAAGGAAGAAGAAGAGTTGGAGTTGAAAGATGACCTTTTGAAACCATTGTCGAGGGCCGAAAACATTTCTAAAACCTTATAAAGTTTCAACAAATACTTTACTTATCAACTTTGTTATGAGGTTTCAAAACTAATGTCAGGGCCTGACAAGGTTTTGAAAACCTTGTAAAGTTTTGACAAAGACTTTACTCAGCCATTTTCAAACAGGCAAGTAGGCTTGTGAAAAATAATTCAAAGGAAAGAAGTGAGAGGAACAAAGTAGGGATGGAGAAAGAAATCAGACTTAGACACTTCATATTCAAGTCCAAAATTTTGATCGGGACCCAAAGTCCCAATCGACATGATTAAGATGACACCCACTAGTACATAAACAATAGTATATGACTAAAAAACTACTAAAAACTACATATAAATGATTGAACTTGGTCACGTGACCATTAGTAGTTTATTGCCAGTCATTTATAACGCGACCAAATTTATGACTAAACTGATTTTAGTCATTTATTGGTTGTTTTGATTGATTGATTTGGTAGTATATTAAATAGATGTTAATTTAGTCATATTGTTCACTGAGCTTGGTCACATGACCATTAGTAGTTTTTGGCTAGTCATTTATTTGGCTGTTTTGATTGATCAATTTGGTAGTATATTTTTAGTCGTTTATTTAGTCATATTTATTCATCGATTTATGTCAATTGGTAGTATATTTATTAACTGATTTTTATCAACTGGTAGCATATTTAGTCATATATTTTTAGGTATATTTATTCATTGATTTCTATCGGTTGGTAGTATATTTAGTCAATTGGTAGTTTATTTAATTGTTTTTGTTCACTAATTTCTGCCTAAAAGTGTTCGAAATGAGATAATATTTTTGAGGTTTAAACATAAAACACATAAAAACATAGTCAATCATTCATTTGCACATAATGAAACAACTATTAAGAAGGAAAAATATTGAAATTTTATTGAGAAAAGGTGTTCTTATAGTAGATACAAGAAAAAAATATGTGTCTTTGCTTTGAAATATGTGTTACAAAGTGTGTTTCTTAGTGCTTTGATTGAGAAAACTGAGTTACAATGCTCTGGTTTTTTCTTATACAACTCCAAAACATGAAATAACTACTTGAAAAATGAAGCCTAAGGGTCCTACAAAAGATTCCTCTATAGACTTCACACCATGAATACTCAATATGGATTGAGAAAAATGTTCTGCATATACTTTGACTGATAAGCTTTGTTGAACATGACAGTGGATAAATCCAAACTGATCACAAACATTTATCAATGGATGAGCCTCTGGAAGTCTTGCTTCCATAAGAAATTTCTTTGTCTTTTCAACATCATAAAAGTTTGACTCTCTAGTTACACGTTCCACCTCCTTGATTTGTCTAGTTTTGGCTCCTGATTCAATATATTTAAAGTGAATGTTAGGATCCTCAATGCCAATGACATTGAAAATACAGTTCACCATAAAATTACAAGGTTACCAAGCTACTAGAAAATTACCTCCTCAAATAGATCAATGAATATCAGTGAAAAAATGATACAAGTGACAATCCAAAGTCAAATCACCCGGAGCTCAAATATGCACCCAGGAAGAAATATATCCCTTCATAAGACTTGAACTATTCAAACAACTTGATGCATGAATCTAAACCCAATATAGGTACTACAATAAATAATCATGTAACGAAACAAATTACATTGAGAGCAATAGTTTAATAGTCACCTCAACTTCAGAGTTCCATATAAAAAACCATAAGGTATTTTTTCAATAGAAAGAAGATATGTGAATTTACAACAACTAGAAAGCAATTACCTGAAGAAAGAGATCTGTGACATGACATTGTAATCAATTAGACAACTACCCTCCATTTGAGACATTATTAGTGCAAATTTTACAACGCCCTACAAAATTTACTCAACAAATAAGACCTCTCTTCAAAATATCTTTAGATTCAACATCAAAAATATATTTCTATCAAATGTAATAGAGTAAAGTGAGCATCATATCTAGCATATACACAATGAATGAAAGTTAGTGAATTTGCAGTGAGTATCATTTCAAGCATATACACAATGAAAGTATAGTCTTGAATAGGTTTGGTGAATAAAGTTCTTGTATCAACGCTAGCCTTGAGAGGAGCATGTAGCATTATAACACTGCCCCACAAATGATACTAAAGGGGTAGATTTTTTATAGGAATCAATTAGCTCCCTATAAAAGTAAGCAACTAAGGGTTTTGTTGTGATCTTCATGAGAGATTGAAAGACAGGGAGTTCAACCGTCTTAGTTCATTGTCAATATGATGTCCAAATTCTAAGACAGTCAATATTAGTTGATAGTTTCATGAAGCCATGCTTAGATTTTGTGCTTACACAGAGGTTCTTTTATGAGCATTGCACAAACAAGTATTGGAGATAAATATAGTTTCAGTGTCCACCATTTAAAGCCTTTTTATTTGAAAAGATCATCATATAAAAATGACAATGAAGACAAACTTATGCCAAGGATGTTATGACTGTGCAAGGGTTCAAAGTGCAAGGTGGAAATCCTCTTAATCAAACTCTGAATAGTGCTTCAAAGATAGGTTGTTCTTGTGAAATGACAAGGAGGTGACTTTGCACGTTGATGCCAAATACAAGCATAACAAATATTTTTTTACAACACTAATTCAATTGATAGATAAATAAATGGGTTGATTTATATTACATGACCAAAAGATGACAAAAAATCAACAAATCTTCTTCATCTAAATTCATCTCCTATTGCAAGAGAAATTGTTCTAAGAGATGTGAACCATTTTCATCATTTTAAACAACCTGGGCAATGTTCATGTGGAGAATATTGGCGATGCTAAATTAAAAAATCTGAAAAATAGGTTTTCACTATAATAATGTGCACTACATCAATATATAGTAATAATGAATGGACATCCATCAAAGCATAACAACATGGATTTTTGTGCCCTACTAGACATACATGAAAATGTGGAAGCATAGACAACACAACCAAACTTTTTCAAAAAATTCCTCAAAGAAATGTGATATCATGGAAGGAATCCTTCCCTGCTCTCCCCACAAACACTTCAAGTCATGCCCGCGATGATGCGGGAAATCCTAATAGGCTTTCCCACATCATCACGAGCATGACTTGAAGTGTTTGTGGGAGAGCGGGGAAAACTAGGGTATGGATTAGAGTGGACATTGTTGAAATGAAATGATTGGAGTGAGTGATTCATGTTACATGTGTAATAGTAGGCGACATGACTTGATGGAATAGATGGATGGACTACCTAATATATCGAGGAGATAGAGGATTGGATTGAGGAGATCGATTTGAGGTTCACTACTCCTACTAAATTAGAACATAATTGGGGGAGAAAGGATTGTTTCCATGTTTTAGATCAATCTGATAATATATCCACCTTCCCCGTTCTCCCAAAAACACTTCAATTCATGCCCGTGGTGATGCGGGAAAGGATTTCTCACATCACCATGGGCATGAATTGAAGTGTTTGTGGGAGAATGGGGAAGGTTGCCTTCCATGATATCTGATTTCTGCCAAGTTGTGATTTGTTGCAATAAATTCATGATTTTGGTTACTATGACTCCAACTAATAAATAGTCTCATATTTTATCAATTCAATGTATAGGACGTTGCTCTACCACCCTGACTGCATTTCCCAACAACATGACACATCCTCTATGCCAACCATCACGCACCAATTCTACTTAAACAAAATCATACTAAGATCTCAACCCCCGACCAAGATGCCTATTGACAGCTAGGGTCAAGAATAAACTTTGGGTTTACAATAAGAAATGTAGAGACACTAGGAAGTAGCAAAAAATGACAAGAAAAATCATCTGAAACTTTAAAAAAAAATTAGAATCAAAATATCATAATTTTAGGTGCAAACCCCCAAAAACTCTAGGAATGACAAATGCCATATTCTCTAGGAAATGTTTCCAGTCTAATTGGAAGTGTTACTAGATTTTTTTTCTAATTGAGATGAAGATTTGAGCAATAGAAGTATTCTTTTGAAATCCTTTTACACAAATTCTAGACCAATTATATAATTTACCATTGCTAAAATATAATCCTGACTATTTCTAGGTTTCCAAATCTATGTTTGGAAATATATAGGGGAATGGGAATGATTCTTCTCTCACTATGAAAATGACTAATTTTTCGAGAACAAGTTCTTTGTAGGATAATGTGAATTGGATTGGGTAACATTTTTTCTTTCTTCCATTCAAATGTTTTTCCTACAATAGATAATGATTTGTTTTGTGTGGCATTGGGTTGTGGGATAGTCATTCCTTTTATAATTTAGTAGTGATTTCCACTATTTTATTTTTAGAGCAATAGACTTGATAGAGCTTTAAGCTTGTCACCAGACTTAGTGTGGAGCTTATGAACAAGGGGATGACTATCCCATTTTCCTCTCTTGGACTCGTCTAGCTTATTTTTGTACATTGTTGGGCCTTACATGTTCAAAAGTATCTAGTTATGAACTTTGTCTTAAGTTCTATTTAATTTTTTTTACATAATTAAGTTTTGGATAATGATGTTCAGTAAGACATTCAAAAACCAATTTTATTAGGTTCTTGAGTTGTAGCCTTGTGGTTTGTGTTTTTTTGGAGGCAAGATGTATATGTAAGGATATCTCTCAGTCTTAAATGTCTACATTTTTTACTCTCTGAGCTACGATAAAAGTTTTGCCCTCAATGTTTGGCATCCACATTTTGTACTCCTTTCAGATTTTTTTTTGGGTTCAAGTCTACAATAACTGTGGCTCATGATTTTTCAAATGTAAAAATTGTAATAGTACTCCTTAGAATTGAATTGGATATTATTTTGTTGAAGTTTACAGCCATTGTGTCTTGTAATATGAGATTGTCATTTCAAAATTTTCATTCACTATTCTTTATTTTTGATATTTATCAGATTTTGATTCTCCATTTTGGTCATATCATCATATCACCATACCTTAATCTTGATAATCACCTTGGTGACTTTTGAATCTTTCAAGAATAATGTCACTCAAACATTGTCTCCCTCTAAATTTGGTTGCCATTCATTAAGATCACGCTATCTACTCCTTTTTCAATTTGTTCTGTCACTTTCCTTGAAGCATATCATTGGCTATCTACAAGGTGATCCCACAATATTGGTTTACAATTTTTGGCCAAACTGGACACTAAAATATTTGTTTCTAACTAAATCTTCACTTTCGGGCACCTATAGCGGCGAAACCGTGAGGAATTTAAAGATGATGCAAACTAGTGATTTGTGACATTTTGTATGTAGATTCTAAATATTATTTTTTCAAAAAAATTGGAATCAGATTTCACTTCTTTTTCCAACTCCTTTGAAAAATAGTTTTTTTCAACAAACAACATTTTTAAGGAGTGACGCTCACCGTATATAACATAACTTTTTTTTCCATGAAGGATAAAATTCTAATTCTTTCAAATTTAGATTTGTAACTATGATATCTAGTGCTTCAAATTGGTCTCATAGTTTTTTATTGAATATTTTTTCCTTAATCAAGTTTCAAATTCAAACCAATTATAATTCAGACATAGGCGGACCGTATACAAACGTAATTTTTTTTGTATGTATCGAAATTCAATTTTTTTTGTTGGATCAAGGACTTCAATATTTGGTGCACTCATATTTTTCAATTTTTTTTTGATAATCTACTATTTTTCCATGTGAAGAATAGAGAGCTTGATTTTTGGTGAGAAACCTATGTTTAATAAAACTAAAAAAATAAATACATAATAAAACCAAAACATATTAAAATTGTATTCGTTGGATAGCTCGTTTTGAGGACTACCATCATCTAGTTGGCTCTGTGAATTCTGCTCCATTTTCATACTCAACCCGAGCTTCAAAGTACAAAATTCTAGAATTTTTTGGTGCCAAAGGGTGAGAAGGTGGGAAAAGGGTGGTTCGGGCGAACCCCTTGGGGTTCACCTAAACCAGGGTTCATTCTAACCCCCTTTCAAAAAAAAAATCTTCATGTTTTTTGGTGGGAATGGTGGGACATTGCATTTAATTGGTTTGCTTGAACCAGGGTTCATTTGAACCCTCTTTTCATTCGCTTGAACCAAATGGTTCATTCAAACCCAAACAACCATTTTATTTTCATGGCATAATTTTTTGCGAGTTTTCCTTCCTCACTCAAATTATAAACCACTTTTGTGGGTTTACCCTACACTATATATCATTAAGTGTACTATTTTAATTGTGATGTTTAGACTTGTCATGATTCCCTTGGACACTATCTTCATGGGGTTTCCTATTGACTGTCATATAAATGCATACGTTGACTTACGACTTTACAATCTTGACCGTTCTTCTTACCTAGCACTACTCCTTAGTGCTGATGGTCAAAATAACACAACATTAAAACAAAATAAAAATACTCTATTTCTCCCGAAAAAGATAAATAACCTATAGCCACCTATCTTCCAAGGTCTCTATAGTTGGTTCTCAACTATGTTGATGTCGTTCAGTGGCCTATACAACTATAATATTCAAGGGGCCTATTGGAAAAGGGTACAAACTACATAATACAAACTAACTTAATGTTTGGGGGTGTAAATAAACATCAAAAGATAGAACAAAGCTTAGGACAACAAACATAAACGTAAATTCCTTTAATTTAGACATATGAACTTCATAATGAGCATTTCTTTCAAATAACTAAAACCATAAAATGATACAATCCACATAGTATTCTATACCACTACATTCATTCATACTGCTAATTCAAGACATACAATCATTCATCATCATTAAACTTTGAAACCAAACCAGAACACATCACCAAATCATTACTAAAATTCATAGATCAACAAACACAAAGAAATTCCATTCATAGATAACTTAATGAAATAGTCTTAGATTCAGAATCTTCTATTGATTTTCATCAAATAAGAGACATTTATGCACAAAATTCATTGGCATACAAATTCCTATTGTTCATCAACATTACTATTGAAATTCATTACAGAAATAACATAAACTTTATTGAAAACTTGTAAAAATGTATCTAAGTATTTTAGATAAAAACTATGAAAGCTTCTGAAAATTGCAAAACTATCCTAGATCTCTCTTTAGGCGGCTAATCCTTGCTTCAATGAGCCAAACTTTACAATATGGAGATAAATTCTATGTATAAGCAAATTTTGCACTAATTCCTCTCATCAAAAATTTAGATCCACAAATCATGGAGCAACTGGGGCAACGTAGGATGACTGTCCATCATGATCTTCAGTTACTGATTGATGTTCTCTTATCAAAATTTGTGCTCAAGAGGGGGAATATAGAACTGTTGGGATCTCTAGTTGGAATCATGTCATAATTATGCAAAATAGGAAAGGAAGTTGTCCAGCTAACCGTGCCTTTTTGATTCTCATCTGGCAAAGGGAACATGTCACTGCCACTTCATTCCTGCATTTTCTGCTCAAGTATGTACTCATCATAATTAGTGAACACTTTTTGGAGCATATTTATCTCTGGCCCATCCACCCAATTGTCTTCAAACTTTATTCTTTCAAATTCAGTAGAGGCAAACTCTTGCATATCTCCAAGTTTAATAAGCTCCCTTCTAACAACCTTTATCTCCTTGATATCCATGAGTCTATCCATCAACAATTCATCACCATCATCCCCTTTTTGCATTGCCTCCTCAAATCTACTCTTCAATTTTTCCTTATGTTTATCAAGAACAAGGTTATCTGTCATAGGGATATCTTCATTAATAGGTATAGAAATACTTGCTCCCATCTCCTCAACTTGCTCATGCAAATCCTTTCCAGCTTGTTGCACCTCATTCATATGCCCATAAATGAATGAAGAATGAAACCTAATAATGTTGATGGTATTTTCAATGAAGTCTGCATTATCTTCCTCAAGGATGGAATGTTCCAACAAAGTTTGTTTTGGCAACTTATGGATGTCCTTCAATTTCCTTGCATGCTATGTATATTCTTCCTCTTATTTCCCAAGAGTCTTAGCATGTGCAACCATGTCACTAACCAATTTCAATACACGTTCATGATCCTTAAAACTCTCAACAAGTAAATCCTCTACTTCCTGATTCAACCTAGCAATCCATCTATCCATCATTCCCACCTTATTTCTCATTTCAACAAGGTTATCAACCTCTTTCTTACCTAACAAAACCGATGTCTCAGGAGCAACAGATTGTGAAGAAATAGGAGAAGATAGATCCTTCAAAAACTTATGCAATTGATCTACCTAATATTTGAGCTCATCCTTCCCTTGCTTGTCTTTTACCATTCTTGATTTAGTGGAAGAGACTACAATATCAATGAGATCCATTTGTTGGTTCCTTGTAGTTCTTCCAAAATTCACAATGCCTAATTGATAGTCACTCAATTGCATCTCTTGTTTATCTTTTTCCACCATAGGAATGGCACATTCAGCTATAATCTCCCCAACATCCGTCAACCTAGTAGAATGAAGAACTCTATCCCTTTTCTTGGGCCTCTCCTTCTCAATTTCTTTCATCATATCATCCTGGTTAAGGGGCTAGGGTTGTACCATCTACTTTCTTTCCAAATTAAGCTTCAACCATGTTGGGGCAGAAGGAGGAGTTATCACTTGTGTTGAAGAAGATGTGGCAGGAGATAGGGGTTTCCAAAGTGCTACCTTACGTTGAGAATCAAACTCTTGTTGCTTCTCCTTTTTTTCCTTTTCCTTGGTCGACCTGTCAACTTCAGCTCTCTCTTTTTCTTCCTCTCTCCTCCTTGCTTCTAACATATCATCTCTTTGTTTCTCTAACACCGTAACCTTTTCCCACATTTTGGTAGCTTCTTGCTCTTTTATAGCTTCTTCTTCTTCTTCTATTCTTCTCAATTCAAGCTCTTCTTTTTCTTTCCTTCTCTGAGCCTCTTCTATGGATCTGAACTTGGCTTCAATGGCTTCTCTCTCTCTTTTTTTGAGCCTTTTCTTCTTCTAGCTCATGGATTTTCTACAACAGAGCTAACTTATGTCTTTCCTCTTTCAGCTTTATTTCCCTTTATTGTTGCAGAAGATCTTCCTTCTCTTCTTTTTTTCCTTGCCAGCTCTTCAGATTTTGTCTTAGCTTCCAATTCCCATTGCTTGGCAAGCACATCAAATTTAGCCTTGGCCTCCAATTCTTGTTGTTTTTCTATTGCATCAGCTTTAGCTTTAGCATCTACTTCCCTTTTTGCATCCTCAAAAATTTTCCATTGGTTTTTGGAGTCAACACATGTTCTTCTTCAACATTTCCAACATTCTCAGAATTAGAATGTGTAGCCTAAGAATCAATTTCTATGTTGAATGTATTTCAATTTCTAGCCCTTTTCCTTTAGCTTGGTCATGAAGGTTCCTTGTAGGTATTTCCTCAGTAAATTCTTCTAGGAGATAAAGTTGAGCCTCTATTTCTGCTCTAGTTGTTGAAGTTCCAACCTGAGATGAGGTTTCCTCTCTCACTGTTGTGGTTCCTGAGTGTCTAGGGAAGGTATTCCTGGATCATCCTCTCCTCTAGGGCTAGGAGGAAAATACTCCAATTTCTCTTTAGGAGTTGTCCTCCTCTTAGTTATTTTGTATCCCTAGGTACCTCCTGCCTTTCTCTTCTTTGAAGCTTGAACCTGTGGCTCCTTTATCCTCACTACTACCCATTGGATACTTCTATCCATTATTGTCCTATAAATTTGTTTAATATTAATGGATTCTTCCTCATCCCAGTTTATTGGGTCCAAGCTCTTGGTGCCTATCTTTCTTGCTTCATATCTGGGGTCCAAAATTACACCATCATCTGATAGTGTATCAGGAATGTCCTCCTTTATCCCATACTCAATCATTTGTGGGATGGTCAACCTTTCATAGCTCCTCCTCCTAACATCATAATCATCTTGCAAATCAATCCAAAAAAATTCCAACAAGTTGTAATGTTTATAAAAAATAATGGGATTTAGACCATTCATCTTATGCTCCGGATCAAAGTGTTTTCAGGTTGTATATAATCCTAGCTTTAAATAACTCAATTCTTCACATACTCCCTTTGCAACAAAATTGTGAAGGAAACAATATTCTCCCAATTTCATAGGGAACTTGTGGCATCCAGGCTTATGTTTGTTAGAAAACTTTGTATTGACTCCCAAAGCTTGATATATGAATTCCATAAGGATAATCCTATCATTACAACACCTTGGGAGTAGGTGAGGATGTCCATCAAATCCTGCCAACCTGAAGTAAGAGAACTTGGGGTATTGGATACACCAATGTCCCCACTCAGTAATGAAAGCCATGTCATCTCTATTTAACCTAAATCCAACATCCCCAATCAATCAATTGATGATGACATAAATGAATGCATCATTGACCCTTGTATAGTGCATATCTGATGTTTGCAAGGTCAATTGATCATAATGATCCCATACCTTCTTCTGTATAGGATATTCTCCCAATATTCCTACTACATTCAATCCAGGAAAAATACCCATCCTTGCAGAAAAATATATAACATAGGAGGTCATAAATAAGTTCTTGGACTACCTCACCATCAAAATCTAATTGTGAAAATTATCAGACAAGATCATGCCCCAATCAAATTGTTTTCTGCCATAAAAAATGGCTTCAATGAATGGCAACATCCATTCCTTAAAGCATGCATAGTCTTTCTTTCCAAACACCTTGGAAAGCATCAAAATCATTTCATAAACTTCTTTCTTGAAGTCTCCCCTCTTGGGTTGTTCAGGAACCTTGGTTAAGGAATTCTTCTCATTCCTCAACCACTTCTTGTTCATGTGAGATCTATTAACCTCTTTATTCCTATTGAATATTTGCAGTAATTTTTCTTCAGTCAATTGCTTGGGGTTTTTTGGGGTAGGTGCATTGAACATGAACCTCATCATTTGTGGGGATAGATCAATTATCACATTCCCTTGTTGGTCCATACATTGCCTTGATACAAGATTGCAAGCTCCTGCTATAGTGAATATGAGCTCTGGGAACTGAACTGACAGAGGGAAGAGTGTGACATGTGCTAGCCAGATTAGACTATTATTTTTGTCCTCCCACTCACCTCTTTTGAAAAAGTCTCCACAGTTAGCTCCTCATAGTTGAATGGTCCCAAATTAGTGTCTGTAATATTAGTGCATTTTGAATCTAGCTTGCTAGGTGTAAGGGTTGCATCTTGGTGTTTATATTTAAAAGTGTAAGGCAACTACTCTACCTTTATCTTCTTTGTCCTTGCTCCCTTTGAGATTTCAACAACTTACCCTTCCTTCTATAAAACGTCTCCAAATATTCCTGACATTGTTTACTCATGTAAGACAACCTTGGATTAGATCAATAGAAAGCATGAAAATCGACATTAGAAGATTTACCTTTCATATTACCATGTCCTTCCCTAGGTAGCCTTTTATACTTAGTGAAATTTGAAACTCATCGAAGGCAGAACCAACAAGGGGTTAGAATTGGAAAGCTTCTAACATTGATGGGATTCGGGTCGAGATCATCATTGAAACCAGAACCGAGATCAGAACGAAAACCAAACCCGAAACCATTGCATTGTTTGCAGTCTTGCTTCCATTTTGATTCCGCTTCCGCCAAAAGGAAAGATGTAAAATGGAGTCAAAACCTCATCGGGAGAAAAATTCAAATCAAACATGAACCCTTACTCACATACTCATGAATTGAGTTCATTCTTGGCTCCGCTTCCACCACTTTATCATCAAACATGAAGCAAATTTAACCAAATGGCCTAACAACTTAGGATGAGGTCACATGAAGGTATGAGGGGTCTTAAAATAAAGGCACAACTTCATTTTTGACATAACCGAGGTACGACCAAGCCGGATAGGGCACAATATTGTAAAGAGATGATGCACAAACCCTAGTTTGTGCAACCTATCGACTCAAGAAATTAGGGCATCACAAATCCATCATGAAAACTATTGAATCAACATGGGAATAAAATCAGATGTGTCCTTAAATAGATTTCAAACTTTTTAAATCACTCAAGACCCCCTCAAAAATGAAACTAGGGCACGGTACTACGAATACCACCAAAACGGGAAAATGACACCAGACCGACAAAACAAATGGAAAACAAATGAAAAGCAAATGGAAAACGACATAAAAAGATAAACATAAGAAAACAAAACAAAAATGAAACACCAAAGCAAAGAAAAGATTCATGAGGAAGCTCTTGTGAACGCGCAAAGAACACAACAAAAAAAAATGGGAAACACCACATGAAACAGAACAGGGGAAAACCACCTACCTCAAACCGCTACGAAACATGATGAAACTCTATCAGAATCCACTTGAAGATGCTTGCCTTCGACCAAATCGTGCTTCTCTTTCATGCTTTCCAGGCTCTGGTATGTTAAAACAATTTGGGCAACAATAATAATAAGCCAATTAACCTTGATTAAGGTTTAAAAGTCATTTTGTGTGTGTGAGGAGGTTGTGATTAATGCAATTAATGTGGTAGGTCAGGCATGGAATCAAAGCAGGAATGATTAAATAACTATCGACTATCAGAAGCAAAGTGAGCATGAAATCAAAGTTGGGATAGAACAAGAAACTTTACCAAATTCCCTCATCCTACTCTAGCTTTGGCTCTGAGTTCGCGGCAGGGAAGAAGACAACCAAGGAACGGGGGTGGGATCGAAACCAAAACCTCATAGGAAACCTTTTGTGAAGTTCCTGGTTCGGGTCCATTTCTATTTTATCTTCCACCAAATACAAAGAAAAATGTATAGAACAAAGGAGGCGAGAAAAGAAAAGAAGGCAGGATCAAGAACAAAAATGAGCCCAAAACAAAGAACAAAACACATAGGTGGAGGTGGAGGCGGAGGCAGAGGTAGAGCGGAAACTAAACCTAGAAGTTTGTAAAAGTTTTGAGTTCAAGATTCGATCTGGTTGTGATTCCACCAAAAGAAAAAGAACACCAACACAAGGAAACAACAAAAACAAATAAGGTGGGACCAAGACAAAGCTTGTCCTAAACAAAACATCGAGAAACGACCAAAAAAAAAAGGAAAACAAACGAGAGTGGAATTGGAGCCAAATCCAGATAGGAAACCTTTGCAAGTTCCAGTTTCAAATTTCGTTATGGTTTCACTTCTGTCAAAGTAGAAGAAAATAAAGACTTAGGAGAAAAAGAACAACTACTAAGTCTCGAATAAAAACACCAAGGACAAACAAAACAAAGGGGGACCCATTTTGACCAAAAATTAAAATGGGGTGGTTATGAAAGGTACAACACTTAGTTTCCCTCCATGTCTAGTTTTTACTTCCTTACTCAAGTCTTATATTTTGGAATGACTGTCCCTTTCATATCATCACTAGTATGTGCATGTTTCCCATTCTCACTCTATGAAATGCAATGTGTACTATCATTGTTCTTGGTGTGTAGGTCTTGATCTTCATTCGGTTATCATATTTTACTCTTCCTTTGGTCTTACCATTTGCATCCTTGTGATTGTCACTTCAATAATTTAATTCACTGTCAATTGAACTACCCTCTCAATAGTTTCCTTGAAGGAGGTATCTTCATCTATAGGTTGCCTCTTATGGTATGTGCACTAGAACAATCATTTTTGTCATTTGAGCATTGAGAAATTTGAAGTGTTCACCAAATTTTGATCATTGTAGACTATCATTAAACCTTTTGCAGAGACATATGCACTATCATATTTTATGATTCCTTGAGGATGATAACTTTGATGTAATAATGTCATTAAGAATTCATTATTTATGCTCTAGATCATAACTATCCTAATCTTTAGAATATCATCTTTTTCTATTTTATGAAAAAAACCACTCCTTACAAGGAGGCACAAATCACATAATCCACTCCTTTCACAAGAGGCACAAAACATCCCCGTTTGTAGAAATTGGGTAATAACCATCACATGTGTTATCTTGAGGACTTCTTCTTATCAACTATCATGAAGTTCTTTGTCATTGTATTCACATTCAATTAGCCCCTATAGACTTCCCTATGCCTAGCCCTTCAACTGCTATAGTAATTGTAGCATCCATCAGTCTAAGTACCTAGGGTTATGATTATGATACCTTTCAAGTAGCGGCTTGAGTTTCCAAACACTTTGTCATAATCATCACACTTTCTCTACATGACTGTCATGATTCCCTTGAATATTGTCTGCATGGGTTTACTTTCAAAGACTCTTTGTGAATACTTAGGCATTAACTAGGGGTCAAAGAATTATTTATATACATCATGAGAAAGAAAATACTTGGCAGACCCTAATATTTTAACTAGGAAATAAGGAATATCGAAGGTTTGATGACATTTGTGAAATCTCCTTTTACATATATATCCAGCTCAAATAAAAAATGGTAAAAGGTCATGTAAAAAAGGGAGATTCTTATTCAACAAAAGTATTTTGCAGGCATGTAATATATGAAACCCTCTAAACAAACCTTAAATTAAGCTTTCTTATCCAATAGCTTCTTTTGTAAAAGAAAGCAATGGGGTTCATCCCTTCAAAGAATGAAAAGTGAATTGCATTGGTGGAAACTCTTGAATATAAGTAAGTGCCTACCAAACTATACATAGGAATGTATTGTTGGCCAACATCCATTTACAAAAGAAGCTATTGGATAAGTAAAGACTCAAAGAGTGATGGAATCATTAAAATCATCCTTACACTCTATCCTCGATTGTCAATCTATACTAGTAGCTCAAGTTTCTATCTTCTAGAAAATATTTTTAGGAAGATGAGTATCTAGTGAAGATACAACACATAATAATAATTTCATGGTACCAACAAGAAGGATATATCAAAGTTATGACAATTTTAATTGAGAAAGATCTCTAGACGTTTGAAAGGCCAATAGAACTTAATGATATTTTTTAGTGCACATGGGGTGTCACTTTTTTATGTTGAAGAGGTTGGTGATCCATACAAAGTAGAGATGGAATAATGTGTGAACTCAATTATGAACAAATTAATAATTATACCCTTGCATGTCAAAACTGAGTTGGACCTATTGAGCAACTAAACCTTAGACTGATGATACTATCAAATAGATAGCTCCAATGAGTGAGAATCCTTCTTGTAATCTTTATTAACTTTTTTAGCAGGAATACTAATGAAAATAATAATTAGGAACCAAATATCATGGATCATACCAAGAATTTGCCTCTTGGTCGAAAAACAAACATTAGTATTCATGAAGCTATGGAATATTTGGAGTAGGATGAATTAAAAAAATTGTTTAAGAAGCATACAAGAGGAATGATATATCAACCACATTTGAGTATCAAATACTCCAAATTGGATAGAAATATACACAACTCATTCAAGTGTATTTACCTAGAATAAGAACATTTTTTAATCAAGGTGATTGAGACATCCAAACAAGTATTGGTGATTGAGAATGCATATTCCTTGTGAAGGATGTCTTTGAGATCTTTGTGTTGAAAGAAA
Organism: Sequoiadendron giganteum; assembly: GCA_007115665.2. Taxonomy (NCBI): domain Eukaryota; kingdom Viridiplantae; phylum Streptophyta; class Pinopsida; order Cupressales; family Cupressaceae; genus Sequoiadendron; species Sequoiadendron giganteum. The sequence continues at coordinate 45,231,298 of CM021103.1, read as the reverse complement.
TGAAAAAGTAGTAGGTCAAGATAGTTTTCATGCTTTAAACCTATGCTAATTTAATCATTGAGTAGGGTTTTTGAATCACATAATCTTGAATAGCCTAGAGTTTCAAAGAAACAACAAAAGGGAGAAGTATTGCATCAAGGTATGATGGTTTTATTGTCTACATAAGGTAGATCAAGTTTTACTAATAGCAGTCCATTAAGATCTTGTTGCTTCTAAGTGGAAATCTTTTCATTATTGGAGTCAAAACTTTCAAGTACTTTGACAAGACAACCAATGTTTTCATTCAAGTTTATTTGGCATGAAAACCATAGTGATAGGGTTGTAAAGGCAGTAGTGAAGTGGAAGAGGCAGTGAAAAGTATTTCTTGCATGACTGTGATAACACAATTTTATCCCTATACCAAACTTCTATGGAATATCCAGTCTGTGCAAGGGACTAAGCAATTTTTTTTCACTGGTTTTGCAATCCTTATCATGAATGACAAGATAGCTTCCAAGGAGACAAAGGGGAGATAATAATGTTTAAAGTCCAGGGTATGTTTCATTAGCTTGCAACATTCTGGCTAGAAGATGGAGTCACAGTGGCAAGCAAACCATCATTTATGATTTGAGATGCAACATATGTGAATGGTGAAAATTAACATGATCTTATGCTTGAGAAGGCAAAGGTATTAAATTCATGAAAACACTATGAAAATTCTTGGTATTAAATTCACAATCATAGTATTAATCATTTATGAGGTAGCCTTATATACCACAATCAAAGAGATGAAGGAAATTCATTCTTCACCATGATTAAATGTAGCATATTAGAGTGACAACAACCTTGATATGACTATGATCAGTCTTTATGACTAAGAATTAGACCTTATGATAGTTCCTTTGAATGTAATAGATATTCTTTTAAGGAAAAAGGGATGATAAGGACTGTGGATTATAAGGTATAGCAATGATTAATGACAGTCCTTCATGGCAAGAAAACAATATGTAGCTCAATGATATTTATAAATGCAATCTATGGTAAGATTAATGACAGTCACTTAAGGTGTGAGTCAAAAAAAGGCTAAGTAGTGACAAGATAATAAAGATCAAACCTTGCATAGTAAAGTGGAGATTTTAACAGTGAGTTTCCTTACCCCCTTTCTGACCTTAAGGGTTTTTCAAATGCTATTTTTAGCGTTAGACAAGGAAAATGCAATTAGGGAATGATTGTCCAAATGAAGTAACAATGGTAATCACAAGTTCAATGTTGCTTCTTAGCCATTGTATAATGGAGGTAATGGATTTCATGTTTGAGCAGTGTTTTGAGACTCATCAAAGATGGGAGAATAGTGAATAATGCCTTGTGGATTGTGAAGTAGTGACAATAAGGTTGAAGGATCTTAAGACCATCAATACCATGAAACAATGAGTCCCTTGTAGTAAGTAGGTAGTCTATGGGGTATAGTTTGATTTACATAAGGATTCTCATAAAAGGAATATTCAAGTGACAATGAGTGAGTTGTTTGAGATTGTAACTGAGGGTGCAATATCTAGTCTTAAAGGCAATTAGCAAAGCAGTAAATGTGCAAGAAAATAAAACCCTACACAACAAACAATTCACAATGTTATCTTGCATAATGCCTTGAGTTTGAAGACAAAAATATTATTGTATCTTGATGAAATTAGTGACCTTAATGGTCAATCATCGACAACCATGATTTTAAAATATGCTATTGTACTTATGGAGGAAGCATTTTAAGCAAGGCAGTGAGTGGTGGTTTGGAACAATGGCAGGTATGAAGGACTTTCTTTATATGTATACTATGCAGACTAGCTTAAGACAACACTCTTAGAAGAGATTGAAGGTGGATTATGGAACTCAAGGGTATGATAACGATTAAAACAAATACTGAGATCTATTTAAAATCCACTATCATGATGATATTAAATATGTGACATGCAAAACTCTAGCCGTTGGAGTAATGAATACAATGCCAAAGAGGACATTATCTAATCACAAGAAATACATCATTTATTTATTTTTTAAATTAAAATAAATCATTCTAAACCCTATATAGGATACATTGATACTTCCAAATCATCTAAAGGAATTTAAAATTATGCAAATATATGTCAATTAAATACCTAGATTACAAATAGTAGCACGAACAATGTAACCCTTGTTGAGAAAAGTAGGAATGAGATAAGAAACAATGCATCATATGCCTCCTATCACACACATCTCCTTACCATTCTCATTCTTTACTGAAAATATTGAACCCAACCAAATTCAACTATTTACAGGGATAACATTAGCATGTCATTTCACTTCTCCATTTTAGCGAGCTATGCCTGAAAATAAGGTTTCAATGAAGGTTTTAGAGTATGTTTATTAAAATGAAAATAATGTCATTTAAATTCTCTATTTTGGTAGGCTATGCCTGAAAATAAGGTTTTGACAAAAGTTTTAGATTATATCTATTAAAATGAAAATTAGGAATAACACTATTAATTTTTTATTCCTTAAATGATCTATTCAAATGGATTGTGACTAAATAAATGACTATTTAGTCATTTCTAATTGTGTGACTAAATAATTTTTTAGTCACTACCAAATTAGTCATTTATTTACTCATTTATAGCTGAGTTGAAAATAATTAGTAGAATTTAGTCATTTTTTAGTTGTTGTGACTAAAAGTTTTAGTTACGTAGTCATTTATTTCCCAAATTCTACAAGTGGTCGATTGGGATCGAGAATCCCGATTGGACTTTGAAACTTCAGAATTAATTCTAAAATTTTGATTAGGTTCTAAAATACCAATCAACATGAAGAAGGAAATAAGAGGGTGGGGGTGATAATCAAAGGTAGACACAAACCTTAGTCCAAGAGTCCATTAAGGACCCAAAACCCTGATCAAACAAAAGGCAAAAAAGAAGAAAGGGAGAGCAGGGATGAACATGAACATTTGGACTTGTTCCAAATGTCTGTTTGGGGCCCCAAACCTTGAAAGGACGTGAAAGATAAAATAAGAGGAGAAAAATACTAACTCTTGGACATTCTGTAAAATGGGTTTTTGACCATATCCCAAAAAAGGGGTAATGCAACCACCTGAAGTGCTTGACCATGATACACAAATTAAATTCCTCAGATTAGCCAAAATTGATGGGGATCATATAGGGACAATATAAATCATTACAAACTCATTCAAATTTTATAGGTGCTAACATTGGCATGAGTTGGGGACATGTGTCTCTTGTAGGCATAACGAGAATATAGATCTCCAAGAACCAGACCAAAAATGGGAACAACAAGGATTGAGACACTTACACTATATCATGTGACAAACAAGCCATGACTACACACAATAACACAACATAAAAGAACATATAATACAAAGGTTTAGAGAACCTCACTTTAAGGATTAGTAGTTCTTGAGATGTTAACCATGAACTAGTAGCTCCATGAAAGTTCCATCTAGGCTCCTAAGATAGAATGTTCCTTGACCACATTCTTCAACAATTTGATAGGGCCCAAACCATAAGGCATCAAATTTCCATGTTTTCCTATGTCTTCTAGCTTGGAATTCCACATGAGGAAAAGATACCCAATCTAAAACTCCCTTTTGATAACCCTCTTATCAAAGAGGTACTTCACCTTTTGTTGTCTCAAAAAAATTATTTCACGGGCATTCCATTTGGTTTCTTCTAATTTGATCAAAATCATGCATCCTTTGGGAGATAGCACTTTCTTCTTCTCCCTCAATCTATTACAACTGTTAGATTGGTAATTTGAGGCTAATTGGAAATTTTGCCTCGCCATACACTAATTCAAATGGACTTGTCCCAACAACCTTCTTGTATGTTACCTTGCTTTCCCATACAACAAACTTTAACTTATCATCCCATATTTTCTTGTTTGCATCTAGAGTTTTTCTAATAATATTCATTACTCATTTGTTGCTTGATTCAACTTGCCAATTTCCCTATGGATGATAAGGTGATGAATGTGTTAAAGAGATCCTATATTGTAAACACATGTCAATAAAATCATTGGATCTAAACTATATTTCATTGTCAACAACAAATCTTGATGGCACGCCAAACATGGTGATTATGTTATTTAGTAGAAATTCAGTCACTATCTTTGAGGTATAAATTCTTATAGTAATTGATTCCACCCATTTTATAAAGTATTCAGTAGCCACTAATAATATCCACTTGTATTTGTTATTAGAATTTTCTACAATTTCTCCTATGAATTCAATACTCCACTGATGGAATGGAGCCTCCACTAAAATGGTTTTAAGGGGAAGTGCACCTGTAAACTTCAACTTGCCAAAAAATCTTTGTCAAGAATCACATCCTTTGACAAACTTGGCCAAATCCCTAAATAATGTTGGTGACCAATAACCCATCCTTATAACTTTATGAGTGGTGGTCTTAGACATATAATGTCCACCACATAATCCATAGTAACATTCTTCCATAACTTTTTTAAAATTTTCCTCACTTAAAAATCTCAGGAGCACACCATCAAGACTAATCCTCATCAATTATCCTTGGAAAAATACATATCTTTTAGCCTCAAGCTTCAAAGTTCTCTTTTTTTTATCACTCAATTCAAGAGGACAATTCATTTTTTCTAAATAAAAAACAATGTCCTTATACCAAGAACAATCCTTCAATTGACATGGGATGGAAAAGGAATCAACGTTGACCTGGTGGACCTCAACAACATCCAAATTTTCTTGAGCCATTAATTTCTCTTGCCATTGACCCCTAACCAATTTGGTTTTTTTTATCTCCATTTCATACTCCTAGATATTGTTGATTCACTTGCGCCTTTTACTTGATGCTTCTTGTTGGACAAAAATATCTCTGACAATAGTATGCAACACAAAGCAGTAATCTTAGCCCCTATTAGGCAAGGTATGAGATTCTTCATAGCTTTGACGAGGGAATATGAATTCTTCTCCATCACAAGATAATTCAACGTGACATCTCTCAATAATTTTCTAAAGAAAGCTATGGGTTGTTCATAACCATCTTTATTCTTCTGCAACAGAATTGCAACAATAGTGTAAAAAAATGCAAAGGAAAACAATTTAAAAGTCTTAGAATAATTTGCACTAGCTAGCATTGGTTCCTTTTTAAGGTCATATTTTACATCCAAAAAAGAATTTATTGAATCCTTATCTTAACTAGAATATTTCCCCTTCTTCAACACTTTAGATATGGACTTTGTTTTCTCAGCAAAGTTGGAAATGAATCTTTGGAAAAAGTTTATCTGACCAAAGAAAGACTTAATTGCTTTGACTATTTTAGGTTGTGGGATAAGGTCAATATCTTTGACATGTTTAGGATCAATCTTCACCCCTTCCATAAACACAATGTTCCCAAGGATCTTACCATCTTCTATGTTGAAGATGCACTTCTTGGGATACAAAGATATCTCATACTCTAGGCATATTTGGAATACTAACTCCAAATGTTTGCAATGATCATTTTTATCCTTGGAGTAAGTAGTCAGGTCATCCTAGTAGACAACCATTATATCATTTATAAGGCCTGAAAAGGCTTAGAATAATTTGCACTATCCAACACTGGTTCCTTTTTAAGCGCATATTTATATCCAAAAAGGAATTTGTTGACTCCTTGTCCCAACCAGAAGATTTCCCCTTCTTCAACACTTTAGATATGGAATTTATTTTCTCAATGAAGTTGGGAATGAATCTTCAAACAAAGTTTAAATATGACCAAAGAAAGATTGAACGAATTTGACTATTTTACGCTATGGGATAAGGTTAATATCTTTGACATGTTCAGGATCAATCCTCACCCCTTCCTTAGACACAATGTGCCCAAGGATCTTACCCTCTTCTATGTTGAAGATGCACTTATTGGGATTCGAAGATATGCCATACTCTAGGCATATTTGGAAGACTAATTCCAAATGTTTGCAATGATCATTTTGATCCTTGGAGTAAGTAGTCAAGTCATCCTAGTAGACAATTACCATTATTTCATTTATAAGGCATACAAAATCTACATCCATAGCTCTTTGAAATGTGGCCCCTTCATTCTTGAGTTTGAATGGTATTCAAACATATACAAAATTTCCCTATGGTGTAGTGAAATTTGTCTTATATTTCTTAGAATCATTGACCATGACCTATTTGTAGCCTGAGAAGTCATCCATCATAGACATTAGCCCTAAAATTATATCACTTGTAACGAATGATCCATGCTAGGCAATGGATAATTGTCCTTGAGAGACTTGACATTTAGATTTTTTAGATCTACACACAATCTAATGGCCCCATTCTTTTTTTTACTGGAACAAGTTTAGACACCCATTTTAAATGTCTGGTTCATTTAATAATACCACCTTCTTTTAGTTTTGTCAATTACTTTTGCATTTGAGGGAAAAGAGTAGGGTTGATAGTATGTTGCTTATGTTTGAATGGTTTTTCACTAGGATCCAATGAAATGGTATGTTGGAACAAGTCTTCTCTGTAAGCCTTCAATTCATCATAAGACTAAGAAAATAGATTTTTATAATTAATAATGCAATCAAGAGTTACTTTTTTGTAGGTCTTAACTTCTTGCCAATATAAACTATTTTGGGAATTAATTAGGTTCCTATGTTTATACCCTCTATATCTTCTTCTTTGGTAGGCTTACTTCTTATCTTATAACAATCAACATTGTCAAACATTATTTCTAAAGCAACAAGACCTCTAGGAATAGTATTAGTTTTGAGTTGGATGATTTCATTCCCAAAAAGAGTCTCTTTACCTTCATTATCCTTTTCCACCATGGGTTCCCAATCAATTTTTTGGTTTTTAAAATGATTAATGCAATTCAAAAACTCATAAATATTTTTGTCATCATTGAAAACCTATCAGTTATATATGTTATCTGAAATAGTAGGCCTAGTAAGAATCTCAACTTCATAGTTGCAATAATGGGGAATGAAAGAATTGTCAAATTTTGAAGCTAATATAGCAAGCGCATCAACCACCACATTGTTTTCTCTTTCCACCCAAGTGATGTTAAAAGCATAAAAGGCCTTAATACTGTCCCAAACAACATTCCTATACAATCTTAGTCTTTTTATTTTGAAAAATAAGTGCCTCTGAATTGAGACACCTCAAGTTCTAAATCACCATGCACAATAATCTATTTTAATCCATATTTCAAAGCTATATTTAGACCAAGTAACAAATCTTCATAATCTACCACATTATTGGTGCATTCAATGTTTAATCTGAAAGTGAACTTGTAATATTTTCCCCCAAGGGACATCAATATAATTCCTACACCATTACCTTCTCTTGAACATGCACAGTCAAAATGCATATTCCAAAGTTCATCATCTTCTGGATGAATATGTGAGGACACACAATCAGTATCAAACTATTTATCAGATTCATCATCATAGTAGCCCACTAAATTATCCAACTCTACATCAAGGTAGCAAATCTCATTCTTGAGCTCATTGGGATTATCTACAATGATTTTCCTTTCCCTATGCAATTGGACATAGTTTCCACACATCAGGATAGTAGCATAGGATAAATCCATTTGAAGGCTACCACCTATTCAAGCTACCCACTTTCTTGATAATAACATACCCCACTTAGCTAGATAATCAACTATGATAATATCCATTGAGAATGCTTTATGAGGGTATCCAATAAGTTGCACAGGGATTTTATTTAATATCCCAATTGAATTTACCTCACAGGAATCTAGATAGCATAACATTTACCATAGTATTTAGAAACTTGTAATCCTAAATGATTTATAACTTATAATGATATCACATTACTAGATGTTCTAGAATCTAACATATAGTTATGAAATAGCTAGCCATTTATCAACAAAGATGTATAAAATGGGTTGATGGTTTGATTGCTACCTATGGAAACAATACCCAGATAAATTTTAGTGGTATCTTATATGTTGACTTTGTTTGCTCCATCATTGGGAACATCTACAACTTTATCTAGCTGATGAAAAATAGTAGAGGCCTTGAAGTATGTAAATTTCCTCTCCCTATGTTTTGGGATCCTCGACAACTCTCTAATTAGCACTTGAAATTTTAATTGACTAAAGACCTGAGCCATGTGAATCAATTAGTATGTGGGTAAAGCATTATAAGAAGGGACTATTACAACATTAGTATCAAGTATGAAAGGAATAACCTGATCATTAATAGCAAGTACCTTTGCATTTAACACTTTTCCAACCTCCTCTATTGATTTTTATTTGGAACCTTCCCCCAAATGGTTAGTTGGTATGTCAACCTATTTCATCTTTCAGACATATACTTTCTATTGAGATGCATTTGGTAAATACATCTTCTTTCTTGGTGGAGACTTTCTAGTAGAACTATTTGTTTTTTTTTGCATCATATTCCTTTTACATTCCTTTGTTCAAATGTGCAGGTGATATATTGGGAATGGCCACACCATCTAACTTATGCTTGGTACCCACCATGAAGAACTTTTGTATATGTTCAAGTGCCATTCATACTCAAGAATGAAGGGGCCACATTTCAAAGATCTATGGATGTACGACCTTGATCAAGATTGGGTATCCCAATTGGACTTGAACACTTTGGACTTAAGTCTAAAAGTATGATTAGGACCTGATGTCTTGATCGACATGAAGAAGGAAAGAAGGGGGCAGTGGTGAGAATAGAAGGCAAACATGAACCTTAGCCCAAGAGTCCATTTCGGACTCAAAACCTTGACCGAACAAATGAAAAAAAGAAAGGGAGAGAGCAAATGAATATGGACATTTGGAATTGGTCCAAATGTTTGTTTGGAGCCTGAAACCATGAAAGGATGTGAAAGATAAAATAAGAGGATACAAATACTAACTCTTTTGATGTTCTGCAAAATTGGTTTTTGACCATAGCCCAACAAAGGGGTAATGCAACCACCTAAGGGGCTTGAGCATGATACAACAATAAAATTCATCATATTAGCCAAACTTAATGGGGATCATATAAGGATAATATAAATCATTAAAAACTCATTCAAATTTTACAGTTACTAATAGGTTTCAAGTGAATCTCATACCTTTTCCGATCTTGATTCCAAATATTTTTTGGAAAAGGCTTAATCTTAGTGATCTAGGTATTGGACATAGGATCCCTTTTCCAATGAAACATTTTGGTGAATCCTACATATCTTTCACTTGTAATTTTTTTTATTTTCATTGCATAAATCTGAAAATTGAATTTAAAACCTAAGTTATTTGAAAATCTTGTTGATAATTTGCATTTATTTTCAAAAACTATCCATTTTCACTAGTTTTTCATCATAAAAATTGAAAAGTAATTTGAATTAAATTGCATAAGTTTTCAGATTTGATTTTCATTGTTTAAGGCTTAGATCTAAGTGATTTTCATTGAGAAAATTAAGTTCAAAATTATTCTATCATTTATGCATGCATGTTTAGTGAAAAGCATGAAAAAAGTGAAGAAATTGCATAGTAATAATTGAAATTAAATTGCAAAAAAAAAGATATGATTTTCCTTGTCTAGGGATTAGATCTGAGTTATTTTCATTGAGAAAATTAATTTTAAAATTATTCTACTATTTATACATGCATGTTTTGGTGAAAAATATTGAAAAAGTAACAAAATTGCATAGTATTTCATTTCAAAAGATTAAAAAGCATTGCCTTTTTGTATTTTTTTGGAAAAATCACTCAATTACAATATTCAATTTCTAAAAGATCATTTGAATATACTCAGTTCTCCTAAAAATATTAAAACATGCATGTTTGCATGTGATTCATATAGAAAAATTAGGTTTTGGCGCATTTCCAAAAATCTGTTCACTTATAGGCCTGAACCTATAGAATACAAGACCCTTAGACACTGTCAATGATGTCCATATTTTAAGTTTTTCAAAATTACCTATCTAGTGTAGGGTGTCCTTGATCTTAGACCAGCTAGTTTAGGGTAAAATTTTCTATGCACATCTCTATTAGTGTCCTTTTTCCAAATCTAGTTCTCTTTTTGGCATTTTGTTATGTGAAGTGTCTACTTTTGTTGAACATCACTAATTTGATCCATATAACATAACATTAAGTTTTCACTAGAAAAATACTATGTTGTCATAATTCATGTTCTATAATCAAATCTTGTTAGGCAACTCAAATAATTTTTTTTTTGATTAATGGGGAAAAACAAGTTTAGAGGGGACCCGAAACCCCTTACAAACAGGTTTTGAAGGGACCTAAAATCCTATCCAAAGAAAGTTGTAAATAGATAAAAACATAGACAATTAGTAGGTGATCAACAACAACCATCCAAAATTTACACTAGACTACCCATGTTGTAACAATCAAGTTTTGAAGGGAAACAAATTTTGTTACAAGGACGTGAAAATGAGTTTCTCTCTCCTCTTTTGTTATTTTTCATTGATCCCTCTCTTAATATCTCTCCTAATGAGGGTATCTTGGTGCAAGAGAATGAAATTATTGAAAATATTGTTTTTTCTTCTCTCAATATCTCACCTACTTATGAGTCATGAGAATCATGTTTGTTTCTTTCCCAAAAATTCTACTTCTTGGGAAGATATTGCGACACAAGAGGATGAAATAATTGATACATTTCATTCAAAAGACAATAAGATGGATGACATAAATAAATATGCTAAATTGAAATTAGATCCCTCATCATTAGAAGATCATCATCTAGTAGTTATCTCATTTGAGGTTATGAACACAATTGACTATGGGACCTCCTTTAATTATTGGACCTCCTAAATCACCTATCATTAGAGGACCTCCTAAACCTCATGGCCATATCCTAAACTTTGCAAAACAACTCACTAGAAATCATGTGCAACAAGATGTGTTGCAGCAACCAATTTATCATGTAGTTAATCACACATACAACACTAGAAATAATAAGAAATCAAAACAAACACCAAAATCCATTCTATTACCTCAACCATATATCCCACCCCCACCTAGTCTTCCTCAGCATAGTGGTAAATAATATGATCTTTTTGAGCAACTTAGTAATACTCTAGCCAATATTTCCCTTTGGGAATTAATTCAAACATCACCTACATACCATGGGACACTCCAAGAGGCTTTGTATAAGATTGATATCTCAATCTCTCCCAAATTGAATGATGTAGTAGCCTTGTTTGAGTGTATGTAGGAAAAAAATTTAGATATTACATTCCCTCAAAATGAATTACCCTCACTTGATATCCAAAAAAAACATGAAGCTTTAATGATAATGGTGGTCATTAATAAACTTGGGGTTAGGTGTACTCTCATAGATAATGGATCAAGTCTTAATATTTGTAGCATCTATATTCAAGATAAAATTGGTGTGGATAAGAATCTCATAGAACCTAATGACCTTTCTATTAGTGGATTTGACAATATTAGTAGGCAACCATTAGAGAAAATCACACTACCCATTAAGGTAGGGCTTGTGGTTTTACCTACCCCTATATTTCATATCATATTTAGACCTCTTTCATATAATATTCTCCTAGGTAGACTATGGATTCATGCCATGAAGGGATTATTGTCTACTCTTCATCATGAGATGAAGTATGAATATAATAATAAGATATATAGTAAAAGTGGATGACAAAATTTATAATTCACAAGTCGAAGTCGACCATAACACTTCCAACTCTCTTAATAATTTGATCCCAACTTCAAAGGTATAACCTATACGTGTTGAGGATAATTATGATTGTATTTCACCTTTAAAAAAATCTTAGACGATGATTGGGGTTCATTAGATTTTACACCCTCCTTTATAGGTGAGTACAAAATCTCACAATCTAAAACCTAAGGAATCTTGTGTTTCATTTTCCCAATCTTGTTCTACATCACAAATCCAAAAAAATCACCCCATGATGGTGATGGGGGCTCTTTAGCTTTCATGCCTCGTGTTTCAATGTGCCTAACTTTAAAATCTTAAAAAGTATTTATATTCTTGTGAAAGAATCAATTTTTTTCAGGAACATTCAAATTTGACTTCTTCATCTAAGTTGGAAAAGTGTTATGGGCTTGGAAATAAAATTATTTTAAAAAGTGGATATAATGAAAAAATGAAACAAGGAGTTAAGGATCATGTGAATTTTATGCCGTATCTTTCAAAAAAGGGTTTAGGTTTCCAACCGTCATCCCCATCTTCATCTCATGTTCAATCATCTATTGTATTTATGACTTCTTGTGGTAAGAGAGCAAGATTTTCTTCACAAGAGAAAATAATCTCTCCTACTTATCCTATATTTGAGCAAGAGAATATTTGTTGAGGCTTCTCAAATCTTACTTGATTACTCTCCCTCCTCCAACATGTAAGAAATTTTATAGAAATAAATCATTTTGTGCATATCTTTAAGTGCATGGTCATTCCACTATTGAATGTCATGCCTTGAGTAGTAAAATACAACTTAGTGATTATGGCTCCCTCCCATGTGTTGAGACACCTAATCCTTCTAAGAAATAATGAGCTTTATTCTATGGCGTTGCTCCTCCCTATTTGGCATTTGTAGCTTCATGTGTTTTCTCATTGCTATTCATGGTGGTACAATCTTAAGTGCAACCATACCATATTTTCCATGGTAGCAACATGATAGTCTCTAGTGTGGTTTTTTTTTCCTTTACACTTTGGGGGAAAGGATAAATAGCTTTGGGAGGTGTGTATTATTTTCAAGGATCCCCTCTTCATCCACATTTCTCCTTAAAACACCAAAATAACAAGTATGTTGAAATTTTAAGGGGGGCACATTACTCGTATCCATTCCATAGATGCCTTGTGACATTTGACTTATTGACATACCCCATTGGTGGTGGTTTTATTTATAATGTGGGCCTTGAGGTGTGGTTACCAATTCATCCCATGTGACATTGAGCATTATTTCATCCCCCATGACGTTAATTTTTTGTGCACCCCTTGAGGTGTCTTTGTCCCCTATGACGTTAAATGGCCCTTCATGATGTTAAACTTTATGTTCTCTTTGAGGTGTGATTTGCAAGATAGTCTATGGATTTAGTAAAACGCAGCTTGTTGATTCATGAACTTGAGCACCTTTTTACATGGCCACCTAGAATAATACAACTTGCTTGTTAGTGGAGCCATATGTTTCATGAGTGATTTTACATCCTTATGAAAGCACTGTGTTGTCTAACACATTCAAGAGATCATGCTTGGTATTTGAGGAAAATTTAAGACCAAGGTATCTTTTCCTTATCGACTTGAATCCTTTTATCACTAGCCCTTGTGTTTGTGTTTTATGTGTCTTCTTTGTGATATTTATGCTATATTTATGATGTGTGTTGTCATCATGTATGCTTCATGTTTTTCATGCTAAATTACATATCATTCATGTGTATTCCTTTATCCTTATGTTGTCTTGCCATAGGATCTTGAATCCTGGGGGCTTGCATGCTTCCCCTAGATTCAATGTCATCCTATCTCTTCAATATTTAGACAATTGAACCCCTTTTGACATATTCTTACTTTAGTGTTAGTCTAAGTGTAAGTTCATACTCTCACTAAAGTGGGGGCTAAATGTAGAGTCAAAAAAATTCACCCTTGAGAATTTCACACTAGGTTTTTCTCTCATCTATGTATTTGAACCTAATTATGCACGTAATTTACTAATTATGTGTGTAATTTATTGCTTTAAAACATTTATCAAAAAATCAAACATGGGAAATCAAAGTATGCATTTAATATTTTTCCCCCAACACTTTTGATTTTGAAAAAAGTAGGAATCTAGTCTATGGCGCCCTACGCCCTAGACTATCATTTTTGGCTCCAAATTTGAATATGTTGGTGTTGGTAGTTTATTATTTAAATTTCCAATTTTAATTGTTGGACATTGATATTTTATTTTCAAGAAATTATAATAATTGCATATAAATACCTAGTCATTTTATCATTTCAAATCCTAAGAAGAGAAATTATTGACAAAATTGAAGATCCTAAAATCAGTCCAAGGGAAGTCAAGGGTAGAGTTATCAAGAATATTGCAGCATTTTGGCATTTAAGAATCATGTCAAGTTTTATGTGATTTGCATTCATGTTTTGTTTGTATTTGTTTTAGAACTAACATTTGTAGGTCTTCAAATCAAGTAAAATCAAGCTACAAGGAATTCTTGAAGGTGATGAGCATGACTTCAGTCCATCAAGGACATCAAATTTGAGTGGTGAGTTGCAACAAAGTGTCAATTCATTACTTGTTTAATCTTGAAATTTTGAGTATGCCCTTCTCTTGAATCAAATGAAGACCTAGAGAATTAAAAAACTTAATAGAAATACTAGATTTAGGGGTTTTGTCTTTGTGGATTTATATTGCAAGTTAATTTTGGAGCTTTTTGGTGCATATTTGAGCTTACCATTGCATTTAGAGGGTCCAATAAAGTCATTTTTGCCTTTTATTTTGTCTAAATTGGACATTTGAGGCCATATCTACAAGGGTTTAATTTTGGGAACCTATGGTTTGCCAGATCTAGAAGGTAGCTACAATTTTGGAGCATTCTAGACCAAAATAGACTCTCTTATTAGATCTAAAATTCCCAATAACCCTAAGATTGATTGTTAATTCATCAAAATTTGAGCACTTTGCCTAAGGCCATCAAAGAAAATTACTTCCTCTGATCGTACAAAATTTTAGGAAGAATATTCCTTACATAGGAAAAAAATCTACTTGTATAGGTACAACAAAGGAAAAAATTAAAATTCTATTTTTTAATTTATATATTTTTTCAAAATTTTTATAGGATAAATAAAACATTTTTTATTGAGTACCTTACATAGGCAAGATACCCTGTAATGAAAATAGAGCACAAATGACTTTGAGGATGTTATGTGGTGTGATCTCATAGGACCAACTTGACCCCACCACAAAACTAGTGGTGGAAATCTTGGAAAAATATTCTTCATTTAACCATAGATTCATCTATCATCAAAAAATATTCCCTTCCACATTCATCTATCAACGACATACATTTTATGGGGAATATTGCTCTAGCATATATCGTTGAAGGAATATTCTATCAAATACAAGCCATATTCTAACATTAAGATCCCAATGAGTGTATACTTTGGAAACTAGTAGAATGTTCCCTACTGACATCAAGTATATCCCTTAATTATATCCCATGAACCTATCAAATTTGTAAATCATTGTTGGAATATTAACTTCTGAGATAAGATTTGCTCCAAAACATTCAAAAGAATCTAGAACAATATTCTAGAACCCAAGATTTCATGTTTCAATTGGCTATTTACTATTCAAAAGCTTCCTATTTCTATATCTTCCAATGATATTTGATATTTTTGTGTGTAAACAACCTAAATGTATCAAACATTATTTTATTGATTGTTTCTAGCCAAAGAGATTTGGTTGATGTTTTTTTTCTGATATGGTGGGGTAGGGTAATAAAGGGATTATTAATGTGCAAGAAATTTTTATGGGGTATATCAATGGTTTAAATCAATGTTTAAATTTATTTTGGCTTATACTGACTACTAATATATTATGGGTTATATGGAAATCTAGGAATAAGGATGTGTAGTATGAGGGCACTAAGAGAGTGCTTACTAGGTATGTTAAAAGACTCATATTTCATTTAATTTTTATGTAGGTAACTTGATGGGGAACCCTACACCTCAAGAGCACTCTTGCTCTTCCCAAGAAATATTATTTGTTCTTCTTAGGGTATTACACTCTACCCTACTCAGGTATTCCTCCTAAACCCCTAATACCTTATAGGTCTCTCCACCAATTTCAAAATCTTCACCAACACTCCCATTCCACCACTGGGCTTCCTTGAGCTCCACACTGACCCAAATGTGTCCTAACCACTCCAAGGCTAGGGTAAGGTGGTCTTGTTGTTATATTGGTGTTTTTACTCCTCACTGATCCATTTCATTGGATAATTTCACCTTTTTCCCTTCGCTTTCAAGAATTTCTAGTTTCTAGGCCTTGTAGCCTTTTTTCCCCTTTTAGGCCTCCTAGAACCCAGTTTCTTGGCTTTTCTCAAAAACAGCCTTAACAACCCCCAAAATATTTTTGGATATTCCTTCTATTAGTACCCTAGGCTTCAATATTTATCAGGTTTAAGGTTCTGCAAGTGTTTGTACATAGGACTGTCCTCATACCCCCTAATTTCAAGGGTTTCTAGGGTTTTGGCTCCTTTTTCCAACTTTGAGGGCTTCAATGACCTCCTCAAATCTCCTCCTTGCACACACATGTCTGGAATACATGTTCCCAAACTCTCATTCTCTTTATTGGCACAAACCAATCCATTTATCATCTTTCTTTACTGTTGTCCTCTCCAAGCTACTAGCCATAATGTACTTGCACTAGCCTAGTGTTTGATGAATTCAACTCTTCCCCTACAAAGCAAGACTCCACACACACTATTTACACTGTAAAAAAAAAAACCCTACTTTATTCCAAGTGGCCATGGTAGCCTTTCCATGTGAATTCAAGTGGGGATCATTACTTCCAAAAACTGGCCTAAACCGGCTATAAGGCCAAAACTCCAAAAACTTGCAAAACGGAAAACAATTGAACTAAATGGCTAATATAATGCTGCACACATTAAATAAGTGATACAATGGAAAACCTCAAACCATCAAATAATACATTTCAATCCATCATTGATTGGATGAAGGCTCAAACACAAAAATTCACTCAAAAGTTGTTGAATTTCAATCACACAATATGCTCTCCAAGTCTCAATTCATGAAAATGAACTTCCAACCCAAGTATTAGGGTTTGGATGACCTTATATACCTTCTCCCATGTTCTAGGACCCTTAGGTTGGGCTTAGAACATCATTAATGTCTTTTTTGAACTTTTAGGCCAAATTCCTAAGACAACATTGTCTAGTTTTTCCTAATCTCTACACTAAGACTTTCCCAAACCTCAAAGGTCTAAACCAGCCTAAGTTTTCCATAACACACACATCAAAAACACACTTGAGACTTTAAAACTAGTCCTTATTACCTTGGTGGTTGGCCAGAACCACCTACAAGCCTAAATTGCCAAGATCTTCCAAAAGACCCTTAAGGTGCTCTTGCACCATTCTCCCCCTACAACAAAGAAGTTAAGGAACTTGTGGTGTCAGGAGCTCCTCACTAATTCCATGCTTCTTAAATTCACCTTGCTATATCAATTAGCCTCTAACTCTGGTTGATGTTCCACTTCACTAGGTGCTCCTTATGTCTGTGCCTAGTCTTTTCTCCCTTTGTCTAAAATCATGTCCACTTGTGGTCTGATCTGATCAGGGACCTTGAGTGCTTATACATCCTTAGTGACCTCAAAACTATACTATTTTTCATCTATTTCTGGTCCTTTATACTTCACCAAGTCTTTCACATTGAAGATAGGAGAAATAGACATCTCCTTGGGTAACTCCGCCTTGTAAGCATTGGATCCATACTTAGCCAACACTTTACATGGCCCTATCCTTTTCATTTGCAGCTTGCTTGGTATTCCTTTCTGTAACCTTTCTTTGTTCAAGTATACCATCACCATATCACCTATCTCAAATTATAATTCTCTTCTCCCTTCATCTCTTTTTGCCTTCAACTTTTGATTAGCCTCTATCAATGTCTTCCTTACCTACTCATGAACCTCTCTAATTGATTGAGCAAAATCATTAGCATGTCCACTGATTCCTTCATAACCTTTCAGTTCTCTAAGCTCATGTACACCCCTTGGATGTAAACCATAGACTATCTCAAATGGACTCTTACTCGTAGTCCTATTTGTGCTATCATTGTAAGCAAATTTTGCTTGTGGAATCACTTGTTCCCATCCTTGTCCACACTCCTTAGTTAAGCATCTCAACAATTTTCCAAGTACCCTATTGATGACCTTTGTCTATCCATCCATTTGTGGATGATATGCTGAGCTATGAGACAAGCTGGTTCCTAACCTCTTCCAAAGAGTTTTCCAAAAATGCCCCATAAAGTTCACATCTTTGTCTGCAACTATGCTCCTTGGCAACCCATGTATCCTCACTACTTCCTTGAAGAATAGGTGTGCAATCTGACTTGCATCATGTGCTGTCTTGCATGGAATAAAATGGCTCATCTTGCTAAATTTGTCCACTACCACAAACACACTGTCAAAACCAGTCGGTGTCCTAGGTAGCCCTACTATGAATTTCATGCTTATGCATTCCCATGGTCTACTTGGGATGGGTAATGGCTGATAAAGACCTGCATTGCTTGATGTTCCCTTTGACTTTTGACATACTCCACATTGTTCAACATACCTTCTTACATCTCTTTGCATTTTAGGCCACCAATAGAACCTCTCCACTAAGTCTAGTGTCTTGTTCAAACCAAAATGACCACTCAAATTGCCATTATGCTTTTCTTGGATTAGATTCTTCCTCATGGAACCTCTAGGAACACACAATTGCTTCCCCTTAAACAATAAACCATTTTTCAAGGTGTAATCAGTATATTCACTGTGAAAATGGTTCTCAAAATCAGTACATACCTTGTATATTTCTGATAAATCAAAATCTCCTTCATATAGATCTTTAAATCCTTCAACCCATGTGCTTTTTAGCTATATCTCTTGGATAGTAAGCAACCTCCTCCTAAGATCATGCATCAACCTTGTTGTTAATCCCCTTCTTATGCTTGATGGTAAAGGTGTATGACTGTAAAAACTCCATCCACTTGATGTGCCTCAAACTGAGCTTCTCTTGGGTGTTGATGTAACTTAAGGCCTGATTGTCGGTGTATACCACAAATTCCTTTGGCAATAGGTAGTGCCTCCACTTCTTAAGAGCCTGCACCAAAGCATAAAGCTCTAAGTCATAGGATGAGTACCTAGACTTTGCTTCATTCAACCTTTCACTAAAGAATTCCATTGGCTTTCCTTCTTGGCTTAGAATAGCCCCAACTGCTATGTTACTTGCATCACATTCCACTATGAATGGTTTGTCAAAACTTGGTAAAAATACTATAGGTTGGGTAGCTATCTCCCTCTTCAACCTTTCAAATACTTCATTGGCTTCTTTGGTTCACACAAACTTAGTTTTCAGTCCTCCATTGATGGTGTCAAGAACCGGTGCACAAATTTCACTAAACCTTCTCACAAACTTCCTATAGAACTGAGGTAATCCATGGAAACTCCTAACTTATGTCCCTGTCTTGGGAGTAGGCCAACTAAGAATGGCTTAAGCCTTTCTCTTGTCAATTTTCAAGTTCCCTTGAGACACTACAAATCCTAGGTAAACTAACTCTTGCTTCATGAACTCACTTTTCTCAAGATTTATGGTGAGCTTCTCCTCTTGAAGTTTCCTCAACACTAGTTCTAGGTGCTTCATATGTTCTTTTTTTTTCTGAAGATGAGGGTATCATCTAGGTAGACAACCACAAAAACTCCTATAAAGTCCTTCAAGACCTCATTCATCACCCCCATGAAAGTGCTAGGTGCATTTGTAAGCCCAAATGGCATCACCAACCACTCATATAACCCCTTTGTAGTTTTAAAAGTTGACTTCCATTCATCTCCCTCTTTCATCCTAATCTGATAATAACCACTTTTCAAATCAATTTTGGAATAGTACTTAGCACCTCCTAAACATTCCATTAAATCTTCTATCCTAGGAATAAGAAACCTATATCTAATAGTTATCCTATTTATTTCCCTAGAATCAGTACACATTCTCCACTTATCTCCCTTTTTAGGTGCCAACACAACTGGAACAACACATGGACTTATGCTCTTTCTGATCAGCCCTTGATCCAAAAGTTCTTGAACTTGCCTTGCTATCTCTTTGTTCTGCTTCAGTGTCATCTTGTATGCAGCCTTGTTAGGTAGTTTTGCTCCCGGTATAAAGTCTATTTGATGACTGATTACTCTCTTGGGTGGTAGTGTAGCTGGTGTACCTTCACAAATGATGTCCCTAAACTGATCCAATAGTCGCTTCACTTCTTCTATCATAGGTAGCTGATTAGGTGACTCTTCTTCCTTTGGCTTCAACATAATTGTATAGACAAATCCTTCTTCCTCTTTGATGTCTTTTAGGAATTCCTTTCCACTCATCAAAAGGACACTAGTTTCTGCCTTTTCCACTATGTTTTCTTCTAACAAAGACTGTATTTTGTAAGTCACTCCACCCTTCTTGAATGAGTACTTATTCTCCTTGCCATGGTGTACTACCTCCCTGTCATATTGCCATGGTCTGGCAAGTAGCAGATGGCATGCATCCATTGGTAACACATCACATAGTATCCTATCATGATACTTTCCTATAGTAAACTCAACCCAAACTTGTTCATTGACTAGTATATTTTGCCCCTTGTTCAACCAAGTAACCTTGTAAAGGCATACATGGGGTATCTTGATGAGTTTCAACTTCTGTACTACCTCCTCTGATATGACATTATCAGTAGACCCTGAATCTATGATGACCTTGCAAACCTTTCCTAGTATCTTGCACTTGACTCTAAAAAGAGCTCTCCTTTGTTTGTGTTCATCCTCGGTAGGTGCTTTGATCAAGATCCTTCTTAACATGAGATTCTCACCTTTCTCTGAATCTAGACTCACCTCTAATTGTTTGGAGCAGTCCTCTTCTTGAACATAGTTTATCTTCCTCTAACTTTGTGAAGATGTTGGCTTGTCCGGACACCTATAATCCGGATGACCCAACTGTCCACAATTGTAGCATTTTATGGAAGCAAAATGAGAGCTTCTCCCAAAGCCTCTTGATCTACCTCTTCCTCCATTGTTTGAGATTCTACCTCTATAACCCCCTCTACTATTTGACTCATGGGATTGTTCTCCAACCTTGGAATCACCTTGGTTTTTGTTCTCATTGCTTCTTCCACCAAAACCTCCTCTTTGTCCACCTCTAGAGTCTCTACCTCTTCCTTTACTTCTAGTATTGGAATCTTGTTTCTTTTTCAGTTTCTCTTCCACCTTAATGGCCATTTGATAGCAGCTATGGAGGGTAGTAAGTGTGAAAATACTCAACTCCTCTTGTATGCTCCATATAAGACCATTTAGATACCTAGCTACCTTGATGCTTTCAACTTCTTGCACTCTAGATCTAAGGCTTAGTTTTTGGAACTCCTCTGTATATGCAGCTACATCTAGGTCTCTTTGTCTAAGATTTTGTGTCTTCTTGTGCAATTGAATGTCATAGTCCTCAAGTAGATAGTTCTCCTTCACTTTAGCCACCATAGTTTTCCAATTTCCTATGGGTTTCTTGCCTTCCATCTCTCTTTCTTCTTGTAGAAACTTCCACCAAGTTAATGCTTGTCCTCTTAACCTTGATTTGGCTATATTCAAATTTTTAGCCTCAGTAACTCCACCACATTCAAAGTGATTCTCCATTACCTCAATCCATTCCATAACTAGCTCTGCATCCATTCTTCCAGTGAACATAGGGACACCTTCAAGTGCCTTGCCACTCAATGCCTTCAATTCTTTGAGGAAGGGTTCCTCTACTATTGGAGGGTTAGGTTTTGGTTCTATGTCCTCCTCCACTTGGTATTTACCCTTGTCTTTGTCCCCTGCCGACTGCACCTTCATCTTGCTTGCTGATTCAACAACTTCTTCCAATTTTTGCTTCATCTCTTCCATAGCCTCTTCAAGATGCTTATTCTTCTCTTGCTGCTCTGTCAAGTCTCTAGCTAGCCATGCATTGGTCACCATGGTGTTCTCTTCTATAGATTCACTTCTCTCTGACATTCACTAATTTCAATTCCCAAGCCTTTATTGGCTCTAATACCAATTTGATGGGGAGCCCTATGCCTCGAGAGCACTCTTTCTCTTCCCAAGACGTATTATTTGGTCTTCTTAGGCTATTCCACTCTACCCTACTCAAGTATTTCTCCTAAACCCCTAACGCCTTATAGGTCTCTCCACTAATTTCAAAATCTTCACCAACACTCCCATTCCACCACTGGGCTTCCTTGAGCTCCACACTGACCCAAATGTGTCCTAACCACTCCAGGGCTAGGGTACGGTGGTATTGTTTTTATTTAGTTGTTTTGACTCCTCATTGATCCATTTCATTGGATACTTTCACCTTTTTCCTTTTGCTTTCAAGAATTTCTAGTTTCTAGGCCTTGTAGCCTTTTTGCCCCTTTTAGGCCTCCTAGAACCCAGTTTCTTGGATTTTCTCGAAAAAGGCCTTAAGAACCCCCAAATATTTTTGGATATTCCTTCTATTAGTACCCTAGGCTTCAATATTTACCAGGTTTAAGGTTTTTTAAGTGTCTTTACATAGGACTATCCTCATACCCCCTAATTTCAAGGGTTTCTAGGGTTTTGGCTCCTTTTTCCAACTTTGAGGGCTTCAATGACCTCCTCAACTATCCTCCTTGCACAAACATGTATGGAATAAATTTTACCACACTCTCATGCTCTTTATCTTCACAAACCAATCCATTTATAAGCTTTCTTTATTGTTGTCCTCTCCAAGCCAAACCAATCCATTTATAAGCTTTCTTTATTGTTGTCCTCTCCAAGCCACTAGCTAGAATGCACTTGCACTCGCCTAGTGTTTGATGAATTCAACTCTTCCCCTGCAAACCAAGAATCCAAACACACTATTTAAAATTTAAAAAAATTCCCCTACTTGATTCCAAGTGTCCATGGTATCCTTTCCATGGGAATTCAAGTGGGGGTCATTATTTCCAAAAACTGGCCTAAACCGGCTATAAGGCCAAAACTCCAAAAACTTGCAAAACAGAAAATAATTGAAATAAATGGCTAATATAATGCTGCAAAAATTAAATAAGTGACACAATGGAAAGCCTCAAACCATCACGCAAGACCTTTCAATCCATCATTGATTGGATGAAGGCTCAAACACAAAAATTCACTCAAAAGTTGTTGAATTCCAATCACACAATATGCTCTCCAAGTCTCAATTCATGAAAATGAACTTCCAACCCAAGTATTAGGGTTTGGATTACCTTATATACCTTTCTCCCATGTTCTAGGACCCTTAGTTTGGGCTTAGAACATCATTAATTCCTTTTTTGAACTTTTAGGCCAAATTCCTAAGACAACATTGTCTAGTTTTTCCTAATCTCTACACTAAGACTTTCCCAAACCTCAAAGCTCTAAACCAACCTAATTTTTCCATAACAAACACATCAAAAAAAAACTTGGGACTTTACAATTAGTCCTTATTACCTTGGTGGTTGGCCAGAACCACCTACAAGCCTAAATTTCCAAGATCTTCCAAAAGACCCTTAAGGTGCTCTTGCACCATAACTCTAATGATGGAAAGCACTAAATAAAAAATTTAGACATTACTCAAATAAGGGACAATATCAACAAGGAGGAGATAAAGTATGGGATATAGTGGCCTTTCAATAGGGCTGAAGATGTTTGGTATATGGAAAGCTACTTGACATTCCAAATGAGCTACAATGAACATCACTCCTCATAGGTCTTGGAGAATGATTTGAATTTCTAAAGAGGACCAAGGTTTCACATCAACCAAAGAGATGCATTTGTAGTTGAAGCTAATGACACATAATATTTTTGTGTTAACAGAAAGTACTAAGCACAGTCTACCATTTGTAATGATATACAATACTATATAGATAGTATAGAAGACCTTGCATGGTCTTATAGTATTTATAGGAAGCTATGACTGTTATTTTTTGTTGATAACTTTGTACTTTCTTAATATTCGATATTTAATATAAAAAAACTAATAATGCTAGAGAAAAGACAATATGGGAGATCGATCATGAGAAAACACTTGGATGCATATGTTCATTAGTCTCTTTTGATTTACAATTTCATGTTGAATCATGCAAAACACCTAAGGAGGCTTGGGAGACTTTTGAAAAATTATATGGTAAAATTGATAAGACTAGGGTATAAAATTGAGAATAATTTAATGAATATTGATCTTAAAGGCTTTAACCACATGCAAGACTACATATACAATATTAAGAAACTAAGAACACAACTAAAATATTTCAATATTGAAAAGGAATATTTACAATTGATTCTAAATGTGTTATCCAAGATTGATATTAAGTATTCAATATTTGTTTATGGATTTCATACTCGTTGGCTTTCTATGGGAGCATCATTTTTTGATCGTAAGTGTGATGAATTTTCAAATCTCCTAATCCAAGTGAAAGAAAATTAAATTAAATTTGTGTCATAAAGTATTATAAACCACAAGCATTGGTGGCTAGTGAGTCTAAGGTACATAAAGGATTAGGGAATCTTGAAAAAGGAGCAAAAGAAGAAAAAGAAAAAGCTACACAAAGAATATGAATCCTCTCCATCTCAAGGGGAATCATCTAAGAAGGATAAGCCTAAGTATGCATATTGCAATAAAAATTGGCAATGAACATCAATATTATTCAAAATAGATCGATGAGTTGAAGCATCTTCTTAAGAAGAATCAAATAGATTTTCCTCCAAGAATGTAAGGGGGTTCAAATTATTCTTCTTTATCAAAGAAGAGAAATATATGGGTCAATCACTTGTTGAATTTATAGATTATGAGTTAGAGAGGTGTATACTTGATTCAAGAGCTTCACATCATATGTATTCATAAGAGTATGCTCTCTTTATTTGAGTCTTATTCATCACCACACATCCGATGGATACAAACACATATATGCATGTTTGTGGGAAGGGATCCATTAACATGGATGGAAGAGAATTTAATGATTTTATTTGTGTGCCTTCATTGTCAACCTTGATATCCATTTTTTCTATCATATCACACATGGTGGAGTTGAAAATATTTTTGAGTTCACACAATATTAGCTCATCATTTATGATTTTCATAGTAGAGATATATTTATAGTTGGGGAAGTTGATCATCAATCTTGAGTGTACACCTACTCACATTTTTCTCCTATTGTTACTTTGACTAATACTCACACTTTGAATTTTGAGGAGATTCAATATGGTCATTTTGAATCTTGGTATTCTTTCATCTATTGAGGTTCTAGCTCAACATGTGCTTCTATTTCATCTACTTCATCAGTCATTGCTTTTGATGAGACTAGTGTTGCTACATCCATGCCTTCTTGTGATTCAATGTTATAGGACCTTCATAGTCTTCCATATATAACTAATTTGGATGGGTACTTGATAGACATTTTAGGTTTTCTATGTGATTCCTATCTTGCAAACGTGGAGGACACTATATAGGACATTAATCCCCTCTTTGATGTGATTTTGTATGGAGTTTCATCGTCTTCTTAAAATATTATGGGGAGAATTTTAACCTCGTATTCCTTCTCTTTCTCATAATTTTTCATAGTTTATTATTGGTGGTGAGACCTTTGATCTACATTTGGAAGATCCATAGTTGTCTTTGGATTATGTTCTACACCCCTTTCTATGAGATTCTAGATCATTATATTTTTCAATGTGGCTTGGAACACATGACTTGATTGTGGTATATTTTTACATCGACATGGGGACATTTGAGCATAATTTAGATATATTACACATCATATTTATTCCCTCATCTTCCTTTTAGGAATGGAAATATATCTTGCACATATTCTTCATTTTGTTTCTTCCTAAGGGGAGGAATGTTGTTTGACAATGTTGGATCATCTTCAGCATTCAATGTCGAGCATCTGCCATCATTTTATGAGACTCTACATTAAGGGGGGTTGCATGGTCTTTCTTCTTCTCACTTATGGGAGGAATTTTTCTTCACATATTTTTTTGTCTTTCTCATTCTTCTTTGAGAGAATTTTATATTTTCTCTTTTGGGGAGGAGTTTTGTCCCATAGAGTTTTCTCCTTTTCTCCATTTATGAGATTACATTTGTGCATGGGTACTTAGCATGACCTAGTATTCAAGACCCATCATTATCATCTTTGCATCAATTGAATTTTTCTACTTCTTGCTAGGTTGTAATTAATGGGGTTGTTGGTGTGAAAGGGGTGTTATACCTAGCTATTTTATCACCTAGATCCTATTCACACTAGTTACTTAAGTTTACTTAGGTTACACATAGGATAGTGATCACTTTATGTCTCAAGTCATAAGATTAAGAAAAATTTCATAATATTATGCAATCATATATTTACCTTGGCCTATGTAACCAATGAGGTTTCCTTTGTAATCTCATTCATTCAATCAATCAATTCACATTGAATATTTGTATCCTTCTATATAATATAATTATTTTCTCATAGTTGATCTCTCTTGTTATTTTAGAGATAAGTTCCTAGATCTTGGATGGATATAATATTTAGCCAAATCTTGAATTGTATATAGTATTCTATACTAACTATTAAAAATATAAATACCAAAACTTGTAATATTTAGGGGGTGTCTTATGTTACTTATTTCTCACATTCAGCATTTTTTTCTACATAATAAACAAATAATTACTACAATATATTTTTAGCTCTAAAATGGATAAAATTACAATTCCTATACTAAAACCCTATAAATATTTTGATTGAAAGTTCAAAGTGGCTATCTATCTAAAGAAGCAAGGGCTATCTATGGTAATAATAGGTCTTAAAATTGAATGAAAGTTAATTGTAGAAAATCCTAAAAATAATAATAAATTAGATTCAAACTATTTGGTACATTATGTATGTTTGTATTTCTAGACTTACTCTTTTGTATTGAGTCAACCTCTATAAAAAATTAAGTGTGGGCCACTTTGGAAACAACCTCACTATAAAATCTCCAAGTATGCAGTCATCCTTTCCATGCCATTTTTCAAAAAAGAGTTAAATAATTGACTACAACAAACATAATTTCATAATCACTTTCATAATCTATAATTTTCACCAAGGTCCTTCTCATAGATCTCTGGTACCTCCCAACACTCCATTGTAGAAATTTAGATCTATCATTTTCATGCATACAGTGGTCATTAGTGCAGCCATGGGGAATTAGGAATTTTGAGTTAAAAAATGAAATAATTGATCGACCAAGTGCTAAGGTGTTTGCTCAAGTTGGCTGGTTAGAAGTTTTTTAAAAGTTTGAAGGGTTTGGATTTGAATTGGTGGAGGAATTTGTGTATAATTACCACCTTATCTTCTCCATATTTGAGGGGTTTCATATTCTGATGATTTCATCTATCATCAACTAGGATTTTGGAATTATAGAGGTTGCGGAGGACATTTCTTAGTCCAAACCTTCCTACAAGGGACTCATCCAAAATTTCCATGTTGCTCCAAAGCCCCTACCTAATATGTCTATGGTGGTGGTATGGGCCATGAATTTTTTTACTTGCAATGAATAATATGGAATTGTACTTGGTCTAGGTATGTGTATGATTAACTATCTCTGATATGGGGACAATCAACCTAAATGTCTCATGAATTCACTTGCCTTTCTATACCATTATCTACAAGAAATGATCAACAAGGTTAAGTGAACCAATGGTAAAGTATTCCAACATAGCCTTATCTACTTGGTGATCAAACACTTTTTTCTATAAGAGTATATTCAAATACAATGGGATGAGTTCCTCCAAATCAAGCCACCCAAATAAAAGAAGGTAGAATTTACTCCTATCTCTACCTCTATAGCACCAATTCCTCACTCTTCCACATGGTTACCAAGAGGCTCAAATATTCCTATCATTGGCATTGAAGAGGATTAATTTGTTTTTACCATAGAAATAAATCAAAAACATTGATGACTTATCTTATAGAAGGACGACAAAGAAGAAAAAACATAAGCAATATAGGTCACAAAGATTTTTGGAAGCATGTCCTTAGTCCATCCAACCCTTAAGGCACAACCTTTCGGATCTCTTCAGAGAGAATAAAAGAATCTCATATCCAATCCAATTGGAGAAGGAGATGATGATATACAAACCCTACATCCTCTAGCTTTGGCTTTGGTAGAGCATGAGTTATAGAAATGTGTAATGCCCCTCCCATTTACATATTTTCAATGTGAGATCAATGTTTCATCTTCATTGTTTTCCTTGTGATTTCATTAGTGGTGTTTTCCTTGAGATGCTTGTATGCTTATGTGATTCTTAAATTCTTGGTTTATCACTATGATTTAGTTCAATGCTATGCATTATTTATGTAGTGATTAATGTGAACCTAAATAATGATATTCAAAATGAATGATTTATATAATCAATGTATGGATGTAATTTATGCTTTATGCTATTGTGCTTGTTGGGTGATTATATTATGCTTTGGCTATATATACATTGAGTAGGTACCCTTGATGTGTATTAAGTGGTTATAGTTACAAGGTATTTCTCCACCTAGCTACATAGGTCTAATTTATTCCTCAATGGTGGTTATTTCAGAGATGTCACGATAGGCATCCCTATCTATTCCCAATCTTACTTGAATCAATTATGGCATGTGCCATATTTGACTATTATTGATCTAGATCATATTGCAAGTATCAAGGTGTTGTCATTGATTTCAACTATGTGTTATGGAAGTTTGTTGCATGTTGAGGATATTGAGAAAATTGTGAAAAAGAGAAAAAAAAGTTGTTGCATATTGTGCATGTGTAGTTGATATATTGAGGAAGTGTCATGAGTACATGGAGCTATCTTTATGTTGCAGTGTTTGAAGATGAGTTGGAATGAATTAATGAGCTGAGATGATGTCTTTGGTAATTGTTTCCAAGTGATTTTGAGAAAATTTGTTAAACAAAGTAAACAGTGTTGTGCAAGTGTTTAGAATGTGCTCTGTCGGTATTGTGCTCTGCATTTATTCCATGTTAAACCTATGCCTGTGCGGATTTGATATGTTTTTCATGGTTTTTAGAGGTTGCTATATTTAGAATTTGAGTTTCTGGATCGTTGTGTACTGTGAGATATTTCACCAGTGTGTGAACTAGTTTTTCAATGATGTTTTTTGTGGCCTAGGATAAATGTATTTGCTCCACATTTCTCAGTTGTTTGGCTTTAGTTTGTGCAGATTTGGGAAGTTACTTACAATGTTTGTATCATTTTGTATTCAAGGTTTTACTTGATTTGGCGCAGTACAGAGTGAGTTTCACATGTCAGTGTGCGAATAAGGTTTGCCAATTGATCTAGGATGATGTATTTGTATGATGTGAGTTTGTATGAAGTGTTTGATGAATCTCAAGTAGTTCATGGATTATTCTAGATTGTGTTCAAGTGATTTTTTTTTTGAGATTTTTGGATTGATTTAAGGAAGTGTGTACTTAATTTTTATGGTATTTTACATGGGTATTGGTCGACCTTGTGTTAGAACTACTTGTGAAGTTTATGGAAGCATGTTGAGGTGTGTTGAGATCTATTTGGCTCCTAATTAAGTATTTATATGGGTCACCTTTGTTCTTATCCACCATGAGAATATTTAGGTGCTAACCTATTTTGAATTGTAAGTGTAAAGGATAGTTGTTGACATTGAAGAAGGTTTTCAAGGATGAGGTTGATATAAATAAGAGAGGTAATGATGTGAGATGCAAGAGAGAAGTAAGATAGATGCGAGATCGATGTGAGTGACGTGTGTGATGGAAATTTGAGTAGAGTATTACAAATTTCAAGTTTTTTGGATTCTTGAAAGCAGTGAGATGAAGGTGTCTGAAATCATTCAAGCAAGACTACGAAAGTGTTGGAGAAATTGTGGTGGATTCCTATTGCATTGAGAAAGTGTTTCTATGTAAAATTTATCTTATATCTTCTTGTATTTCTTTTCTATGGCAGTGAGCCCTAGCTGTGAGCCTTTTTGGACAGTGTGTCCTTTCTGATAGTGAGCCTTTGTCCCAATTTTTCTAAAAAATATCCATTTACTACAAATAGTAAGTCAGTAGGCCCAAAATAGCAAATTAGGAGCTCTCGATAGATTTGAAAATAAAATTATATTTGGTGAATTGGTCAAGAATAGAATATTATTTTATAACCAAATATATTTTATATTAATATTTATCTCTA
>CM021103.1:44915400-45201313 GCA_007115665.2 Sequoiadendron giganteum | reverse complement strand
GGTGATTTGTCTAAAGCTTCAACTGCAGGTTCCTCATCCTCTATCTCAATGATTTGATGGGATGAGGGTCCATCTAGTTGTTTCCTTGACATGAGGTGGACATCACTCACCTCTACCCCATAGGTGGGTTATTGCATAACCTCGTTAGTATAAGCCTATTGGATAGACTTGTTTTTAGGGTTAGGTGTAGGTTGGGTAGGTAATTGTGGTGGTCTTGGTGGTTGAGGTGTATGATTGGATGGATTAGGCATAATTGCTTGTTTTTTGTAGCTGATGAGGAAGAATAGGTTACAGATAATTTAAGTTTTGCTACTCCCACTACTAACCTTTTTTCCATTGTGGTTGCCACTGGTTTTGCTGTGTTGGCCATTGAGGATTGTAATTGGAACCTTGGAAATTTTATTGTGACCAATGATTTAGTTAGTGTTGGTTCCAATTTTGTTGAGGTTTTTGCCACTATTGAAGGTTTTTCCATTGATTTTGGTTATTTGGCCAAGGTTGGGAATTCCAAGAAGAAAAATTCTGATTTCTAATTGGAAAATAGGAATTGAAATTAAGAGGGTCTTGTGACATACCTTTTATTTATTTCCATGACCTTCTTTGAGCTATATAAAATAGCTGTCCACCCTCTCCTTCAAGTGGTTGAAAATTAGGTTTCTCTATTTTTTCTTGTTGAATACTAGCCACCCTCTTGCATTTACAGTTCGGTTTCCTTTGCCTACAACTAGGGAAATATTCGGTGAGCATTGCTTCAACTTCCTCTTGCTTCTTCTTTATATGAAGAGTGTCCAACTAAGTGGCAAGATGAATGATAATGTCCTCCTTCATGTTGGAAAGAAAATTACTTATCTCAATCTTTAAAACCCTAGAAGATTATTTGCCAATGGTTGATATCCTCTCTCCCCTTGGCCTCTTAGTGAAGGCCCTGGAGTAATTTATGTGGACCTTGTAGATTTCTTCAAATGGTATTTGAGAGATATCCTCTTGCCCAATAATATTTAGGGAATCCATGCAGTTCTCATTGACCCCCCTCAAAAAGATTAACTTGATGGACTCTTCAAATAACTTGTTATGTGGGTTTTTCTTCAAAGAAAAATGAAATCTCTCCATATAGGACCCTCTAATAGTTTATCCTCCTTCTATGATATTCTGAAAATTCCATCTCTCCTCCTATCAAGTCCTCTACAATATTCTTGGTACTTTTCCAAGAAAATTATTTTCATGGTATCCCAATTTGCAATAACATCCTTGTCTAATCCCATAAACCATCTTAGGGGTGCATCTTTGAGAGTATTAGGGAAGAGCTTGAGCCTATGAGCATCAAAGGTATAGTCATAGATCCTATATAGAAAATCAATTCAAATAGAAATGTATCTAGGTCTTCAATCACCAAACCATAAAAGAGTTGTAATGTTGATGGAGGGATATTCTTTAGCACAATAGTCCTTTATTGGTGGATGATTGGAAACTCAAAGGTTGCATGTTTTGGATCATACCCTCGTGCATCACCCATGGTTTGGTATGTCCCCTCTATAAGTGTAGTAGATATTAGGGAATGGGAATTTTCTTCTTCAGTATTATCCTCGCTTTGAGTACTAGAGTCACCTATATCTACTATGGCTTCTTGGTGTTCTGAGGGGACAAATTTTCCCAATGAATCTCTCTACCTTTGCATACAATAAATATGGATTTGTATAGCAGCAGTCTTGCACAATATTAGTGTAACTTTCTGGTATTTTGATAAGATAAAACTTAACAACCCTAATGATAAAAACAAAATATAAACATGAAAGCTTGGAAAAACAATTCTATGAAGGTAGCACCATCCTCGGCAATGGTGTCAAAAATGTAGAGTCTAAACTAGTGTCTTGTAAACATGGTAGAAACCACATAATTCAAAGGAATGACTAGTTGAACAATCCACTCAACATTGTAAAGACTCCATTAAATTTTCAACCAAGGCTTGTACAATTTTGATGATGTTGCACTATATGTGCCTTCAAGGACTTGAGGTTACCTAAGTTATCTTATTAAAGATATTGTACTTGCTAGAAAATCACATAAACATATAATAGTGAAAGAAGTGAACTAGCACTAATGGCTATGGGTGCTTAAAACATAATTTGTAGTTGAACTGCTTCTAATAGATAATTGCCAAAACTAACTCAAAACTAGTAACTGAACTTAATCTATCCTTTGGAGTACTACAAGTCAATTGAATGCATTCATGCACATGAAAAATCATCTGTGATAATCACCATATGAGAATCTATTTTAACTTACATGCAATTTATAAATTAATGACTAACAAAAATAACTACTAAACAAAAGTAAAATAACTATAAATTTAGTGAAGAATAGTTACCTTGAGTGACCTGCTCAAGTGGATGTCTTCACTTAACTAAATCCAAATCTAAATCTTCAGATTATATGCAACCATATCAACTTGAACTTTATTCATTATATATTCCAAAAGATCACATAAAATCTTGCTCAAATATTGTATTCAAGAAAACCATTTCTGAACAATCAACATGCATGTAGATTACAAATGAAAACTAAGAAGTAATTGATAACAAAATCCACTAGTATGAGATTAATCAACTAACTATCTAAAGACTCAATCATCGGCTATACATACGCATGGAGGATTTTATTCTAAACACAACACTTAACTAAAATAATTAACTACAACTCTTTAGATATCTTAATGTGTAAATAAGATTGAATTATTCAAACTATAACTGAAAAGAAACAAGAGTTCAAATGGGATTAAAACTCTGCAAAATAGATCTACACATGGAACAAATAATCAGTTATCCAGAATCCTATCAATAAAATAATTCTTCTTCAATGCCTTATTAACTGTCATAATGATGCATGACTAACTCCTTCAGGTGTCTCCACATGGTAGTTATTACACTTAGCTTGTTCTGGAACTTCCCATGTTTCATTCTCCAAGACCTCCTTTGGCTATGAGGTACAACTTCAATTGTTATGGGCTATAGTGTCTTATTGGGTTGCAAGAGTTTAATCCATAAAACAAATACACAAATCTATTTACCATGATTAAACATATAATTCCAACTAGATTTCATACATATTCACATATAAATCATGCCATGCTACTATATCATAACTATATTTCCATTATTATTATTATTCATGTCCAAGGTTGTATAATAAGCATAAATAGATAGCATAGCATAGGAATATGTTTGAAAGGATTGTCTAATAATATATGAAAGCATGCATAAAAACATTAGGAAATGGACTATTAAACAGACTCATCAATTACTAGGCACAATCATGATATGAGACCTATGTAGTTGACTATGTGATGCATACATGTGTGGCATGGTTGGATTGTGTTGCTAGTAAATTTGGTGGTGATCATGGTGTCATGGATGCTCCTTGTGCATTAGGAAATTTGGCATGACATGATTTTTTATGAAGATGCTTTGTTGGTGGTGTTGGATTGTTTCCAGTTTGGTTTGAGGTAGTGTATCTTCTTGGCTTGAGGATCATGGTTTTGGTTGATCTTCATTAAGGAGGTTGTTATCACGATGTCATAGATAGCTTGGTTACAAGATTCAATGGGAGTTTGTGATAGTGATGGTTTGGCGGTGTTGTATTTTCTTGGTTTTAATATCATGGTTTGTACTCTTCCCTTTAGGAGCTGGATGTTGAGTTCTTTGATTGCATTGGGGCCATGGAGGATCCTGATTTATAGGATGGTTTTCATGTTTCCATGGAGAGCTCAGTATCACGGTTCAATGGGAGCTTGTGGCGATGATGTGGATTCACCATTTGATGGTGGATGATCTTCTGTAGTGTTTGTTTGTGTCATAGATGTACTTTTGGATCCTCTTTCTATTTAGTGAGGGTTCTTTGAATTCTTGGGTTTCATTAATAGGAGATGGTTATCTTCATGTGGTATGGAGATATTGACATCTTGGTTAGCCATGGAAAAATTCTTTGTAGTCTTTGGTTGAGGTGTCATGATTTTTCTTTTAACGTGTGATCCTTGTTTGATATAATGGTTATGTATTATGTCATGATGTACTCTTGATTTTCCATTAGAGTGTTGGCATGATACATATGGTATGCCATATTCATTGGAGCATATGATATTTTGAGGAGATGTGAGGTCATGATGTCATGGTTATGTTCCTGATTCAACTATTGGGACTTTGACTTTGATCTTGGTTGTTTCTCTTGGTATTGGATACATTGATCATTTTATTGGGAGCTTCATGATGATGCTTTGTCGTATTTGGAGTTTAGCATGGATTGATTTTTTATAGGTACTCATGGATACTTGGAGACATCGGTGATTATATACATGTGTTGAGATGGTTACTCATTGATGAGGTTTCAGTTGGAAGTCTAAGGATCCTACACCTTAGTTGGATGTGAGTTCAAGGAGATTTTTCTTCGTGATTCATCATGACTTGGGCACCTTGGAGGAGAATTCTTATTCCCCACTCTTGGTCTACTCAATGGTTTATCATTTGAGAGGTATTATACATTGTTATTTTTAGGTGCATTATATTTTATGATTTATCTTCTCATGCATATGGATCTTGAGCTATGTATAGTTAGTTCTGGAGGGTTCATTTGAGGGATGTTGGCATGTTTATCTCCTTATGCATTGGGAGATTACTCATTGATGTTAATTTTAGGATATTTTATTGGGTTTATTCCCTTGGTTTAGGAATGGATTTGGTTTGATCTTCCTTTGGTTTGAGATGCATACATATTGGTTATGGTTAGATGCGTATAGTGCTATTATCTTTGGGGTTTTATGGAGGATATCATACCTATTATATATTATAATTTAGAGATGTGTGTAGAAGGACATTCTATAGGTTTTGATTTGCACGTTCTCTTTTAGGTCTTGTTCTTCTTCCTAGATGTTTGTATTCACATGACATTAGTTTTGAGATCTTGTGTGGAGCTATGGTGATCACTATGTTTGTGGTCATGTGTTGTTCATTTTTCTTTGGTCATGACATGTATGTTCCTTTATCTCTTTCCTTTGTTGGGTGTGGAGAACTTGGGAGAGCTATGAAGACTTGTGGTGAGAGATGTATTATAGCATATTGGTTTGCAAGATTTGTATATCTTTCTTGATTTTCTCTGGTACTACATGATGGTGGTTAAACTTCTATGTGATTCTATCGGTGGATATTTGGGTGCCTTAATCATTTTTAGATGTGACATTACCTATGTAGTAGGAGTTCCTAGACGTGTATGTTCATTTTATGACAAGTTTGGCACTTGGAGCTTGTGATTGCATGTTATGGGATATATATGTTGATGGCATGAGGTTCACTTGTTATGATTTGTATACCTTTGAGGTATGGATATTTGAATGTGTTAGAATTTGTTTTAGGTGTTATTTTTAGCTATGGTGATATATCTTGACAGCTATTGATACATACTTGCTACCTTTGGATTGGGTGTTTGTGTTTTGGGATATCTGTTGGAGGGAGGACTTATGCTTCTTTGTGATAGTTAGTGTGCCATTTCTTTGGATGGTTTCTTATCTTTATGAGTTGGCATGACGGAGGGTGAGAGAATTCATGCTTGAGATGGTGGTCACCTTGATTCTTGTTGCAGGTATCTTGATGGAGCACATGGAGCACTTTGATTCCTTAATAGTATATGTGGCTAGAGAGTATTTTTCGCTTTCTTATGTTTGAGTTTACTTGTTTACCCCTTATGCAATTTATACAAGTTGGAGAATATTAGGTAAAGGTGTATTTTCCACCTTGCATAATTTTGTTAATGTAATATTTATTTATTATGTGGTGTACCTAGGGAATCTAGGGATGCATGCATCGCATAGGTCTAACATTCTTGGGGTCACTTTATGTGTTGTATGTAACATTGGATTAAATATTTAATGTGGGGTTGCACATGGGAATAATATTTAATATTATGAAAACTTAGTACCAATATTAAATGAGGGGTTAATGGTTTTGTAAGCTCATTATATGTCACATGGTTTTATGTAATATCACTTGGTGGTTTTGTGTGAGCTTGTTTCTATAAAAGAAAAAACATAGGTAGTTGTTTAAGGTTGGTTTGGCTATTTGGCTAAGGGGTTGAGAGCATCTCTTGTTAGCATTTGTGAGGGTTGAAGAATGGCATGGGATGTGTGGTTACATACTTATTCACATGGAGTGCTTGTAGGGGGCCTGATGTTTCAAAGGTGTTCATGGAGGACTTTAAAGATGTATTGTAATGTTTATTTCTGAATAATATATGAGTGATGGATGCTTTTGGAGGCTAGTTTTTTCCCTTTTGAGGGTTTTCCCAAGGTATATCTTTTGTCATCTTTGATGGTATGTTGTCTATTCTTTTTCATATGGATTATGAATACTTTTTTGCATAGATTTCTCTATTTGGCTTATGTGGAAATTATCTTGTGTGGATGCATATTTCCTTTCAATGCTTAGGAAAATGATCTTGATAGATGCCTAATTCATCATTAGGAGAGGAGAATACATGGCCTTCCACCTTAATCTCATTGTGATCAATGAGATATTGGATTTAATTTTTAAGTTAAATGAATATTGACATGGTGCGACCTTTGACACAAAGGTACTCACAATATTTATTTTCTTATGTACCATCTAGGTTTGGGTGTATTTTCATCAAACAATTAGGTGTATAGAATTTTTGTTAAGTTGTCTTGAACTATTTTTTGAAATAATATTTCAATAGGTTCTCCCAAAGAAGTGTACCTATATTTTGGATGATTAGGGGATTTTTATTGTCCATGTGGTATGGAAACATGGGTCTATTCTTAGATGTTTTGGACATTGTGATTTATTGGTTCATATATTCTTTGTGAAATTTGTATGAGTTTGGAGTTGGTTACCTCATCATTGAAAACATTTTTATTCAACCCAAAAGTGTGGTTTGGTTATTATTATCTTTGTCTTTATTATAAATTTTTACCAAACCTTTGACAACAAGAGCTTTCTCAATGATGACAACCATGTTAATAGTTTTGTCAAAAGTGGATATACAATAGAATTGTAAATAAAAGGCCATTTTAGGATTAATATTTATGACAAAAATATGGACAAGTTGTTTATAAAAAATCATTTTAGACAAGAAATGTGATTAGTGAGACTCCTCCATCATTGAAGGAAGATAGAAAAACTTTGCCCATTTTGTTGTTTTTCATTATAGAGATCAAACATAGTTAACTTGAGTTCAACATTGTAGGATAAATGGGTTAAAATTTTCTGAATTAAGTTAGTAAAAGTTTGAATGGATCCTTGAGGTAGGTGGAGAAACCACTCAAGTGCTTGTACTCCTAAATTGTGAGCAAAGAGTCTCATAAGATATACATTACTATAGGAAACTTCTTAGCATGTCATGAAAAATTATTTGACATGATTTTTAGGGTCTCCCTTTCCCTTATATTTTTCAAAATTAAGTATCTCAAAATTTTTAGAGAAAGGTATCATTGATATTGATCTATCAAAGGGGTAAGGACATAATTTGTTAAATTTATATGTTCATTTTTATGTAAGGTCCTATTTGTATCTTGTTAAGAGTGTCTTTCATTTCTTTCCACTCATGGGAAAAGGAACTTGAAGGTTGATATGAATTTTTATATGCTAGTTGTGAATGGGTGGATTGATATATTTATTTGTAGAGCATGTATGGTGTTGACATGATGATGGTTGTTGATAAGTGGATTAAAGTGCATTCATTGGTGGAATATATTGTTGGCGGAATGGAGGTTGTTGATAGGTGGATTGAAAGGTGTTGATAGGTTGTATGTGTTGTTGGTGAGGTAGTGAATGTTGATACGTAGATTGAATTTTGTTGATAGGTGAGATGTATTATTAAAAAAATGATATTTTTTTATAAGTGGGTTGAAGTGTATTGATATGTGGACTGTATTTTTTGTGGGATGGTGGTTATTGATAAGTAAATTAGAGTGTATTGATAGGTAAAATATATTGTAGGGATTGTATTGGAGATATTGGAAATTATTGATAATTGGAGTGATGGGATGTATGAGATGAAATTGTGATTAGTTGGGAAAGTGTTAGTTGTGGTATGCATAGAGGGGGTAATGATTGAATTAATTGGGAAATGGATGGGAATATTTCTTGGAGTGGATTAGATGGAAGAGCAATTTAAGTGATTAAATTGGAGTGAATATTTAGGTGAAAAGGATTAGATGAAATTTGAATATGATGTGAAATGGTGTGTGATGGGTAAGGTGGAAAATTATTATATTTTCTTAGTATGAATGCCATTGGATTTTGGCCATATCTATAGTGGGTGATGGGGAGCCCTATACCTTAAGAGCACTCTTGCTCTTCCCAAGACCTATTCTTTGGTCTTCTTAGGGTATTCCACTCTACCCTACTCAGGGATTTCTCCTAAACCCCTAATTCCTTATAGGTCTCTCCACCAATTTCAAAATCTTCACCAACACTCCCATTCCACCACTGGGCTTCCTTGAGCTCCACACTAACCTAAATGTGTCCTAACCACTCCAGGGCTAGGGTAAGGTGTTATTGTTGTTCTTTATGTTTTTTAACTCCTCACTGATCCATTTCATTGGATACTTTCACCTTTTTCCCTTCGCTTTCAAGAATTTCTAGTTTCTAGGCCTTGTAGCCTTTTTGCCTCTTTTAGGCCTCCTAGAACCCGGTTTCTTGGCTTTTTCTCAAAAACGGCCTTAACAACCCCCAAATATTTTTGGATATTCCTTCTATTAGTACCCTAGGCTTCAATATTTACCAAGTTTAAGGTTCTGAAAGTTTCCGTACATAAGACTGTCCTCATACCCCCTAATTTCAAGGGTTTCTAGGGTTTTGGCTCCTTTTTCCAACTTTGAGGGCTTCAATGACCTCCTCAACTCTCCTCCTTGCACACACATGTCTGGAACACATGTTCCCACACCCTCATTCTCTTTATTGGCACAAACCAATCCATTTATCAGCTTTCTTTACTGTTGTCCTCTCTAAGCCACTAGCCAGAATGCACTTGCACTCGCCTAGTGTTTGATGATTCAACTCTTCCCCTGCAAACCAAGACTCCACACACACTATTTACACTATAAAAACAGTCCCCCACTTGATTCCAAGTGGGGGTCATGATTTCCAAAAACTGGCCTAAACCGGCTATAAGGCCAAAACTCCAAAAAATTGCAAAACAGAAAACAATTGAACTAAATGGCTAATCTAATGCTTCACATAGTAAATAAGTGACACAATGGAAATAATAAAACCATCGAACAAGACCTTTCAATCCATCATTTATTGGATGAAGGCTCAAACACAAAAATTCACTCAAAAGTTGTTGAATTCCAATCACACAATATGCTCTCCAAGTCTCAATTCATGAAAATGAACTTCCAACCCAGGTATTAGGGTTTGGATGACCTTATATACCTCTCTCCCACATTCTAGGACCCTTGGGTTGGACTTATAATAACATTAATGCTATTTTCCAAGTTTCGGGACAAATAGTCAAGTCTACATTGCCAAATTTGCCTAATTTCATCATTAAGGCTTCTCCAAACCTCAAGGTTCTAAACCAACCTAAGTTTTCCACTAAAAAAAATGAATTCTACCATGGGACTTTACATCATAGTCCTTATTACCTTGGTGGTTGGCTAGAACCACCTACAAGCCAAAATTGACAAGATCTTCCAAAAGACCTTTAAGGTGCTCTTGCACCATTCTCCCCCTACAACAAAGAAGTTAAGGAGCTTGTGGTGTTAGGAGCTCCTCAATAATTCCATGCTTCTTTAATTCACTCTCTTCTATCCAAGTAGCTTCTGACTCTAGTTGATGTTTCCACTTCACTAGGTGCTCCTTATATGTCTTGTGCCTAGTCTTCTTCACCCTTGAGTCTAAAATTTTGTCCACTTGTGGTCTGATCTGATCAGGTATCTTGAGTGCTTCCACATCCTTGTTTATCTTAGAATTGTAATGTTCTTCATCCATTTCTGGTCCTTTATACTTCATCAAGTCTTTCACATTGAAGATAGGAGAAATAGACATCTCCTTGGGTAACTCCACCTTGTAAGCATTGGATCCATACTTAGCCAACACTTTAAATGGCCCTATCCTCTTCATCTGCAACTTTCTTGGTATGCCTTTCTGTAACCTTGCTTTGTTCAGTTATACCATCACCAAATCACCTATCTCAAATTGTAATTCTCTTCTCCCTTCATCTTTCTTAGCCTTCAACTTTTGATTAGCCTCTATTATTGTCTTCTTTACCTGCTCATGAACCTCTCTCATTGACTGAGAAAAATCATTAGCATGACCATTGATTCCTTCATAACCTTTCAGATCTCTAAGCTCAAGTACACCCCTTGGATGTAAACCATAAACTATCCGAAATGGACTCTTACCCGTAGTCCTATTTGTGCTATCATTGTAAGCAAATTATGCTTGTGGAATCACTTGCTCCCATCCTTGTCCATACTCCTTAGTTAATCACCTCAACAATTTTCCAAGTATCCTATTGATCACCTCTGTTTTTCCATCCGTTTGTGGATGATATGCTGAGCTATGAGACAAGTTGGTTCCTAGCCTCTTCCAAAGAGTTTTCCAAAAATGCCCCATAAACTTCACATCTCTGTCTGCAACTATGCTCTTTGGCAACCCATGTATCCTCACTACTTCCTTGAAGAATAGGTGTGCAATCTGACTTGCATCATGTGTTGTCTTGCATGGAATAAAATGGCTCATCTTGCTAAATCTTTCCACTACCACAAACACAGTGTCAAAACCAGTTGGTGTCCTAGGTAGTCCTACTATGAAGTCCATGCTTATGCATTCCCATGGTCTACTTGGGATGGGTAATGGCTGATAAATACTTTCATTGGTTGATGTTCCCTTTTCCTTTTGACTTACTCCACATTGTTCAACATACCTTCTTACATCTCTTTGCATTTTAGGCCACCAATAGAACCTCTCCACTAAGTCTAGTGTCTTGTTCAAATCAAAGTGACCACTCAAACTACCATTATGTTTTTCTTGGATCAGATTCTCCCTCATAGAACCTCTAGGAACACACAATTGCTTCCCCCTAGACAATAAGCCATTTTTCAAGGTGTAATCAGCATATTCACTGTGAAAATGGTTCTCAAAATAAGTACATACCTTGTATATTTCTGAGAAATCAGAATCTCCTTCATATAGATCTTTAAATCCTTCAACCCCTATGCTTTGTAGTTATATCTCTTGGATAGTAAGCAACCTCCTACTAAGAGCATCAGCAAACTTTTTGTTCACCCCCTTCTTATGCTTGATGGTAAAGGTGTATGACTGCAAAAACTCCATCCACTTGATGTGCCTCAAACTGAGCTTCTCTTGGGTGTTAATGTAACTTAAGGCCTGATTATCAGTGTATACCACAAATTCCTTTGGAAATAGAGAGTGCCTCCACTTCTTAAGAGCCTGCACCAAAGCATATAGCTCTAAGTCATAGGATAAGTACCTAGACTTTGCTTCATTTAGCCTTTCACTAAAGAATGCCACCGGCCTACCTTCTTGGCTTAGAACAGCCCCAACTGCTATGTTACTTGCATCACATTCCACTATGAATGGTTTGTCAAAGCTTGGTAGAACTAGGATAGGTTGGGTAGCTATCTCCCTCTTCAACCTTTCAAATCCTTCATTGGCTTCTTTGGTCCACACAAACTTAGTTTTCAGTCCTCCTTTGATGGTGTCAAGAACCGGTGCACATATTTCACTAAACCTTCTCACAAACTTCCTATAGAATTGAGCTAATCCATGGAAACTCCTAACTTCTGTCCCTGTCTTGGGAGTAGGCCAACTAAGAATGGCTTCAACCTTGCTCTTGTCCATTTTCAAGTTCCCTTGAGACACTACAAATCCTAGGTAAACTAACTCTTGCTTCATGAACTCACTTTTCTCAAGATTTATGGTGAGCTTCTCCTCTTGAAGTTTCCTCAACACTAGTTCTAGGTGCTTCATATGTTCTTCTTTGTTTTTCTGAAGATGAGGATATCATGTAGGTAGACAACCACAAAAACTCCTATAAAGTCCTTCAAGACCTCATTCATCACCCTCATAAAAGTGCTAGGTACATTTGTAAGCCCAAATGGCATCACCAACCACTCATATAACCCCTCTGTAGTTTTAAAAGATGACTTCCATTCATCTCCCTCTTTCATCCTAATCTGATAATAACCACTTTTCAAATCAATTTTGGAATAGTACTTAGCACCTCCTAAACAGTCCATTAAATCTTCTATCCTAGGAATAGGAAACCTATATCTAATAGTTATCTTATTCATTGCCCTAGAATTAGTACACATTCTCCACTTATCTCCCTTTTTAGGTGCCAACACAACTGGAACAACACATGGACTTATGCTCTTTCTGATCAACCCTTGATCTAAAAGTTCTTGAACTTGCCTTGCTATCTCTTTGTTTTGTTCTGGTGTCATCTTGTATGCAGCCTTGTTAGGTAGTGTTGCTCCTGGTATAAAGTCTATCCGATGATTGATTGCTCTCTTGGGTGGTAGTGTAGCTGGTGTACCTTCACAAATGATGTCCCTAAACTGATCCAATAGTCACTTCACTTCTGCTGTCATAGGTAGCTGATTAGGTGACTCTTCTTCCTTTGGCTTCAACATAATTGCATAGACAACTCCTTCTTCCTCCTTGATGTCTTTTATGAATTCCTTTCCACTCATCAAAAGGACACTAGTTTCTGCCTTTTCCACTATGTTTTCTTCTAACAAAGACTGTATTTTGTAAGTCACTCCATCCTTCTTGAATGAGTACTTATTCTCCTTGCCATGGTGTACTACCTCCCTGTCATATTGCCATGGTCTGCCAAGTAGCAGATGGCATGCATCCATTGGTAACACATCACATAGTATCCTATCATGATACTTTCCTATAGTAAACTCAACCCAAACTTGTTCATTGACTAGTATATTCTGCCCCTTGTTCAACCAAGTAACCTTGTAAGGGCATACATGGGGTATCTTGGTGAGTTTCAACTTTTGTACTGCCTCCTCTGAGATGAAATTATCAGTAGACCCTGAATCAATGATGACCTTGCAAGCCTTTCCTAGTATCTTGCACTTGACTCTA
The DNA here is from genome assembly GCA_007115665.2 of Sequoiadendron giganteum. Taxonomy (NCBI): domain Eukaryota; kingdom Viridiplantae; phylum Streptophyta; class Pinopsida; order Cupressales; family Cupressaceae; genus Sequoiadendron; species Sequoiadendron giganteum. The sequence continues at coordinate 45,188,183 of CM021103.1, read as the reverse complement.
AAAAGAGCTCTCCTTTGTTTGTGTTCATCCTCGGTAGGTGCTTTGATCAAAATTCTTCTTAACATGAGATTCTCACCTTTCTCTGAATCTAGAATCACCTCTGATTGTTTGGAGCAGTCCTCTTCTTGAACATAGTTGATCTTCCTCTCACTTTGTGAAGATGTTGGCTTGTCAAGACACCTATAATCCGGATGACCCAACTGTCCACAATTGTAGCATTTCATGGAAGCAAAATGAGAGCTTCTCCCAAAGCCTCTTGATCTGCCTCTTCCTCCATTGTTTGAGCTTCTACCTCTATAACCCCCTCTACTATTTGACTCATGGGATTGTTCTCCAACCTTGGAATCACCTTGGTTTATGTTCTCATTGCTTCTTCCACCAAAACCTCCTCTTTGTCCACCTCTAGAGTCTCTACCTCTTCCTTTACCTCTAGTATTGGAATCTTGTTTCTTTTTCAATTTCTCTTCCACCTTAATGGCCATTTGATAGCAGCTATGGAGGGTAGTAAGTGTGAAAAGACTCAAATCCTCTTGTATGCTCCATCTAAGACCGTTTAGATACCTAGAAACCTTGATGCTTTCAACTTCTTGCACTCTAGATCTAAGGCTTAGTTTTTGGAACTCCTCTGTATATGCAGCTACATCTAGGTCTCTTTGTCTGAGATTTTGTCTCTTCTTGTGCAATTGGATGTCATAGTCCTCAGGTAGATAGTTCTCCTTCACTTTAGCCACCATTGTCTTCCAATTTCCTATGGGCTTCTTAGCTTCCATCTTTATTTCTTCTTGTAGAAACTTCCACCAAGTTAGTGGTTGTCCTCTTAACCTTGATTTGGCTATCTTCACCTTTTGTGCCTCAGTAACTCCATCACATACAAAGTGATTCTCCATTCCCTCTATCCATTCCATAACTAGCTCTGCATCCATTCTTCCAGTGAACATAGGGACACCTTCAAGTGCCTTGCCACTCAATGCCTTCAATGCTTTGAGGAAGGGTTCCTCTGCTATTGGTGGGTTAGGTTCTGGTTCTATGTCCTCCTCCACTTGGTATTTACCCTTGTTTTTGTCCTCTGACAACTGCACCTTCATCTTGCTTGCCGATTCAACAACTTCTTCCAATTTTTGCTTCATCTCTTCCATAGCCTCTTCAAGATGCCTATTCTTCTCTTGCTGCTCTGTCAAGTCTCTAGCTAACTTTTCATTGGTCACCATGGTATTCTCTCCTATGGATTCACTTCTCTTTGACATTCACCGGTTTCAATTCCCAAGCCTTTATTGGCTCTGATAAAAAATTTGATGGGGAGCCCTATACCTCAAGAGCACTCTTGCTCTTCCCAAGACCTATTCTTTGGTCTTCTTAGGGTATTCCACTCTACCCTACTTAGGGATTTCTCCTAAACCCCTAACGCTTTATAGGTCTCTCCACCAATTTCAAAATCTTCACCAACACTCCCATTCCACCACTGGGCTTCCTTGAGCTCCACACTGACCCAAATGTGTCCTAACCACTCCAAGGCTAGGGTAAGGTGGTCTTGTTGTTATATTGGTGTTTTTACTCCTCACTGATCCATTTCATTGGATAATTTCACCTTTTTCCCTTCGCTTTCAAGAATTTCTAGTTTCTAGGCCTTGTAGCCTTTTTTCCCCTTTTAGGCCTCCTAGAACCCAGTTTCTTGGCTTTTCTCAAAAACAGCCTTAACAACCCCCAAAATATTTTTGGATATTCCTTCTATTAGTACCCTAGGCTTCAATATTTATCAGGTTTAAGGTTCTGCAAGTGTTTGTACATAGGACTGTCCTCATACCCCCTAATTTCAAGGGTTTCTAGGGTTTTGGCTCCTTTTTCCAACTTTGAGGGCTTCAATGACCTCCTCAAATCTCCTCCTTGCACACACATGTCTGGAATACATGTTCCCAAACTCTCATTCTCTTTATTGGCACAAACCAATCCATTTATCATCTTTCTTTACTGTTGTCCTCTCCAAGCTACTAGCCATAATGTACTTGCACTAGCCTAGTGTTTGATGAATTCAACTCTTCCCCTACAAAGCAAGACTCCACACACACTATTTACACTGTAAAAAAAAAAACCCTACTTTATTCCAAGTGGCCATGGTAGCCTTTCCATGTGAATTCAAGTGGGGATCATTACTTCCAAAAACTGGCCTAAACCGGCTATAAGGCCAAAACTCCAAAAACTTGCAAAACGGAAAACAATTGAACTAAATGGCTAATATAATGCTGCACACATTAAATAAGTGATACAATGGAAAACCTCAAACCATCAAATAATACATTTCAATCCATCATTGATTGGATGAAGGCTCAAACACAAAAATTCACTCAAAAGTTGTTGAATTTCAATCACACAATATGCTCTCCAAGTCTCAATTCATGAAAATGAACTTCCAACCCAAGTATTAGGGTTTGGATGACCTTATATACCTTCTCCCATGTTCTAGGACCCTTAGGTTGGGCTTAGAACATCATTAATGTCTTTTTTGAACTTTTAGGCCAAATTCCTAAGACAACATTGTCTAGTTTTTCCTAATCTCTACACTAAGACTTTCCCAAACCTCAAAGGTCTAAACCAGCCTAAGTTTTCCATAACACACACATCAAAAACACACTTGAGACTTTAAAACTAGTCCTTATTACCTTGGTGGTTGGCCAGAACCACCTACAAGCCTAAATTGCCAAGATCTTCCAAAAGACCCTTAAGGTGCTCTTGCACCATTCTCCCCCTACAACAAAGAAGTTAAGGAACTTGTGGTGTCAGGAGCTCCTCACTAATTCCATGCTTCTTAAATTCACCTTCTGCTATCCAATTAGCCTCTAACTCTGGTTGATGTTTCCACTTCACTAGGTGCTCCTTGTATGTCTTGTGCCTAGTCTTCTTCTCCCTTGAGTCTAAAATCATGTCCACTTGTGGTCTGATCTGATCAGGGACCTTGAGTGCTTATACATCCTTAGTGACCTCAAAACTATACTATTTTTCATCTATTTCTGGTCCTTTATACTTCACCAAGTCTTTCACATTGAAGATAGGAGAAATAGACATCTCCTTGGGTAACTCCGCCTTGTAAGCATTGGATCCATACTTAGCCAACACTTTACATGGCCCTATCCTTTTCATTTGCAGCTTGCTTGGTATTCCTTTCTGTAACCTTTCTTTGTTCAAGTATACCATCACCATATCACCTATCTCAAATTATAATTCTCTTCTCCCTTCATCTCTTTTTGCCTTCAACTTTTGATTAGCCTCTATCAATGTCTTCCTTACCTACTCATGAACCTCTCTAATTGATTGAGCAAAATCATTAGCATGTCCACTGATTCCTTCATAACCTTTCAGTTCTCTAAGCTCATGTACACCCCTTGGATGTAAACCATAGACTATCTCAAATGGACTCTTACTCGTAGTCCTATTTGTGCTATCATTGTAAGCAAATTTTGCTTGTGGAATCACTTGTTCCCATCCTTGTCCACACTCCTTAGTTAAGCATCTCAACAATTTTCCAAGTACCCTATTGATGACCTTTGTCTATCCATCCATTTGTGGATGATATGCTGAGCTATGAGACAAGCTGGTTCCTAACCTCTTCCAAAGAGTTTTCCAAAAATGCCCCATAAAGTTCACATCTTTGTCTGCAACTATGCTCCTTGGCAACCCATGTATCCTCACTACTTCCTTGAAGAATAGGTGTGCAATCTGACTTGCATCATGTGCTGTCTTGCATGGAATAAAATGGCTCATCTTGCTAAATTTGTCCACTACCACAAACACACTGTCAAAACCAGTCGGTGTCCTAGGTAGCCCTACTATGAATTTCATGCTTATGCATTCCCATGGTCTACTTGGGATGGGTAATGGCTGATAAAGACCTGCATTGCTTGATGTTCCCTTTGACTTTTGACATACTCCACATTGTTCAACATACCTTCTTACATCTCTTTGCATTTTAGGCCACCAATAGAACCTCTCCACTAAGTCTAGTGTCTTGTTCAAACCAAAATGACCACTCAAATTGCCATTATGCTTTTCTTGGATTAGATTCTTCCTCATGGAACCTCTAGGAACACACAATTGCTTCCCCTTAAACAATAAACCATTTTTCAAGGTGTAATCAGTATATTCACTGTGAAAATGGTTCTCAAAATCAGTACATACCTTGTATATTTCTGATAAATCAAAATCTCCTTCATATAGATCTTTAAATCCTTCAACCCATGTGCTTTTTAGCTATATCTCTTGGATAGTAAGCAACCTCCTCCTAAGATCATGCATCAACCTTGTTGTTAATCCCCTTCTTATGCTTGATGGTAAAGGTGTATGACTGTAAAAACTCCATCCACTTGATGTGCCTCAAACTGAGCTTCTCTTGGGTGTTGATGTAACTTAAGGCCTGATTGTCGGTGTATACCACAAATTCCTTTGGCAATAGGTAGTGCCTCCACTTCTTAAGAGCCTGCACCAAAGCATAAAGCTCTAAGTCATAGGATGAGTACCTAGACTTTGCTTCATTCAACCTTTCACTAAAGAATTCCATTGGCTTTCCTTCTTGGCTTAGAATAGCCCCAACTGCTATGTTACTTGCATCACATTCCACTATGAATGGTTTGTCAAAACTTGGTAAAAATACTATAGGTTGGGTAGCTATCTCCCTCTTCAACCTTTCAAATACTTCATTGGCTTCTTTGGTTCACACAAACTTAGTTTTCAGTCCTCCATTGATGGTGTCAAGAACCGGTGCACAAATTTCACTAAACCTTCTCACAAACTTCCTATAGAACTGAGGTAATCCATGGAAACTCCTAACTTATGTCCCTGTCTTGGGAGTAGGCCAACTAAGAATGGCTTAAGCCTTTCTCTTGTCAATTTTCAAGTTCCCTTGAGACACTACAAATCCTAGGTAAACTAACTCTTGCTTCATGAACTCACTTTTCTCAAGATTTATGGTGAGCTTCTCCTCTTGAAGTTTCCTCAACACTAGTTCTAGGTGCTTCATATGTTCTTTTTTTTTCTGAAGATGAGGGTATCATCTAGGTAGACAACCACAAAAACTCCTATAAAGTCCTTCAAGACCTCATTCATCACCCCCATGAAAGTGCTAGGTGCATTTGTAAGCCCAAATGGCATCACCAACCACTCATATAACCCCTTTGTAGTTTTAAAAGTTGACTTCCATTCATCTCCCTCTTTCATCCTAATCTGATAATAACCACTTTTCAAATCAATTTTGGAATAGTACTTAGCACCTCCTAAACATTCCATTAAATCTTCTATCCTAGGAATAAGAAACCTATATCTAATAGTTATCCTATTTATTTCCCTAGAATCAGTACACATTCTCCACTTATCTCCCTTTTTAGGTGCCAACACAACTGGAACAACACATGGACTTATGCTCTTTCTGATCAGCCCTTGATCCAAAAGTTCTTGAACTTGCCTTGCTATCTCTTTGTTCTGCTTCAGTGTCATCTTGTATGCAGCCTTGTTAGGTAGTTTTGCTCCCGGTATAAAGTCTATTTGATGACTGATTACTCTCTTGGGTGGTAGTGTAGCTGGTGTACCTTCACAAATGATGTCCCTAAACTGATCCAATAGTCGCTTCACTTCTTCTATCATAGGTAGCTGATTAGGTGACTCTTCTTCCTTTGGCTTCAACATAATTGTATAGACAAATCCTTCTTCCTCTTTGATGTCTTTTAGGAATTCCTTTCCACTCATCAAAAGGACACTAGTTTCTGCCTTTTCCACTATGTTTTCTTCTAACAAAGACTGTATTTTGTAAGTCACTCCACCCTTCTTGAATGAGTACTTATTCTCCTTGCCATGGTGTACTACCTCCCTGTCATATTGCCATGGTCTGGCAAGTAGCAGATGGCATGCATCCATTGGTAACACATCACATAGTATCCTATCATGATACTTTCCTATAGTAAACTCAACCCAAACTTGTTCATTGACTAGTATATTTTGCCCCTTGTTCAACCAAGTAACCTTGTAAAGGCATACATGGGGTATCTTGATGAGTTTCAACTTCTGTACTACCTCCTCTGATATGACATTATCAGTAGACCCTGAATCTATGATGACCTTGCAAACCTTTCCTAGTATCTTGCACTTGACTCTAAAAAGAGCTCTCCTTTGTTTGTGTTCATCCTCGGTAGGTGCTTTGATCAAGATCCTTCTTAACATGAGATTCTCACCTTTCTCTGAATCTAGACTCACCTCTAATTGTTTGGAGCAGTCCTCTTCTTGAACATAGTTTATCTTCCTCTAACTTTGTGAAGATGTTGGCTTGTCCGGACACCTATAATCCGGATGACCCAACTGTCCACAATTGTAGCATTTTATGGAAGCAAAATGAGAGCTTCTCCCAAAGCCTCTTGATCTACCTCTTCCTCCATTGTTTGAGATTCTACCTCTATAACCCCCTCTACTATTTGACTCATGGGATTGTTCTCCAACCTTGGAATCACCTTGGTTTTTGTTCTCATTGCTTCTTCCACCAAAACCTCCTCTTTGTCCACCTCTAGAGTCTCTACCTCTTCCTTTACTTCTAGTATTGGAATCTTGTTTCTTTTTCAGTTTCTCTTCCACCTTAATGGCCATTTGATAGCAGCTATGGAGGGTAGTAAGTGTGAAAATACTCAACTCCTCTTGTATGCTCCATATAAGACCATTTAGATACCTAGCTACCTTGATGCTTTCAACTTCTTGCACTCTAGATCTAAGGCTTAGTTTTTGGAACTCCTCTGTATATGCAGCTACATCTAGGTCTCTTTGTCTAAGATTTTGTGTCTTCTTGTGCAATTGAATGTCATAGTCCTCAAGTAGATAGTTCTCCTTCACTTTAGCCACCATAGTTTTCCAATTTCCTATGGGTTTCTTGCCTTCCATCTCTCTTTCTTCTTGTAGAAACTTCCACCAAGTTAATGCTTGTCCTCTTAACCTTGATTTGGCTATATTCAAATTTTTAGCCTCAGTAACTCCACCACATTCAAAGTGATTCTCCATTACCTCAATCCATTCCATAACTAGCTCTGCATCCATTCTTCCAGTGAACATAGGGACACCTTCAAGTGCCTTGCCACTCAATGCCTTCAATTCTTTGAGGAAGGGTTCCTCTACTATTGGAGGGTTAGGTTTTGGTTCTATGTCCTCCTCCACTTGGTATTTACCCTTGTCTTTGTCCCCTGCCGACTGCACCTTCATCTTGCTTGCTGATTCAACAACTTCTTCCAATTTTTGCTTCATCTCTTCCATAGCCTCTTCAAGATGCTTATTCTTCTCTTGCTGCTCTGTCAAGTCTCTAGCTAGCCATGCATTGGTCACCATGGTGTTCTCTTCTATAGATTCACTTCTCTCTGACATTCACTAATTTCAATTCCCAAGCCTTTATTGGCTCTAATACCAATTTGATGGGGAGCCCTATGCCTCGAGAGCACTCTTTCTCTTCCCAAGACGTATTATTTGGTCTTCTTAGGCTATTCCACTCTACCCTACTCAAGTATTTCTCCTAAACCCCTAACGCCTTATAGGTCTCTCCACTAATTTCAAAATCTTCACCAACACTCCCATTCCACCACTGGGCTTCCTTGAGCTCCACACTGACCCAAATGTGTCCTAACCACTCCAGGGCTAGGGTACGGTGGTATTGTTTTTATTTAGTTGTTTTGACTCCTCATTGATCCATTTCATTGGATACTTTCACCTTTTTCCTTTTGCTTTCAAGAATTTCTAGTTTCTAGGCCTTGTAGCCTTTTTGCCCCTTTTAGGCCTCCTAGAACCCAGTTTCTTGGATTTTCTCGAAAAAGGCCTTAAGAACCCCCAAATATTTTTGGATATTCCTTCTATTAGTACCCTAGGCTTCAATATTTACCAGGTTTAAGGTTTTTTAAGTGTCTTTACATAGGACTATCCTCATACCCCCTAATTTCAAGGGTTTCTAGGGTTTTGGCTCCTTTTTCCAACTTTGAGGGCTTCAATGACCTCCTCAACTATCCTCCTTGCACAAACATGTATGGAATAAATTTTACCACACTCTCATGCTCTTTATCTTCACAAACCAATCCATTTATAAGCTTTCTTTATTGTTGTCCTCTCCAAGCCACTAGCTAGAATGCACTTGCACTCGCCTAGTGTTTGATGAATTCAACTCTTCCCCTGCAAACCAAGAATCCAAACACACTATTTAAAATTTAAAAAAATTCCCCTACTTGATTCCAAGTGTCCATGGTATCCTTTCCATGGGAATTCAAGTGGGGGTCATTATTTCCAAAAACTGGCCTAAACCGGCTATAAGGCCAAAACTCCAAAAACTTGCAAAACAGAAAATAATTGAAATAAATGGCTAATATAATGCTGCAAAAATTAAATAAGTGACACAATGGAAAGCCTCAAACCATCACGCAAGACCTTTCAATCCATCATTGATTGGATGAAGGCTCAAACACAAAAATTCACTCAAAAGTTGTTGAATTCCAATCACACAATATGCTCTCCAAGTCTCAATTCATGAAAATGAACTTCCAACCCAAGTATTAGGGTTTGGATTACCTTATATACCTTTCTCCCATGTTCTAGGACCCTTAGTTTGGGCTTAGAACATCATTAATTCCTTTTTTGAACTTTTAGGCCAAATTCCTAAGACAACATTGTCTAGTTTTTCCTAATCTCTACACTAAGACTTTCCCAAACCTCAAAGCTCTAAACCAACCTAATTTTTCCATAACAAACACATCAAAAAAAAACTTGGGACTTTACAATTAGTCCTTATTACCTTGGTGGTTGGCCAGAACCACCTACAAGCCTAAATTTCCAAGATCTTCCAAAAGACCCTTAAGGTGCTCTTGCACCATAACTCTAATGATGGAAAGCACTAAATAAAAAATTTAGACATTACTCAAATAAGGGACAATATCAACAAGGAGGAGATAAAGTATGGGATATAGTGGCCTTTCAATAGGGCTGAAGATGTTTGGTATATGGAAAGCTACTTGACATTCCAAATGAGCTACAATGAACATCACTCCTCATAGGTCTTGGAGAATGATTTGAATTTCTAAAGAGGACCAAGGTTTCACATCAACCAAAGAGATGCATTTGTAGTTGAAGCTAATGACACATAATATTTTTGTGTTAACAGAAAGTACTAAGCACAGTCTACCATTTGTAATGATATACAATACTATATAGATAGTATAGAAGACCTTGCATGGTCTTATAGTATTTATAGGAAGCTATGACTGTTATTTTTTGTTGATAACTTTGTACTTTCTTAATATTCGATATTTAATATAAAAAAACTAATAATGCTAGAGAAAAGACAATATGGGAGATCGATCATGAGAAAACACTTGGATGCATATGTTCATTAGTCTCTTTTGATTTACAATTTCATGTTGAATCATGCAAAACACCTAAGGAGGCTTGGGAGACTTTTGAAAAATTATATGGTAAAATTGATAAGACTAGGGTATAAAATTGAGAATAATTTAATGAATATTGATCTTAAAGGCTTTAACCACATGCAAGACTACATATACAATATTAAGAAACTAAGAACACAACTAAAATATTTCAATATTGAAAAGGAATATTTACAATTGATTCTAAATGTGTTATCCAAGATTGATATTAAGTATTCAATATTTGTTTATGGATTTCATACTCGTTGGCTTTCTATGGGAGCATCATTTTTTGATCGTAAGTGTGATGAATTTTCAAATCTCCTAATCCAAGTGAAAGAAAATTAAATTAAATTTGTGTCATAAAGTATTATAAACCACAAGCATTGGTGGCTAGTGAGTCTAAGGTACATAAAGGATTAGGGAATCTTGAAAAAGGAGCAAAAGAAGAAAAAGAAAAAGCTACACAAAGAATATGAATCCTCTCCATCTCAAGGGGAATCATCTAAGAAGGATAAGCCTAAGTATGCATATTGCAATAAAAATTGGCAATGAACATCAATATTATTCAAAATAGATCGATGAGTTGAAGCATCTTCTTAAGAAGAATCAAATAGATTTTCCTCCAAGAATGTAAGGGGGTTCAAATTATTCTTCTTTATCAAAGAAGAGAAATATATGGGTCAATCACTTGTTGAATTTATAGATTATGAGTTAGAGAGGTGTATACTTGATTCAAGAGCTTCACATCATATGTATTCATAAGAGTATGCTCTCTTTATTTGAGTCTTATTCATCACCACACATCCGATGGATACAAACACATATATGCATGTTTGTGGGAAGGGATCCATTAACATGGATGGAAGAGAATTTAATGATTTTATTTGTGTGCCTTCATTGTCAACCTTGATATCCATTTTTTCTATCATATCACACATGGTGGAGTTGAAAATATTTTTGAGTTCACACAATATTAGCTCATCATTTATGATTTTCATAGTAGAGATATATTTATAGTTGGGGAAGTTGATCATCAATCTTGAGTGTACACCTACTCACATTTTTCTCCTATTGTTACTTTGACTAATACTCACACTTTGAATTTTGAGGAGATTCAATATGGTCATTTTGAATCTTGGTATTCTTTCATCTATTGAGGTTCTAGCTCAACATGTGCTTCTATTTCATCTACTTCATCAGTCATTGCTTTTGATGAGACTAGTGTTGCTACATCCATGCCTTCTTGTGATTCAATGTTATAGGACCTTCATAGTCTTCCATATATAACTAATTTGGATGGGTACTTGATAGACATTTTAGGTTTTCTATGTGATTCCTATCTTGCAAACGTGGAGGACACTATATAGGACATTAATCCCCTCTTTGATGTGATTTTGTATGGAGTTTCATCGTCTTCTTAAAATATTATGGGGAGAATTTTAACCTCGTATTCCTTCTCTTTCTCATAATTTTTCATAGTTTATTATTGGTGGTGAGACCTTTGATCTACATTTGGAAGATCCATAGTTGTCTTTGGATTATGTTCTACACCCCTTTCTATGAGATTCTAGATCATTATATTTTTCAATGTGGCTTGGAACACATGACTTGATTGTGGTATATTTTTACATCGACATGGGGACATTTGAGCATAATTTAGATATATTACACATCATATTTATTCCCTCATCTTCCTTTTAGGAATGGAAATATATCTTGCACATATTCTTCATTTTGTTTCTTCCTAAGGGGAGGAATGTTGTTTGACAATGTTGGATCATCTTCAGCATTCAATGTCGAGCATCTGCCATCATTTTATGAGACTCTACATTAAGGGGGGTTGCATGGTCTTTCTTCTTCTCACTTATGGGAGGAATTTTTCTTCACATATTTTTTTGTCTTTCTCATTCTTCTTTGAGAGAATTTTATATTTTCTCTTTTGGGGAGGAGTTTTGTCCCATAGAGTTTTCTCCTTTTCTCCATTTATGAGATTACATTTGTGCATGGGTACTTAGCATGACCTAGTATTCAAGACCCATCATTATCATCTTTGCATCAATTGAATTTTTCTACTTCTTGCTAGGTTGTAATTAATGGGGTTGTTGGTGTGAAAGGGGTGTTATACCTAGCTATTTTATCACCTAGATCCTATTCACACTAGTTACTTAAGTTTACTTAGGTTACACATAGGATAGTGATCACTTTATGTCTCAAGTCATAAGATTAAGAAAAATTTCATAATATTATGCAATCATATATTTACCTTGGCCTATGTAACCAATGAGGTTTCCTTTGTAATCTCATTCATTCAATCAATCAATTCACATTGAATATTTGTATCCTTCTATATAATATAATTATTTTCTCATAGTTGATCTCTCTTGTTATTTTAGAGATAAGTTCCTAGATCTTGGATGGATATAATATTTAGCCAAATCTTGAATTGTATATAGTATTCTATACTAACTATTAAAAATATAAATACCAAAACTTGTAATATTTAGGGGGTGTCTTATGTTACTTATTTCTCACATTCAGCATTTTTTTCTACATAATAAACAAATAATTACTACAATATATTTTTAGCTCTAAAATGGATAAAATTACAATTCCTATACTAAAACCCTATAAATATTTTGATTGAAAGTTCAAAGTGGCTATCTATCTAAAGAAGCAAGGGCTATCTATGGTAATAATAGGTCTTAAAATTGAATGAAAGTTAATTGTAGAAAATCCTAAAAATAATAATAAATTAGATTCAAACTATTTGGTACATTATGTATGTTTGTATTTCTAGACTTACTCTTTTGTATTGAGTCAACCTCTATAAAAAATTAAGTGTGGGCCACTTTGGAAACAACCTCACTATAAAATCTCCAAGTATGCAGTCATCCTTTCCATGCCATTTTTCAAAAAAGAGTTAAATAATTGACTACAACAAACATAATTTCATAATCACTTTCATAATCTATAATTTTCACCAAGGTCCTTCTCATAGATCTCTGGTACCTCCCAACACTCCATTGTAGAAATTTAGATCTATCATTTTCATGCATACAGTGGTCATTAGTGCAGCCATGGGGAATTAGGAATTTTGAGTTAAAAAATGAAATAATTGATCGACCAAGTGCTAAGGTGTTTGCTCAAGTTGGCTGGTTAGAAGTTTTTTAAAAGTTTGAAGGGTTTGGATTTGAATTGGTGGAGGAATTTGTGTATAATTACCACCTTATCTTCTCCATATTTGAGGGGTTTCATATTCTGATGATTTCATCTATCATCAACTAGGATTTTGGAATTATAGAGGTTGCGGAGGACATTTCTTAGTCCAAACCTTCCTACAAGGGACTCATCCAAAATTTCCATGTTGCTCCAAAGCCCCTACCTAATATGTCTATGGTGGTGGTATGGGCCATGAATTTTTTTACTTGCAATGAATAATATGGAATTGTACTTGGTCTAGGTATGTGTATGATTAACTATCTCTGATATGGGGACAATCAACCTAAATGTCTCATGAATTCACTTGCCTTTCTATACCATTATCTACAAGAAATGATCAACAAGGTTAAGTGAACCAATGGTAAAGTATTCCAACATAGCCTTATCTACTTGGTGATCAAACACTTTTTTCTATAAGAGTATATTCAAATACAATGGGATGAGTTCCTCCAAATCAAGCCACCCAAATAAAAGAAGGTAGAATTTACTCCTATCTCTACCTCTATAGCACCAATTCCTCACTCTTCCACATGGTTACCAAGAGGCTCAAATATTCCTATCATTGGCATTGAAGAGGATTAATTTGTTTTTACCATAGAAATAAATCAAAAACATTGATGACTTATCTTATAGAAGGACGACAAAGAAGAAAAAACATAAGCAATATAGGTCACAAAGATTTTTGGAAGCATGTCCTTAGTCCATCCAACCCTTAAGGCACAACCTTTCGGATCTCTTCAGAGAGAATAAAAGAATCTCATATCCAATCCAATTGGAGAAGGAGATGATGATATACAAACCCTACATCCTCTAGCTTTGGCTTTGGTAGAGCATGAGTTATAGAAATGTGTAATGCCCCTCCCATTTACATATTTTCAATGTGAGATCAATGTTTCATCTTCATTGTTTTCCTTGTGATTTCATTAGTGGTGTTTTCCTTGAGATGCTTGTATGCTTATGTGATTCTTAAATTCTTGGTTTATCACTATGATTTAGTTCAATGCTATGCATTATTTATGTAGTGATTAATGTGAACCTAAATAATGATATTCAAAATGAATGATTTATATAATCAATGTATGGATGTAATTTATGCTTTATGCTATTGTGCTTGTTGGGTGATTATATTATGCTTTGGCTATATATACATTGAGTAGGTACCCTTGATGTGTATTAAGTGGTTATAGTTACAAGGTATTTCTCCACCTAGCTACATAGGTCTAATTTATTCCTCAATGGTGGTTATTTCAGAGATGTCACGATAGGCATCCCTATCTATTCCCAATCTTACTTGAATCAATTATGGCATGTGCCATATTTGACTATTATTGATCTAGATCATATTGCAAGTATCAAGGTGTTGTCATTGATTTCAACTATGTGTTATGGAAGTTTGTTGCATGTTGAGGATATTGAGAAAATTGTGAAAAAGAGAAAAAAAAGTTGTTGCATATTGTGCATGTGTAGTTGATATATTGAGGAAGTGTCATGAGTACATGGAGCTATCTTTATGTTGCAGTGTTTGAAGATGAGTTGGAATGAATTAATGAGCTGAGATGATGTCTTTGGTAATTGTTTCCAAGTGATTTTGAGAAAATTTGTTAAACAAAGTAAACAGTGTTGTGCAAGTGTTTAGAATGTGCTCTGTCGGTATTGTGCTCTGCATTTATTCCATGTTAAACCTATGCCTGTGCGGATTTGATATGTTTTTCATGGTTTTTAGAGGTTGCTATATTTAGAATTTGAGTTTCTGGATCGTTGTGTACTGTGAGATATTTCACCAGTGTGTGAACTAGTTTTTCAATGATGTTTTTTGTGGCCTAGGATAAATGTATTTGCTCCACATTTCTCAGTTGTTTGGCTTTAGTTTGTGCAGATTTGGGAAGTTACTTACAATGTTTGTATCATTTTGTATTCAAGGTTTTACTTGATTTGGCGCAGTACAGAGTGAGTTTCACATGTCAGTGTGCGAATAAGGTTTGCCAATTGATCTAGGATGATGTATTTGTATGATGTGAGTTTGTATGAAGTGTTTGATGAATCTCAAGTAGTTCATGGATTATTCTAGATTGTGTTCAAGTGATTTTTTTTTTGAGATTTTTGGATTGATTTAAGGAAGTGTGTACTTAATTTTTATGGTATTTTACATGGGTATTGGTCGACCTTGTGTTAGAACTACTTGTGAAGTTTATGGAAGCATGTTGAGGTGTGTTGAGATCTATTTGGCTCCTAATTAAGTATTTATATGGGTCACCTTTGTTCTTATCCACCATGAGAATATTTAGGTGCTAACCTATTTTGAATTGTAAGTGTAAAGGATAGTTGTTGACATTGAAGAAGGTTTTCAAGGATGAGGTTGATATAAATAAGAGAGGTAATGATGTGAGATGCAAGAGAGAAGTAAGATAGATGCGAGATCGATGTGAGTGACGTGTGTGATGGAAATTTGAGTAGAGTATTACAAATTTCAAGTTTTTTGGATTCTTGAAAGCAGTGAGATGAAGGTGTCTGAAATCATTCAAGCAAGACTACGAAAGTGTTGGAGAAATTGTGGTGGATTCCTATTGCATTGAGAAAGTGTTTCTATGTAAAATTTATCTTATATCTTCTTGTATTTCTTTTCTATGGCAGTGAGCCCTAGCTGTGAGCCTTTTTGGACAGTGTGTCCTTTCTGATAGTGAGCCTTTGTCCCAATTTTTCTAAAAAATATCCATTTACTACAAATAGTAAGTCAGTAGGCCCAAAATAGCAAATTAGGAGCTCTCGATAGATTTGAAAATAAAATTATATTTGGTGAATTGGTCAAGAATAGAATATTATTTTATAACCAAATATATTTTATATTAATATTTATCTCTACTTGGGCATGGGATCTTCTTCTTGCTTGTTTTGGCATTTAGAGGCTTATGACAAGCTGGGACAAGTGACGACTTGCATTGAAGTGGAATAAATCAATGGAAACTTGGGTTACATTCATTACATGCAAAGGGGAATCTCTCCTTGGTTGTGAGTTTTGGGTTCCTAACTTGAAAATTGAATATTTTTCAATAAAACATGAATTTGGGCTTCATTTTGGAGGATTCTTTTTGTAGATTTTGGTTGAGTGTTTTCTCTTCTTTAGAGGCTAGTAAAATGATGAAGAAAATATCTCTAAGGTTGGTAAACCAAGGGGATTGAGGCTCAAGGATAGTGGCTTCAAGGGTTTCCAAGTGTAATTTCATCCAAAGATTGCCATTGTGTTGAATGCTCTTTAGTTGGGTAAAAATTAAGATTTCCAAATTTGAGATAATTTGTTTTATATTATTAATCAGATTTAAGGTTTATTTTAATTTGGGAGATTATAGTGGTATCAGAGTTGTGATCTTTCCATCTTGTAGGGTAAATTAAGTTATTGGATGATTGATTTGAATCATGGGTTTCTTTGAATCAATGTTTAAGAGTGAGAGACTCATACCGTTAGACAATGCAAAATAGGTTTCCAAATGGTATAAAGAGAACGTATTATAATAGAAAATGAAAAGAGGTCTCTTACATTTTTTGAGTATTTAGAAGTCAAAGAAAGAACTATGCTTCAAGATAAGATGAACATAAAATTATTTGAGGAGTTCAAGAGTTTTTCTAAAGATTTCAAGACTAAAGAATCATTTTATGAGTTCTTCATATGGGCTAGAGAGGAGGAAGAACTCGAGAAAGAGGAACAATTAAATTCAAAATTAGTCAAGGATAAAAGAGTTGAACCAGAAGAACAAATGAAAGTTGAGATTCATAATATATTTGATTCGAACAAGGAGAAATAATAGAAAGATTGCATCCATCAGATTGGAGGTAAAAATATCTTGGTTGAATATATCAATTCAAATTATAATAATCATATGTTTTAGTCTATCATTGTTGAATATAAAGATGGGAAAAATAATTTGCAAGAAAATATAGAACTGGGAAATGAATAGATTGCCCTTTCAAAAAAATTAGTAGAAGAGCTTGATGATTCCAAAAATGAAGACATAATGTCTACTTTGGATAGCTCTAAGCTGGAAGCTTGGAGTCACAAGAATGAAGGTATTGAGTTTGTTTTAACCATACCTATAATGGGAAAGATGAATGAACATGTTTATTGCAACCCAGGGTATGATTTGATTTATACTACTATGTCTCTACAAGATTTCTATCATTTTAGAAAATGTTCTAAAAAGGAAGATATGAACAAGGATGTGATTTGCAACATAGAGAATATGAGTCCATTAATATCAAGTCAAGATTATATTTGTATATGGGATCCAAGTGATAGTCTACCCAGGTACAAATCAGTTTTCTATAGATTTGACTTATTCATGCATGGTGGTATGGGACCCTGGTTCCTTTTCTAATGAATCATAGAGGGGTAACATTCAAATTTATTTGAAGGCTGAAATAATTGATGGGTTTGATATCATAGTCACAAATAGAATATCCATTCTATGTACATGGATAGATAAAAGGTTGATTATAACTTTGAACAAGGGTAAAGACTTCTATATTAAGGGTATAGGAGCTGCAATGTTTTTGAGGTTGAAATAATTTTGGGTGATATACATTTCATACTTAACAAGGATCCATATTCTTGACATGCATTGGGATGCAATACTTGTGGAAATTGACAGTTCTATGGAGGTAATCAACTCATGTTTTGTTGTTTGCATTTCTGATTTCTCACATCAATGTGCAGAAGAGTATGGTAATATAGGAGAATTTAAATGGGTACCAAATTGTGTGTTGATTAAGAGTATGCAAGTTCTGATTTTCTTTGATGGACATCATAGATCTCTATTCACCAATTCACTACTTCTAAATCAGCAAAAGGGAGTTTCCAAATATATGCTTCTAGGTTCATCTTTAGACTAGATGATCCAACATTCCATTGGTTGCAAACACGCTAACTTTGTCATATATTTTCATTTGGAAATATGCTACTCTCAATCATCCATTTGTAGGAAGGATGTGAAGTACAAGATCTTGCCTTGCTATTTGATTTTGTAATTTATGGAGAATTGGGTGAGAAATTTTGATTTCATTGGTTATGATAATATTTTGACTTCCAATAAGGGTTGGGAATATGATTTAAAAAATTTGGATAGGTAAATTGATTTATATCAACAACAAGAGTTCTTTATAAAGACACATTTTTGGAAGATTGGCATCACACTCTTGACTCGCGTTTTTGGTGCTCAAAGGGATTCCTCAAGAGGAGTGGGAAGAAGATGAAAAGGTAACTAATTCTCTATATGAAGCTAATATTTCAGCTTTCTCACATGGATCTACTATATTCTGTGGTGCTACAAGAAAGAGAATTAATTGGATCTCAATACAAAGATGGGAATTTCAAGAACTTGATTGCATAAAGTTCAAATTTTCAAAGGATAACTTGGTAAGGTATGATAAAAGGTTTAAAATTGGTATTTCTTTGAACATTTCAAACATCAATCAACTCTTGATAGTCATGTGAAGGATTACTTTGGATGGAGGATTTATTTGTTTCGGTATTATGGGTTTGATGAGCTACAAAAATGGGCATCTCAAAAGATGGTGATAGATGAATTTTTAGAATGATTATTTCTTGGCACTCTCTAGTCTTCCATAAAGGTCAAAGTATTTTTCATATGTTACATTTTTTTGATGATGCATTTATCTCTAACATTCTAAATGGATTTGTGAAGGAAGTCAAGTATTATTGCTGCTATATTTTGAGTACTTAGAGTACCATGGAATTATTATTGCTGCTATATGGTCACTCTATTTCTGCATTTTGGATCCTATAGACCAACCCAAGAGGATGAAAAATACTTCTCTTAGATTGAGGTAATGTTTGGGTCTTTGGTTATGCATTTTCATGATATGAATATCAGCAATGTAGATGTGAATGGAAGAAATTTATCAAAGGGATGTATTTGTTGTGGTATAAGATACAATGGCTGTTATAAAAGTCTTGTTAGCAGAAAAAATCATATTCATAACATTATCAATTGTATCAGAAGTCTCAAGTACAAGTTGCTTATTGACAATGCATTTCTTGCTAGAGAATTTAGGCACTCTTTATCATGCAGAGAGAGCTTGCTTTGCAAGTGTTTCATGGTGTAGACATTCAATAAAATCAATAAATCACTTGATTTAGCAGAAGATGAAATAAGATTCTTTTCTACTAACATTTTGAATATTTCACTGAGTGATCAGTGTATGCTAGCTAGAGGACTCAAGGAGTTCATAGATTACCATCATAAGGGCTTGTGCTTTGCAATATCAATGTTCAATTTTTGGTGGAGTATTTGGTGATGTTATATGATAAATAATTTTTTTATTCATATGTTCTATTACTATTCCAAATCAGATCCTAAAGTTTCATCAAGTAACCTTCTAGCAGAGGCAAATTTTGAAGTAGTTTGTGATGTATCCTACAACGAATGTCCCCATAACTCCAAGGTAAAAGAGGTGATTTATTTTGAGTTGTGTATTCACTTTAATGAATGGTTTATTTTGTGTTTGAACCCTCTTATAGGCTACAATAATCAGATTTATATATTTGAGAAATATTTCATGAGCTTTTGGTCTAGTTTCCTTGGTGACCGTGCACATACGTAGTTCCAAAAAGAAGTTGAAAAGAGAAGGTTATTGATTCAAAAATATAGAAGGAATACTACAAGAACTTAGGTGATATGGAATAATAGGTTACACAATCGATACCATCCTCATAATATTCTAGAGTAAAGATATTCTTTCTCATAAATTTTCACCATGATTGAGACGAAGATGCAATTTCACATAGGCACAAGATCACACTCTGTTTTGCAAAATGAAATATTTGATCATTTTGGGCATCATTATTTTGGAGAATCATTATTTTTTATTAGAGGTAAACAGGTTTTGAAGGGGCCCCGAAACCCTTTACAAAAATAATAGTTGAAGCGAAAGATAACTAAACATAGCAAACAACAATCAAAACATAGCAAACCATTAGCACGACAGCAACCAAAAAGGAAGGACAAAAAAAGTCACACTACATATTCTTTAGGATATCACCAACCTCCATGTCACTCTCCATAGTCTTTTGATAATCATCCTTGACTTCAGACATATCTTTAGTAGGGACCCCAACCTGCATCTTGGTCTTATTGCCTGTTCTAGCACCGGGCCCAACCACATTTACCTCACCAATCAAAACATTCTACAACCCAACAGCCTTGTCAATAGAAACATCCTCCTCCACTTGCCTTTCACCAAAAGTACCATCCTCACCAAGAGCAACCTCCATTAATTTCTTGGCCATTCCAATAGGAGATGAAATGCCCTTAGACTCAAACTTCATAGCAGATTTAGTCCCATCCTCGAACTTCTCTAGATTCACACTAATCCTTTCCATTTGATATTTGAGGGTCAGAATACATTGTTCAAACAACTGCTTCATCTTCAACATTTCCTCAACAATAATATTCAAGGAATCAAATAGCTCATCAACTTGATTCTGAACTGAAGATTTACCCACTTTACTCACCGCACCCCTTACCCTAACATTAGTCATGTTGAGCTCATGAAAAACCCATTTAAACAATTTAAACATAGAAATGGAGACCTCCTTAACCATCCCCAAAACATTCGGCACCTCCTCACGGTCAAATTTAAAAGCATCCTTAACCTCATCTTCACCCTCCTAGGAATAACTAACCTTATCTTGGCTAACAAAAACCTCCTTACCTTTACCTCCAGCCACCGACATTTGAATCTTGCTAATAGAGTTAGCAATGTCCTCAACTACAAACCTCCTTATATTATGCATCTCCAAGTCCACACCTGGAGAATCCAGAGCATCCTACCCACCGTACAACTTCATGGGAGAAGTAGCTTGCCTCTCCATCACTTGGCTAGTAGACCTAAAAGGTAATTTCTTATTGATGCCCTCCTTTGGACCCTTCTTTCTCTTGGTCCCCAAAATAGGGGATGACAAAGACACATCTTTAGTAATTTCAATCCTATCCTTCAAAATAGTAGAGGGAGTGACAGGCTTAGTTTTAGTCAATTTTTATAATTGTTACAATTTCTTGAGGACACACAATTTTTGGAAGGGAGGACTTCTCATGTCCCTTTTTCAAAACTTTCTAAAAATAACCATTTACTAAAAATAGTAAGTCGGTAGGCCCAAAATAGAAAATTAGGAGCTCTCGATTGATTTGAAAATAAAATTATATTTGGTGAGTTGGTCATGAATAGAATATTATTTTATAACCAAATATATTTTATATTAATATTTATCTCTACTTGGGCATGGGATCTTCTTCTTGCTTGTTTTGGCATTTAGTGGCTTATGACAAGCTAGGACAAGTGGCAGCTTGCATTGAAGTGGAAGAAATCAATAGACACTTGGCACCAAAGTTTACATGCATTAAATTCAAAGGGGAAACTCTCCTTGGTCATGATTTTTGGGTTCCTAACTTGGAAATTGAATATTTTTCAATAAAACATGAATTTTGGCTTCATTTTGGAGGATTCTTGTTGCAGATTTTGGTTGAGCATTTACTCTTCTTCAGAGGCTAGTAAACCGATGAAGAAAATATCTTTAAGGCTGGTAAACCAAGGGGATTGAGGATCAAGGACAGTGGTTTCAAGTATCTCTAGGTGCAATTTCATCTAGAGATTTCCATTGTGTTGAATGCTCTTTAGTTGGGTATTTTGTATTAGTTTATTTGCAGGATTTTGGTTAGTTTGGAGTGCATAGTGCAGATTTTTGAGTTTCAGATTGTATTGTTGTTGTGAGCAGCATATTTTGTTTTATTACAGTATTCATATATGTAACTTTCTATTCAAAACTTTTTATGAAGACTGGGGTAATTTGTGTGAAGATTGCATAAATTTCGGAGGAGTTTTGGGGCTTCCAATTGAGGATCTCTTTAGGTATTTTTCTGCAGCTATAGTTATCCGTTACCAGATTTTTATGATAGAAAATTTATTTAATTTTCATGTTATTATCAGTTTTATATCATTCTACAGTAGTTGCACATCTTTCTGTGTTATTTTAGAACATTTTGGTGAAGTTTTTATCCTACCCAATTTGCATCTATTTTTCAGTTTAATAGAAACAACGATCTCCAAACTTTTCCAGATTTGTTATTATTGTTCATTGATATTATCTAATATACTTATCAACAAAAATAATTAAATTCCATTTGGAGATATATAATAAATCATTTGGCTTTAGTTGCACATTTCTCGATTTCCATTTGGTGCATGTTGGTGTTTATTTTAGATTACCTGATTTGTCCAACATTAAGTTTGGTAAAAATTAAGATTTCCAGATTCGAGATAATTTGTTTTATATTACTAATCAGATTTAAGCTTTATTTTAATTTGATAAATTACAATTTTCAGTTCCTTATATTGTGAGCTAATCCTCACCGTGGTTTTTCCCTCATCAAGTTTTGCACATAAATTTGGTGTTCTCTTGTGTATGGTGTTGTTATTTCAGTTTTTGTTATCTACATTTCATGATTAATCACATTAACACAATAAGGTTTTAATGAATGCATGTGGATCTGATTACTATTGATTTATTTGAAGTTTTAATTTGTTACAATGGATTCATTCCCCCCTCTCAGTTGCCTTGTTCATTCAACAATTGGTATTAGAGCAAGGTTCCTTAGAGAAGAGCTTAACCACTTAAGGAAAATACGTGATGGTGAAGCAAATCGATTACCCTAGATTTGATGGAACAAATTATATATTCTGCAAGGCAAAGATGGAAGGATATCTGGCATGTCATGGATATGAGATTGAAAAGGCTTATAAGACTACATATGCTCCACTTGCAAATGGTCTGAGCACAAGTGATGAGATCAAGGCACATGAGGTAAATGCTAAGACAAAGTTTATTATTACAAATAATATTTCAAATTTTGAATTGGTTAAAGTTATGAATCTTAGGACTGCTAAAGAAGTTTGGGATAAGCTTGAAATTATTTATGAAGGAGATCAAAATTTCAAACAAGAAAATTTGCAGAATCTAAAGGCGCAATTTGAGACTATGTGAATGTCTGAAGATGAAACAATTACAACCTACATGCAGAGTGTTGATAAACTAGTAAGTGCTATGAGAGGTCTTGGTGCACAAGTTAAAGAGCCTAGGGTGGTGAATAAAGTTCTTAGAACTCTTTTTGATGCTTATAGTGAAAAGGTAGTTGTTATTGAGGAAATTGCAAATTTTAATACTTATTCTAGAGATCAGTTGATTGGTACACTAACTTCTTTTGAGATTTGAAATCTTGGATTAAAGAATGATACAAAACTGGAGACTGCTTTTAAGGTTGGAAAATCAAAAAATGTTGAAGATTCAGATGGAGATGATCTTGATGATGTGGAAGCTAACTTTGTGAGAAAGATGAAAAAGGGCATTGATAAGTACAATGGTAAACTACCTTTCAAATGTTTTATTTGTGGTGATATAGGTCATTATGCTTCTAGATTCCCAAAAAGGGATGCAAACAATAAGAATAAGGAGAACAAAGGAAAGATGATTAAAATAGATTACTATGTTAGAGAAGCTGTTGGTATTTTTGATGATGAATCTGATTATGGAGATTGTGATGATAATGAGTGCTTGTTCTTGGCTATAAAAGAAGGATCTAGCTTTGCTAACTCTGAAATTTGTTTGAAGGAAAGTGATCCGAAGAAGAAAGATAATATTGAAGGTATTTTGGTATCTACTTTTCATGCTAAAGAGGATAAGATTTAATGGGTTGTTGACAGTGGTCTCTCTAATCACATGACCGGAGACAAGAGTAATTTTTTTAAGCTTGAAAAATATGATGGAGGATTAGTTAAATTTGGAGATGATTCTAGAGCTAAGATTTGTGGTATACGTTTAATTAGTTTTGATGGAAAGCATAATACTAATAATGTTTGCTATGTTAAGGGTTTAAGGCATAACCTCTTGAGTGTTGGAAAAATGTGTAGCAAAGGATATAGTCTTGTGTTTAAGGATGAAACATGTGAGATCATAAAAGGGCCTGAAATTGTGATTGTTGTTGGTAAGAGGACTAATGGAAATATTTATCAGCTTAAGAGTGTTGATGGGCATTGCTTTATGTCTTAGATTAGTGATAGTTAGTTATGGAACCAAATGATGTGTCACATGAATTTTCATAATTTTGCAAGAATCAATTCAGTTCATGCAGTGAGAGATCTACCAAGAATTACAAAGCCTATCAATGTTCTTTGCAAGAGTTTTCAATTTGGAAAACAAACAAGGAGTATTTTCAAAGGAAAGAAACAATTTGCTACCGGACTATTGGAATTACTACATATAGATCTTTGTGGTCCTACAAGGGTGAGAAGTCTTAAAGGTGATAGGTATCTCATGCTTTTGATTGATTATTATTCTAGAATGACATGGGTTACTTTTCTTAAAGAGAAATCTGATGTATTAGACTAATTCAAGGTATTTAAAGCTATGGATGAGAATGAAATGAATGTGAAGATAAAATGTTTGAGGTTTGATAAAAGTGGTGAATTCACCTCCAATGAGTTTAACATATTTTGTGAATTTCATGGCATAAAGAGGCATTTGTCTACCCCTAGAACTCCTCATCAGAATATAGTGGTTGAAAAGAAAAACCAAACTATTCAAGAAGCTGCTAGGACTATGATGAAAGAAGAAAATCTATCGAAATTATATTGGAGAGAAGCTATTAATACTACTATTTACATACTTAATAGAGTTCAAGCTAAAGCTAACAGCACAAAGACTCCCTATGAGTTATGGTATGGATGGATTCCTACTATCAAGTACTTTGGAGTATTTGGAAGCAAATGTTATATCAAAAGAAATGAAGAAAACTTAGGAAAGTTTGATGCAAGGTCTGATGAAGGTATCTTCCTTGGGTATTCTACTAAAATAAAAGCTTATAGATTTTAAAATAAAAGGTTGAGAAAGATAGTTGAAAGTATAAATGTGAAAGTTGATGAGAATTTACAGAATTCAATTACAGTAGATGGATATGTATCAGATGAACCTAATTCTAGGGAAGAAGAAGAAGAAAAAGATGATGAAAAAGAAGTACGAAATGAAGAGGAAGAAGCTTTGAAAAAGACCCCTAAGACCCCTAAGTATGTGCAAAAGTATCATTATAAAGAACAAATCATTGGAGATGAGAGGAAAGGAGTATTGGCAAGAAGCAAAGTTGTTGTTCAATTGAGGTAAATTTGTGTTTACTTTCTAAAGTTGAACCTAAAATAGTGAGTGAGGCATGTAAAGATGAACATTGGATTAAGGAAATGGAAGAAGAACTTAAGTAGATAGAGAAAAATTAGACTTGGGAATTGGTTCCCAGATCGAAAAAAAAGAATATAATTGGAACTAAGTGGGTATTCAGAAATAAGTTGAATGAGAATGGAGAAGTGATAAGAAATAAGGAAATAATTGTATGTAAGGGTTACTCACAAGTGGAAGGAATAGAATTTGAGGATACTTTCTCTCCCGTGGCTAGGATGGAAGTTATCAAAAGAAATTTAATTTGCAGCACATAAAGACTTTAAAGTTTATTAGATGGATGTGAAGTCTGTTTTTCTGAATGGGGAGTTGGAAGAAGAGGTTTACATGGAACAACCTGAAGGTTTTCAGTTGTTAGATCAACCAGATATGGTATGTATATTGAAGAGGGCACTATATGGATTGAAGCAAGCTCCTAGAGCTTGGTATGCAATATTGGACAGGTTTTTGATACAACAAGGATTCAGTAAAGGCATCACAAATAGTAATCTTTACTTCAAAATTGAGGAAGAAAAGACCTTGATAGTGGTTGTGTATGTGGATGACATTAGCTTTGGATGAAATGAAGCTATCTGTAAGAAATTTTCTGAAGAGATGCATAAAGAGTTTGAAATGTCAACATTTAGGGAGATGAATATCTTCCTTGGGATACAACTTAATCAAACAGATAAAGGGATTTTCATTTCACAGTCTAAGTATGTCAAAGATATGTTGAAGAAGTATGGAATGGATGACTCCAAACTGGTATGCACTCCTATGATGACTGGTTGTAAATTGAGCAAAGATGATTCACCTAAGGATGATCAAAGCAAATATAGATCTATGATTGTTGGACTGCTATATCTAACTGCTACTAGACCAGATATCATGCATGCAGTTTGTCTTGTGGCTATATTTTAGGAAGAACCTAAAGAAACACATATTGCAACATCATGGTGTACACAAGTTTTGTGGATGAGAGATATTGAAGGATATCAGAGTAGTGTATGATGAGCCTATCTCTATCTTTTGTGATAATACAAGTGCAATTAAGATTTCAAAGCGTCCAGTGATGCATTCAAGGATAAATAATATATCAATTAGGTATCACTTTCTAATAGAGAAGGCTATGGAGAATGAGGTAAAACTTGAGTATGTACCTACAAAAGATCAGATTGCTAACATATTTACTAAGGCTCTTCCTAAGGATACTTTTGAGTATCTTTGGGAGAAGTTGGGGGTTATTGCCCCTCCTTTGAACTAGATGCATATGGAGGTGCATTAGTCCATTGGATCCATGGATCTATCTCTTTTTTGGGCTAATTTTAGTGGCCACCTCTCAGGGGGAGTAGTTAGTAGCATGTGTTGTCATTATGTTGTTGATTTATTTGGGTGTACTCCTAAGGGGTAGTATTTAGGGCAGGTATTTTGGTTCAGTGTCAAAGGGGAGAATAATTTTATTTTTTTATCTTTTTCGATTGATATCAAAGGGGGAGAAAGTATCATGTGATAAAAATTTATCTACTTATGGGGAGAGTAAGGGACATCATAAGAAAGTGTGTTCAAATTTGTTGTGTTGTCTTTGTTGGATTTTCACATCATGTGTTACCATCAATGACAAAGGGGGAGATTGTTGCAAGTATGAAGGTGTTGTCATTGATGTCAACAAAATGTCTACTGGCTATTTTTTCCATTGATTTCAACTATGTGTTAAGGAATTTGTTTCATGTTGAGGATATTAAGAAAATTGTCAAAAAGAGAAAAATAAGTTGTTGTAGGTTGTGCATGTGTAGTTGAGATATTGAGGAAGTGTATCGATTACATGGAGCTATCTTTATTTTACATTGTCTAAAGATGAGTTGGAATGAAGTAATGAGCTAAGATGATGTCTCTGGTACCTGGTTTCCAAGTACTTTTGAGAAAATTTGTTAAACAAAGTAAACAATGTTGTGCAAGTGTTCAGAATGTGCTATGGTATTGTGCTTTGTATTTCTTATGTGTTAATCATATGTCTGTGTGGATCTGATATGTTGTTCATGGTTTTCAAAGGTTCGTATATTTAGAATTTAGGTTCCTGAATCGTTGTGCAATGCGAGATATTTTCACCAATGTGTGAACCAATTTTTCAGTGATGTTTTTTGTGGCCTGGGAGAAATGTATTTGCTCCACATTTCTCTATTGTTTGGCTTCAGGTTGTGTGGATTTGGTAAGTTACTTATAATTTTTGTATCTTTCTGTATTCAAGGTTTTACTTGATTTGGTGCAATATAGAGTGAGTCTCACATGTCAGTGTGTGAATAAGGTTTACCAATTGATCTATGATGAAGTATTTGTATGATGTGAGTTTGTATGAAGTGTTTGATGAATCTCAAGTAGTTCGTGGATTATTCTAGATTGTGTTCAAGTGAATTTTTTTGTCTAAAAGTTTCAAAATTATTTAAGGAAGTGTGTACTTAATATTTATGGTGCTTTACATGAGTATTGGATGACC
Organism: Sequoiadendron giganteum; assembly: GCA_007115665.2. Classification (NCBI taxonomy): domain Eukaryota; kingdom Viridiplantae; phylum Streptophyta; class Pinopsida; order Cupressales; family Cupressaceae; genus Sequoiadendron; species Sequoiadendron giganteum. Next base: position 45,160,792 of record CM021103.1, on the reverse strand, counting down.
GTGTGTTAGCACTACTTACAAAGTTTATGAAAGCATTTTGAGGTGTGTTAGATCTATTTAGGTCTTAATTAAGGATTTATATGGGTCGCCTTCATTCCTATCCACTACAAGAATGTTTAGGTGTCAACCTATTTTGAATTTTTAAGTGTAATGGATAGTTGTCGATATTGGAGAAGGATCTCAAGGATGAGGTTGATATAAATAAGAGAGATTGATATAAATAAGAGAGGTGATGATGTGAGATGCAAGAGATAAGAAATATAGATTCAAGATTGATGCTAGTGATGTGTGTGATGTGAATTTGAGTAGAGAAATGCAAATTTCAAGTATTTGGATTCTTGAAAGCAATGAGCTAAAGGTGGTCGAAATCATTCACTCAAGACTACGAAACTGTTGGAGCAATTGTGGTGGATTCCTATTGTATTGAGAAATTGTTCTCTATGTAACATTTCTTTCTATCTTCATGTATTTCTTTTTGTGGTTGTGAGCCTTTTTGGAGAGTGTGTCCTATTTTGGTAGTGATCCATTGTACTAGTTTTGCAATTACGTATATTGTGAGCTAATCATCACTAGGGTTTTTCTCTCATTGGGTTTTCCATGTAAATCTAGTGTTCTCTTGTGTGTGGTGTTGTTATTTAAATTTTTGTTATCTACATTTCATGATTAATCATATTAACATCATAAGGGTTTAATGAATGCATGTGGATTTGATTACTGTTGAGGGTTTTGAAATTTTAATTTGCTACAATTGATTCACCCCCTCTTAGTAGTCTTGTTCATTCAACAAATCCAAGTTAAGAGTTATTCTAAAATCACTGTGTTTTGAAATTCCAGTGTATGCATGATTTAAATGATTTATTAATTTTTTTATTTTCCATAAAATATTTTATGAGTTTCATATTCGCCTGATTGATCATATTTTATTATGAAATCAGATTAAAGTAAAATATTTAAATGATAGTCTAAATTACCTTTTTTATCATAAAAGAATGATGAGCTAAAATATTATTTTTATGTCTAAGGGTTATTTCCATAAAAATTGGGAAAATATAATTAAGTTAATTAATTTTGGAAAATCCCTAGGGTGGAAATGTGTATTTATATCCAATTTGATTTTGTTGTTAAATGATTGCAAATGAATGAAGGTGAATTATTTTGTTTGTTAAATGAAATTTTTGGAATTTAAAATATATAAAATTAGAAAAATAGTGGGAAAAGAAATGGGTTAAAAGGGAAAAAGGACTTAGTATTTTATTCATTCTTGATTTTTGGGGAAAATTGGGCTCTCAAACCCTCTTCATGCCAACTTCTAGAAATGGAATTGGGAATGCATTTGTGAATGGATTTGGATGAGATTGAAAAAAATGGGATAGAAATGTGAATGTGAATGTGCATAGGATTGGAATTCTCTCTTGTGGTGCGTGCAGAGTTCAGTGTAAATGCTTTAATTGTAAAATTATAATGTAAGTTTTCATTGTGACTTCATTGTTCTTTGTTTTTCATTTCAATTATTTTGTATGTGATTAGTGGAGCATTAACACATTTAATCTATTTTTTAAACTTTGAAAATCATGTAGCAATTATTTTAATTTTTTAAATTTTGATCAAATTCTAAAATATGCCCTAATAATGCCAAAATTTTCCAAAATTCCTAGAAATCAAATTTTATGACATAAAATGGTTGTTGTGCATGTTTTGAGGCAAAGGGTACATTTTGTTTTCTGAAACTTTTGATTTTTGAAAAATGTAAAATGAAGGTATCTTAATGGTGATTAAAGGAAATTTTTAGTTTTTGGTTATTTGAAAAGTTAGAAATTTTGAATGTTTCAAGTGAATTTGGATGATTTATTTTGCGGGAATCAAAGTCACCGTAGTTGATTTTTGTAAGGATAATTTTAAAATTCTATTTTTAATTTTTTGTAAAAATATTTATGTTATTTATATATGCATTATTTTCTATGTCACGCGTTGGTGAGTGTGATGAGCCTAGGATGAAGGTACTAGAGAAGGTTATGTGAGTGGCTCCCAATGTGTCCCTATCCCAATGTTTCTTGTAGTTTGATCACAAGTGGGGAGTCATGTAATCAAGTGAAAACTAATGAAACATGAGCAATTAATTAACAAAGATAATGGATGCCTATTTCATGCCTTGAGTGTTAGTACTAACTAAGGATGTTTGGGAAGACATGTCATCTTAGGGAGCTTTGGTTTTGTAAGGCTAAGTACCCTTGATTTTATGAGAAAGGTACTAGATTCTGCATGTAGTCATATCATTGAGCATCGTGATGATACTCCCTAACTAGCTCTCCAACATCTTATCCTAGTGTATAGCATGTTTGTGTTGCATCATTTTTGAGTTAGGCTAATGATGATACTTGTGATTTGTCAGTGGTAATTTACCCAAATATGCTATTTTTTGTGTCATTGGTAAGTTTTCCCAATGAGGATTATGTGATGTGATATTGGTGATTTTTCCCAATGAGAATTATGTGATATGACATTAGTGACTATTCCCAATGATGGTATTGTGATATATCATTGGTGTTGTGCCCAACGAGTACTTTAAATTGATCATACTTGTGGTTGATCCATCTTGTGATTTTGGATGAGTATTTTGTATGAAGTTTATGTTGAGTGTGGACTTTGTGTATGGTGTGTGTGTGTGTGTGTAAGCCTTCACCCAATGTGTTTGGTGTGAGTGTGTGCTTGTAGCCCATGTGACTATCTCCTAGCATAATTAGGGTAAATATTTTCATTCCATGAGGTTGGGTGGTGTGGGTACCACCATTTGGGATCAGATGATCATGGTTGGAGTTAAGGATGACTTCAATTTGGTAAATTTTTTTCATACATTATTTCATGTTTTCTTCCATTTGGTTCATTAGATAAAATTGTATATGTAAAGGATATTTGAGTCCTATTTTATGTAATTGGAATGATATGTTTATTTGAACTCTCATTGAGATGGATATCAAATAGATAATGGTTAGTGAAAGTAGACTTAGTTACATGATTGAGTGTTGGAGCTGAGCATGATCGCATTTTGTATGCTTATATGATTTTGCAATGTAATGGTAAAAATGATCATAGGTATATTTTATTTGAGCTTAAAATGAATGTAGGAGTATTTTCGTTGGCTTTAAAATGAATTTAATTTGTCTTGGAGTAGTCTTGGATGGTGTTGCGAACCTTTTGTGTAGTCGTCCTACTCCTAAGTGTTGGACAAACCTGGAGACTGAGAGGGGGGTGAATTAGTCTTACCAAAAACTTAAACCTTTCTAAAAATTAGAAAATCTTTAGCCAAATGAAAAATACTTAACCAAAAACCTTAAACATATATAATAGATTAAACCCTCGGCAAGATCAACAAACTTTAGTAATGAAAAATATAACAATTCTATCCTTAATCAAATAAATAGCAATGGGAAAGAAATAGAGAACACAAAAAAGCACAAGGAGGCACCAGATTTATGTGGAAAACCCAATGAGAGAAAAAACCATGGTGCGGGTTAACTCACAATAAAAGGCTCATTACAAAAATGGACCTGCAAACTAATTCACACTACCTTAGACAAAGATACAAATGACTTGTGAAACTAAAGCTAACACAACTTCAAGGGCAAGATACAAGGACCTAATGAGATTCACTATCTTAGAGCAGGATATAGAAATTTTATAATAGATTACAATATTTTTCAACAATTCACTCTGTTGACAAAGGCATTAAGGAACATTTGATCTTTCCTCTTCACACTATAACACTAATTCTATTGGATATTCAATATATTCCACATTCACACTTTTTTACTTGTTCACTCTTCCATCCATCTTACATCTAAAATATTGCATGTATATCCACTGTAAGACCTTGAAACACTAATGAGGTCGAGTAGAAGAGAATACAAACAATAAATTCAATTGGTTGGCCACAAAAACATAGTGTGGTCCTATCTCGAGGATAGAGATGACCAATAAAATCTTATTACATATTCCAATCTAATCCAATTCAATTCACATGTTGGCACACATCAATCTAAGTCAACATCAAGGAAACATGTAGATGAAACATGAAGCACATAACCAATCGGCCCAAAAACATTATTTCAATTGAATTTACTCAAGGCAATTCTAACCAAAATAGCTTAGGACCAAAATATACCATAACACATCTTCAAATTTTGGTGCAAACCTCCAAGCACATGGTGCAAGCAAAGTAACAAGCTTGATCAACCAAATATCCACAAGTAACCCAAAAAACCAACTCAAGACATAATGCAGCACCAAGGAGCTAATCCAACAATATGTGGATCATATGGGGATGTTCCATGAACATCCAACAACACTTCTAGACACTTCTTCCATATTTTCATGCCACTAATATCCACCGAAAACCAACGGGAATAAAATACTTCATCCCAAAAATACAAAATGCTCAATTATGAGATATAACATTGACATGTCAACTTGTAGACCACATCAACAAATTAAATTTGAACTAAGACACTGGACAAACATTGATAACACATTCATTGAGCCATAGGAGTAGATAAATCAATCCAGAGAAATGAAGAGAATTTTTTGAACTAGTCCAGATAACCAACAAGACTACCGACCTTCTACAATTCACAAAAATATCCTCAATGACACTAGTGACCTAAAAAGATAGCAGTGCAATTTCAACAAAGCACTAAATTTTAATCCCAAACTACAAGACCATATCTTCAATAGTGGAGTAATGCGAAGCATTCTCCCAAACAAACTTCAATGCAACTTCCAAGAACAAAACCTTTCAACAACTTGCAGAGGCCAAAAATTTCTTTCAGTAACACATGCTTCATCAAGAACAATAGGAGAGAGCATAATACATATTGTAGACCTTCAACAAAATCTATCCACCATCAACAACACTTCTAATCCTCATCATAATATATAATTATGAAATCAACTCTACTGACAACAGCTATACTCAATACTTTTTAGACAAGGCATGACATCCAACCATGAACTTTAGCAACATTACCATACATCAATGTTAACCCAAGCTAAATGTTTTCAATTAAAGACAATTGTAGGCATTGCAAACAATGACACTAGTACCAACCAATGCCAAAAATTTCCCTTACTTATCAAGTGCTAAAAATAATGACAACCACTAGCAATTCACCAAGTGTTGTCATGAACCACTGCCAACAAACTCACAAACATGTGAAGCAATCTCACCAAGTGTTGACATCAAAGACAACCAACCATCAGTGTTGACATCAATGAAAACAAATTCCAAACAATATTCATCAATAGTTGACATCAAAGACAACCAAAAATTAGTGTTTACATCAATCACAACCACTGCAAACACTAAGAGCTTGTTCCTTAAGTATAGTGTCATTTCTATGACTCTTGCAGCCTCTTTTAAGCATTGTAAAAACCCAAATGTGATGTGTCTCTTTATTTTTGTGTTTTCTTGCTTATGGAAGGAGTTAGAGGTTTGAAGGAGGTACTAACACTCCTCCCTACCTTCTTATTCATGGTCCTAGTGTTTCGGGAATGCTCTAGTTGGCCTTAGAGTCATTTTATCACTTTTTATGTTTATTGATTGTTGAGAGCAATGTTTGATTGTTTCAGGGTGTTCAATAGGTCCTAGGGACCAAACCCTAGCTTGGGTTTGATCACTTTCCAAGATGCCAACACATTTACAAGGACTCCATCATGTTGATAGTGGTTCCAGCGATATGGTGCTAGTATCTTGTTTGGGTGCTAGTGTCCATTTTGGGTGCTAGTGCCCCCGTTTGGGAACTAGTATCCTGTGTTGCTTAGTTTTACCTTCATTTGGTATTTGAATGTTCTTATGTTTGCTTCTCAATGAAACCTTGTATATGAAATTTTCCCCAATTATTATCGTGTCTTCCCATGATGTCATTTCATCAAAGAGATTCATACATAAATATTTATTGCACCTTCTTTCCTTGACAAGTGTTTAGTTGTCAGGAAGTGACCCATCATCATTATATCTAGTGGAGAGTTTGTTCCTCCTGATTAGGAAACCTCTTGTGAAGTTTGGACTTTGTGTTTAGTGTTTAGTGTGTCTAGGTGTGGATTGGAGGTTGATGATTCCCTCATCAAATCCTAGTATGGTGTTGCAAGACAATGCAATTTGGGATTAGTAACCAATCATCATGTAGGTTTTGTCCCCTCTCATAGGTCCATCGTGGTGGGTTTATCCCATTACTATTAGTCTTCTATTGTTACCACTTTGATTATGTAGTGGTGAGGCTTTCTTGTAGTTGTTATTGTGTCATGGTATTTCACATTACACTTGTGTGTATTTTGTTTTGTAGGTGTGACATTTTATCGTATTAATGGCATTGTTATCATTGTTTTAAATAATAAGTTGTTCTATCAGGTTTTGTCCTAAGCATGTTGGCTTGGGGAATTATAAAATGAAAGTAGAAAATTCAATAATTTTAGCAATTCCTAGCCACCAAGGTCAATGATTTAGAGTAAATTTGGTAGAGAGATACACAATACAAGAAAAAAAAAATCCAACTTGCAACAAGCTCTAGGACAAGAAAGAGTTGATACTACCACCAAGGATGCATGTATCATCAATCTCTCCCAATTAAAGAATCCACCTCCTATAATACAACATGCAAGTGTCTAAGCTTCCTTTCTGCCACCTCCATATCCCCTCTCACTCATATTCATTTGATTGAGGGTAGAAAATTCTGATTTCTAGAGGGATCTAAAGACCCTTCAATATGATAAGAACTTTGTCAAAGAGCGGCTAGCTCAAGCTTGTGTGACTAGAGAGGCACTCTTGGCCTTGTATAAACCATTATGTATGTATGCTTTATTTTTAGAATTATTTATGAAATGGAAATTTTTGTGAATATCATATAACCTCCCTATTGATTTTGAGAATGAATAGGAATTCCTAGAGAACTATTTTAGGAGCAGTGTGATATGCTATGTGAGTTCTTCCAACATGTCTTTTTTATGGTACATAATATCACTTTGATACTAAATATCTATGTGGGTAAGGTCCAACTAAGAGGATTCATCTCTCCCCTTAGAAAATAAGTGAATTAGAGTGATGAATAGTTAAATATTATATTTATCAAACATCTTTTGTCCTTCTCATTCATCAAGAGTACCCCAAAACTAGTTGATTTTTCAAGAGCTACAAATCATAAGTGTACCAATCATTAGTTATAGGCTAGTACATACAAAACATTTAGTCCAATATTGAAATATTCCAAGAGAATGAGGGTTCTCTCCCTCCAACAACTATCAGATCATGCCTTAACATATGGGAGAGCCTACCTACACCTCCACAATGGAGGGAACCCATCTCTCTAATTAATATGTGTTGAAGCCTCACTAGGGTGCAACATCTTATCTCCCTCATTAAGGAGTGAAACAAGAATGGTCTAGTATGTGATTTCATTCACTATTAATCTTGTAAACTACTCCACTCTTGTCTTCCCTCACTCACATGCCTCAAAACCAAATGGAGAGATAGTTATCTTGGGTTACCTACTCAAATGTATATGTCAATATTGGGTAGAGTTTTGAAGCATACAAAGAGGATTATGACTAAAACTAGATGGTTAAGAAGTGATCACAACAAAAAATAAAGTATTGAAACAACGAAAAATAGGTTGGTTGATTGATGTTTGGTTTGAAATGGGGGTATGATGGACCTATTTTCCTTTATTTCATTAAGAAATGAGATCCACACAAAGAATTGACTTACAAACCTTAGGTGACTCAACTCAATGAGTGAATCTACTAATTTCCTTATGCTTGAGGACATGGGTTTTAGCTTGAACAACAATTTTGGGAGAAAAACTAAAAATAGAAAATCTACCTAATTATGCCAATTCAAACTTAAAATAGCAATATAAAGCTCAATATTAACAGAAACACCAAAAAATGTATAGATCTAAGAAGGGTAGAATACTATTTACTAGTCACCAAAAGGCACTTTCTAAAGGCTTTCTGAGACACATTTTCTCATGGGTGAATGGATCTTTTGTCAGGGTTTTCAGAAAACTTTTGGGAGCCTCTAATGTCACTCTATAGCTTTCATTTGATACATATTGCAGTCTCAGAAAGTTTGAAATCATATCTATAAGTGAGTTTTTGTGGCTTGAAAACAACTTTGACAAATTTTACAACCTTTCTCTTCAAAAGATCTTCAATCCTTCTTCAACCTAAAATCTGCAACACAAACAAAAGAGGAAAAAAATTATTTATTTTGGTGAATGGGGGTTTGCCTTGGTCAAATCCCGTTTGGATAATTAAACCTTGAAATAATGAAAGTAGAAAGGAATGGTGAATGGACAAGCTATGTTGCAACTCACCAAACCCTTGAATAAAATTTTGGAAATCTACAATGTTGATCTTGATCTTGCATGAAATGACTTCAATGGATGTGGATCTTGATGCTTGAAATATGACTTTGAATGCTTGCTTGAATCTTTGAAACCTACATCACAATGTTAGCTCCAAAAACATGCATGGTGCTTAAGACTCTGACATGATGCTTGAGATCTTCAATGCTGGAACAAAATTATTGATAAATTTTCTCTTGAATGACTTTGATCACAATATTGGCTCTTGTAAACTTGTACTTGAATTCTAGATGTTTTAGGATTTGAATTTGATAAAAAGACCTTGTATTTATAGATATGTATCCTTAATATCCTAAAAATTTAACATTACAAGTTGACATTGAAATATGGATATTTATCCCCCACTTTAGTGAGAGGATGAACTTGCATCAAACTCACACTGAAGTAGAAAAATACACACCAAGAGGAGGTCCAAGTGTACAAATGTTAGTAAGATATGATGACAAAGATCAAGGAGTTTTTTCAAGCCCCCAGGATCAAGATCCCATGGAAAACCAACATGAGCACAAAAGGACACACACAAGATGTATGATATGCAGCAACAAGACAAGATACACAAACATAAAATGTCAAAGACTAATAGAAAGAAAACAAACAAAAAATAAAAAGAGGTGGATCAAGCTCGACTGTTTGTCCAAATCGATGTAGATCAAGCCTTAGTTGTTTGTCCAAAAACAATTTCAAGTGAAACCCATTGTCCAATATGCAAACAATGCAGTCACATGGGTTAGTGAAATCCATTGTCCACTAGGTGAGCCCCTAGCAGTGGCCAATGAGAAAATCTTATTAGGCTCCCATAACCATACCAAATTTATACCTCCAATAAATTTGATAAGGCACCACACAATATGAACTTCGAACTTCATAAAGCTTAGCAAGATGTGTTATCCTAAGTACTTATGAAAAAACATGGCCCCATTGGCAAGCAAGGTGTGTTATGCTTGGTGGCCATGCAAAAGGGTGTAACTTTGAGCTTCACAAGGTTAACAAGTTACATTATGCTAAGCACTTATGAAAAAAATGCAAATATGATATTCAAAGGGGTTTTGCTTAGTTCATATAAGGTCTCCTCTTAGGGAAAATTGTTCCTAATGTCTCCAAGAGAGGACAAGTCAAGGATAAAATATTCACAACTTAGGGAATGCAACACGTAGCATTACCACTAAGAGGAATGTCATATGGTTAGAAAGGTCGCAATCTTGGAGGACATCAAACCCAATGCCACCACCAAGAAGAAGATGCATCGCATGAAGTAAGAAGACCACACTATGAAACATGAATTATAGTAAAAAATGATAATGCCAATGTATGCCCCCACTTTAAAGAAATTGCTAAACACCATGTTGTGAGCAATTACTTTAAAGTAGCAAATGATAAATGATAAACAAGACATGAGAGCTTATTTGGAAAGCCCTATGCCAAGCATATGTTTCTAAATGAAGCTATATCATAAAAAGGGGTTGCACCCAAATAAAATCCCAAACACATAAGGGATCCACAGATTTGAGGTTAACATATGTCTTTGCTACAATGTTATTATAGAGCTTGAAAACTTTATCATTCCATAAATACTCATAGAATTGGAAGAATGGCACATAGAGAGTGAAAAAAAAGAAAAATATTTTGGTTCAACATTGAAGAGACCTAAGTGTCTCAACGCCTTGCATCATCCCAAAAAGGAAAACACAAGACAAAATAAAAGATAAAGGTTTATGACATATAGAAGAATGTAGGTACAAATAGAGGAATGAACATAAAAGGCATGTCAAACAGAAAGATATAGGGGGGTCACATTACACAAATTCAATCACACAAAAAATAACATGAAAGAAAAGAAATAAAGGACTAGTAAGGCACATGCAATTCAACCCATAGAAAGTCACTTGCATCCCAATGTTGTTAATCATATGCAAAAGGGGGACACCTAGCCAAAGGGATAAGAACAATTTTTGTACTAGGAATATCACCAGGTTCAACACATGGTCAATCACTCTTTTTAGGATGATCATCATGGTTGATATCATCTAATCTCATGGAAGAGGAAAACAATAAATTGAGCTCATTATGCACTTCATCAATCTTAGTAGTCTCATCATCATCACCATCCAAGTTAATCACAATAGGCGGTCTAATTATAATATCCATGGAAGTTTCTTGTTCTTGTTGTGGTCGAGATATAGGACTTTCTTGTTGTGGAAAAGGTGGAGAATAATCATGAATTTCTTGAGTTTTTTTATTTTGATTTGTTGTTTCATTTTTTATTTGTAGCATATGAGCAATAGCATGATGTCTACGCCTACGCTCTCTAGCATTTCAATTTATTTTTGTTTTGTTTTCAAGTTTTGATTGTGTAGGAGTAGGTTTATCAACCATAGGTTTATTTTCTTCCTACAAGGGAGGAATGGAAGGAACCATGGGAGGTTGTTCAACCACTTTCTCTTTAACTTCACAGACTTGTTTGATTTTAGGAGGCATAACATGACTTGTTTGGTTATCGCGTGGTCTCTTATAGGAAATATGTGGAGGATTTGATATGTTTTGGTCTTAGTTACTTGGAAGATCTTTTGGTTCAATCATGGTTTCATCAAGGATAGGAGGATCAATCATAGGTTGAGGCATATTGATAAGGGACAATTATGCTATATAGTTTACCTTAAAATTTTGATAAGATTTCAAAAAGAAGTCATCATGAGGCCTAATAAGTTCCATAGGTTTGGGCCAAAATAAATCCAATGAGAAATTCCCATGGGAAGACACAAAATTAAAGCCACTATGGTGCACAATAAAGATCTCTTTGCCAAATGGAAAATTTAAGCATTTATACACTATGGACGAGATGACTTTCATGGAGTGAAGTCATGGATAGCCTAACTTCACATGAAATTGGTTCAATGATGGGATGATGGAGAATGAGACATTCAATATTTTCAATCCAACTTGTAAAGGAAGAGTTGTTGAACCTATGGTAGGGCAAGCAAAAACATTATAAATTTTGATCCATGATTTTGATTGTTCATAAGTACCTTGATAAAGTTCATGCACAAATAAGAACTCTTCAATAATCACATTCTCTACACATACAGGATCAATTAACATCTCATTATTAGGCTCGTCATTGATTCTTCTGGCAATGTAAAGAGGACCATTGGGTGCATGTTTAAGTATGTCATTTTGTAAGAAAGCATTATCAAGGGACATATTGGTTAGGCCCTTAGGAGGTTGAACTTCAATTGTGTTGACCAAAGGGATTATAGGATGCATTTACATGTGAAAATTAATTATATAACAGAGACTACATAGAAATTATATTCCTTGTTCATATTTAAGCATTTTTCGCATGTTATCTATGACAGGAAGCACAATACAACAATATGTTTAGAACTTAGAAAGTCTTACAATTTGTCTAATTCTTTATCCATTTTCTAAGGTTCCCTTGAGGGACATTAGAAACCATCGATTCAATATTAGTGGCATCATTTCTTAGTAAGGAGGTCATAGGAAATGAAGTGTTAAGGGTATGGTCCATAGTGGGTTGACTAGTGTCAACACTATGAGTGAAAGAGTTAGAAAACCCAAGATCCATGGTGAGTGATGTATCGCGAGATGACATGAGTCTCGCACTATGTCTCATGAAAATATTGGAAATAGGACACCAAGTTGTAAAGCTCATACAAGTTTCACAAACCCAAGGTGCACCCAAAATGGATAATAGGAAAAATGCAATCAAACACCCTAGAAAAGTGCAATGCAAGTATGCAAAAAGAAATTTCCAGATTTTGAACAAGATAACTTTTTGATTATGCTATGAAAAAACCTGAAAAATGATGTATTTTAAATCCAATTTTGATTTTTAAATGTACTTGAATTTGACTAATTATTTAACTTAATGTGAATGACTTCAAAAAATAAAAAAATTGGAAACTGAAACATGGATTTGAATATAGAAACACAAAATGCAGACTGAGGCCTTTTAATGCCCAAAAATTCAAAAAAATCCTTGATTAGGGACTCATTCACCAATGGGTGAATGGGTCTCACTTCAGGGTTTTGAAAAATCAAATTACAGAGTTCTAAGTTGATACTTATGTTTTTCAGATTCTAGTTTCAAATAGGTGGTTACTATTTTAGATTTCTAGAAAATTATATATAAATGTTAAGTGTAAAATGATGCTAAATGACAAGCAAAAAGACCTAATTTGAAATACAATTTTGATTCAATTTTCTTATTTAAGTTGTTGATCATGCAATGTTATGAAAATACTCTACAAAATTGATGAATTTTTTTTTAAAAATCAGATTTTAAAAAATGCAAAAATGCAAGTTCATAAAACCCTACATGAGATGCAAATTAATGCAAGAACCATAAATGAGATGCAAATCAATGCAAAGCAAAGTAATTTAAATCATAGATATAGGGTTTGAATGGACTCCAATTTTCAAAATTTTGATGCACAAATTTGGGTTCACCAAAATGAAACAACGGAAATAGGTTGGTTGATTGATGATTGGTTTGAAATGGGGGTATGATGGACCTATTTTCCTTTATTTCATTACAAAATGGGATCCACCTAAAGAATTGACTTACTACCCTTAGGTGAGTTAGCTCAATGAGGGAATCTACTGATTTCATTATGCTTGAGGGCGGGGGTTTTAGCCCGAACAACACTTTTGGGAGAAAAACTAAAAATAGAAAACCTACTTAATTATGCCAATTCAAACTTAAAGTAAAAATATAAAGCTCAATATTAACAGAAACACCAACTTTCAGCAGATTTGAGAAGGGCCAAATACTATTTACCAGTCACCAAAAGGAAGTTTTTGAAGGTTGTCTGAGACTCATTTGCCCATGGGAAAATGGGTCTTTTGTCAAGGTTTTTAGAAAACTTTTGGGGGCCTCTGATGTCACTATGTAGCTTCCATTTGATCTGGGTTGCAATGTCAGAAAGTTGGAAATTAAATATGTAAGTGAGTTTTTTGTGGCTTGAAGACAACTTTGACAACTTTTCCAATCATTCTCGTCAAAATATATTCAATACTTCTTCAACCTAAAATTTTTAACAAAAACACAAGAGGGAAAAATTGTTTTTTTGGGTGAATGGGGGAATCCCTTGGTCAAACCCTGTTTGGGTAATTAAACCTTGAATTGAAATAATGAAAGTAGAAAGGAATGATGAATGAACAAGCTATGTTGCAACTCACCAAACCCTTGAATAAACCTTTGGAAATTTGCAATGTTGATGTTGATCTTGCATGAAATGGCTTCAATGGATGTGGATCTTGATGCTTGAAATATGACTTTGAATGCTTGCTTGAATCTTTAAAACCTACATCACAATGTTAGCTCCAAAATTATGCATGATGCTTAAGACTTTGACATGATGCTTGAGATCTTGAATTTTGCAACAAAATACTTGATAAATCTGCTCTCAAATGTCTTTGATCACAATATTAGCTCTTGTAAACTTGCAATTGAAATCTAGATGTCTTAGGATTTGAATTTGATAAAAAGACCTTGTATTTATAGATATGTATCCTTAATTTCCTAAAAATTAAACATTACAAGTCGACATTGAAATATGGATTTGAGGACCTTAAAATACCGCCAAAAACACATTTTAAATTTAGGTTCAAAGGCCTAGGGAGGACCCATTCACCCATGGGTGAATGGGTCCTAGGTCTGTATTCCTAGAACACACATTGCTCAAGGTAAAGTTTCATGTGTTGGCATTAATTAGTGTTGGGTTTCCCTTTTGGAAAATATAATTTATTAGGCTTATAGATACAAAATAGGGCTTATTAAGGCATAAGTAAGTAAAGGAGTGCATTTTTCTACACAAGTATAAATTCTACCGTGATGACATGGTCTATTGCTAGTAGGGGGAAATGATGAGCTTTGGTGACAATATCTTATTTTCATATAATATTTCTACATTTCTCTCTATTATAAAGACTTGTTACAATTAATGCATTGATAAAATCCATTAACTACTATAAGAATGAATATATTATGTTCTTTAAATGTTTAATCTTTCATGGTTGAATTTTCTAGAATTACAAGTATGCTTTTTTTATTTTCACACATGCATATCTATATTTGTATAAAAAACAATTGTAGGATCAAAGGTTTAAGCCTTCTAGATCTCTCTAGAGCTAGTCATAAGGAAAACACAACTATCTTTGGAGAAGGTTGTAAACCTCTAGAGTGGGTCTCACAGCTCCAAAATGAGTCACAACATTTTAGGATAATACCCTGAATGGTGATTTTTTCATACGAATGATGGATTGACCACCTTTAGAATTGATAGGTGTTGTATAGGAAAAAGAATTTCCTATTGGCTTAAGTTCAATTTTTTGCATTCTATCATACTCAATTCATCTAAATAACTAGATTTCCTCTCAAAGGAACTTTCCATTAATTATTGCATGCATGTATTCCCCTATGCCTTCAATAAAGGAAACTTGCTAGTTAAATTACTAGTGTCTTTTGTGGAATAAAGAGACCATGGGTCTCATAAATAAAATACAAAAAAAAGCTCAAATTAGTTTAATTTTCTATCATTTAATTCCTTTTATCAATTTATTTTTTAGAGTAGCTCGAATAAGTTTCAAGTATATAGAAGAGACATTAGAGCTCCATTCAATTGTTCCTTCTTTTTACTTGACCTATATTTCTTTTCTTTTCTTTGTAATTTGAACTACAAATGGTCCCACTGGGATGCAAATAAGAAGGAAATTTGTGTAACCTTGCATTAGCTCTAGGAAGTCTCTTTAGGAGAGTTGACCCACTCTACTAGAAAGAGGTGATTTCTACGTGTTATTTTTATTTGTTAATTTTCTTTAGTATATGTTGTTGTGATGTTTCAATATTAAATTATTTGTATTCATTTTCCATTTCTATCAACCTATATGAATTTTAAAATCATAAAAAAATATAAAATAAAAACAAAATGTTTACCTTTTATCATTTCCTTTCCATGTATTAAGCTTGTTTATTTTTATCTTTCAATTTTTCTTTTCATGTCTTAGCTTTGTTCAATTTATTTTTAGCATGTGTGTTTAATTTCCTTGCATTATTTTAAAATAGATGCACCTTTTTTTTTCACTTTAGATTCAATATTTACTTTTGAATATATGTTAAGCAGATAGTAGAATAGATAGTTAAATTCTATGTGAAGTTATATATTGTAAGCAAGATAGTGAGAAGTAGCACCTTAGAATAATTCATGTTGTCATTATCAAATATATTAGGAATCAAAAAATCATCTTGAAATCCTCCCAAAGCCTTACCATGGACAACTCCAAACACCACCCTAGATTGATAAAATTAAATGATAGGAAATTGATGACTACAACAAATTGTAATATGGTGAAATGTGATCTAGACTAAAATCCTAACCTAAATCTTTTATTCCACCTTAAAACATTAAGGGACAAAAAATTATCCAAGGTATCTTGTTTGGTTGTTGTTCTCAAGGGAGAGCCAAAACATTTGGTCAAGGTTCTGGTCTCTTTTTATGTTTGGGTGTGATGATTGGTTTTTGAGATGTATTGAAATAGTTGATTTAGGATTAAAGTGTCTAACTATAACAAAATATGGAAAATATAGAACAAAATGACATAACCAAATGATAGATCTAAAGAGTGCAGACAAAGAAGATCTTGGCATTCAAATTTGGAGTTGAATTGGCAATGGGCGCCCTAGTCCAGAAGTGCTAAATTATAGGGTTTCAGAGCTTGCATAGGTGTAATAGTATTTCTAAACATCTAAATATGAAAAACCTAGATCTGAAGTATCAGACTATGCAAGTAATCATTGCTCCCTAATTCGTTGATAAGTAGTGCATGAATGCATGAACTAGGGTTTTGAAGCATTTAGACTCGTAACCTGAAAATAGATAGAGGGAGAATGGTTGTGTCATATAGGGGTTTTCCTTGATCAAACCTCATTTTTGTGTTTCCACCTCCACAATGACTATGATTATTGAATATAAAGAGTGTGTGCTCTAAGGGAGTAGAAGAAAAACAATAAATATGAATGATAATTAACACAAATGGAACTTACCACTCAGATCTAAAATCCGTGTTGGATTGAATTCAATTTTCTCATCACATACAAGGGGGATTAGGAGGATTCTTGGAGATGCTACAAGTGTTAGTAATACATAAAAATAATAATAAACATAAACATGAAACATCTTACAATTCATGAACGCAAATTTACTGATGTGTTACAAACTATAATGGATTGTAATTTTTCCTTTGATCTATTTCTTATTGTACTCTTGATATTGCATTTAATTCCTTTAGGGTGCTAGAGTTCTCAAAATTGATTAGGAGTTGAAATGGAGGGAAGAATTTATATTTATATAGATTTAAATATATTTCACATTAGCTATTAAGATAGGTCAAAAAATGGATTTGAATTCTTGAACATATTGAGGCCGACAACAACATTTGATACTTAGGACCTGATTAGATGGGATAGGGGTGTTGGGTGCCAATTCCATGCATATTAAACTCATCAAATTCTAATGAATAAGTATTTAATTAAGTTTCTTGAAAAAAAAAATGGCTATATAAGAAGCATAATTAGGTACATGCACTTAAGAAAGTGTCAAATCTAGTGTGAAATTGTCAGTGGTGAAAATTTATGACACTACACAAACCTATCATTGTGCTAAAAGGGGGTTTTCCTAGGTTTATTGCATAATAGGGATGGTCAATATTTCAAATGGACGTGGAGTGTTATTTCTTGCATAGTGATATTCATGATGAGATCTATATTGAGTAGTCTTCAGGATGTGTACAATATTATTTACTTGTTTTTATATGTTGGTGTTCGTTATATGGTCTCAAACAAGCCCCTTGAGTTTGGTATGATAATATGGAGACCTTTCTCACTTCTAGTTTCACTCACTACTATTTTGGTTAAACAATTTATTTATAGAACCATGGAGTTGAAATTTCAATACTAGTTCTTTATGCAAATGATTTAATTCTAATCACTAGTAGTTTCTCATCCATGACTTAGATTTTTTAGAATGTATTGATTGAGCACTTTGATATGATCGGTCTCAATTTTATACACTATTTACTTGGCCTAAAAGTCCACCATTCTAACATGGGACCTTTATTTTTCAAAAGAACTATTCTCATAACTTGCTTCATCATTTTGGCATGGATAATTGCAAGTCTATACACACTCCATTTTAGTAAGATTTTTATTATCTACCTCTTGCTCTACACCCATTATTGATACTACATTGTATCAAAAACTGGTAGGAACTCTTTTATCCTTGAACATCACTCATCTTGATATTTCCTTTATTTTTAGGTTAGTCTCTTAATTCTCCTATTCTCCTCATGAGAATCATTGGAAGGAAGTCATTGTATCTTGAGGTACATTTAGGGCACTTTAAATTTTGGCATTCATTTCACATCAAAATCTTCTTAGATAATGACCTTGACTAACTTAGATTGGGTTGATGATTTTGGAAAGTATAAGTCTACATGTAGTTTTACCTGTTTCCTCAATTCTAGTCCAATTGTATCATTAAAAATAAATTTATTATTGTATTATCATCAAAAGAGGTTGAGTATTGAGGTGTAGTCTTATCTAATCAATAGGTTCTTTGGATTAAATAAATAATTATATATTTTGGTATTTATCCTAATCATCCCACTACTCTTTGGTATTGCAACCCAATAGAATACTAATGAACTAAGTTTATTGAGATCAATATGCATTTCATTCAACACCTCATCTAGGATGTTATCCTCTCCTTGGAGTACTTTTCTACTAAAGCATAGGTTTCAAACATATTCACTTAGCCTTTGGTATCACCTCAATATTTTTAATTGTGATTGATGCTTAAGGTAAAGGAAGTTATCCTTGGAGGTCATCTTGAGGCCTCCTTTCTTTCCTTGCTCTCTATTTTTTGGAGTTTTTCTCCTTTTCTAAATTTGTGAGAGACCATTATTTTGTATGGGTGTGTCATCAATCATGTTTGTCATAACCTATCTTGAGTCTTTTCTTACTCTAATTTTCACTTAAGGGGGGTCATTCATGTGAAAAGAGTTTTTTACATCTAGTTATCTTTTAGTCACCTAGTTAGTGAATCCTATTCACAACTTATTACTTAATGTTAGATAAATTTTATTCTGATCTCATTTCATGTATATATCACACATGTGGGTAGTTACTAATCTCAAATACCTCCTTTCCTCATTCTTTCCTTTATATAAAGGGCTTCTATAAACATTTTGTTCCTATTGTATGGGTATTGACATTATAAATTTTTTCTACTTAATATCTTGATAAAATGATTATTTATTTTTCTAGTGATATTGTGAGTCTATGAGTTTCTTGGCAACTCCAACAAAAAAACACAAGACACACACACATGGGCCCGAGGTAAAAAATAGACACAAATATGTACAAAGGAAGTTGCAGAGTATACAAATTCTATTGTTATAGACAATAAGTGATTAGATGTAGAGTCAAATCTAAATAATAGAGATGAGTGATGCGAGTGTTGATGGATGATATGCTATGATAAGGTTATTTTCTAATTTCCACACAAAAATATAACAACTAACACACTAATTACTGCATAAATTATAACCTAGTCATTGTAGACCTAAAACATAAAAAAGAATCACATGAATATATAATTTTGACCTCAATATATTAAAAAATTAAAAGTAATATGTCTAGAAACTATTTGAAATCAAACAAACATTTTTTAACTTGGCATTTAAGAGAATTTTTTAAAAATAAATTTATAATAGCTATTAGGTTATCTATTATGTAATATCATTAATTTAAATGAGCTATATTGTGGTTTTTCAAATTTTGGATTTAACTCTATAATATTAATAGTTGGATTAGACTTTGTATTATAGACTAGGGAAATAAGTCTTCATCCTAATATTGATCATTGATCATTTTGATCCATCATCGGGATGAGGAAGAGCTCTTGTTTTGATGATAGATCATAGAATGTGGTCTAACTATATTGATGCAAAAAACTATTATACAATTAAATCAAGAAGCACTCACAATATTATTATAGATTATGGAAATAAATTTCATATTAATGATGAATAACTCATCGTCATGATTCATCATCAAAATGAGAAAGAGCTCTCATCATGATAATCAATTACAAAGTGTGATCCAACTAAATCATCATAAAAAAAATTACAAAATATGATCAAATAAATATAGAAATACTCAAAAATATTATTGTAGACTATAGAAATAATATCTTTTACATTAAAATTTATTTAATATACATTGAATACTGAAAAATGGCCAATCGAGAGGGGTTGAACATCATTTTTTCTTTAAAATGTGAACTTTATCAATGCATGTTTGCTAAGCAAGTTGGAAATGATTAACGTGAGTAGATAATAGTTTGTTTTTTAAGCAACTTGACATTCTCGAATTTTAAAAGTCTTGTGAACTCCATCATCCCAAAATTAAAATGTGTTTTCGATGTTGCTGCCTTAGTTTCACTTACTGTAAATTTTGTCTTCAATGTCACAGAATACTTCCGACTACTTAAAATTATTGCAGAGAAGAAAGTTGGGGCAGCACTACCATATTGTAATGGATAAATAAGAGCATCATAAATTTATATTTGTATTCAATTTTAGTAGGTGCAAATCTCTATTATAGATTGGATTTCATGACTATGAGCAGACGTCAAATTTGACTATCACCTTACATTGCAATTTCTTTGGTTTTTTTTTTTTATCACTGATTTATTAGGTAAATATTTTGTTAAAACTATAAAATGATGGAATAGATAATTTATATTGTTGTAAGGGATATTGATTATTAATATCAAAATGTGAAAAGTAAATCTGATAAATGAAAGCATTTAGTGTTATGGTTGAGGGGCTTTATAATCATGGTATAGTACTAGATTTTGGATGTGCCAAGATTAAAATGGAAGATCTCAAGTTGTTATTTGTGTCAAGATCAAAATGATTGATCAAATTTATGATGGGTTGAAGTTATAAGTTTGCTTCACTTCCACACATGTAGATTTGAACTCTATCCACAAGAATGGTCTCATATAGTGCACGATCTTTATTCTTGCTTCATCGAATTTATTATTCTCTACTATCCTATTAAGATTGAGTGTATTTAGAAATAGCTTTAGAGGGCTACTAGATTGGTAGGACACATGTTCTCCTAGTTAAACCCCAAGAAAATGAATGGCAATGGTTTTCCTAACAATAAAAAATGATAACCTTTTGTTATACAAATGCTCTAGGATGAATAGTCGGGATTTTAGAGTTTGGGGGTTCAATGGAAACGATATTATAGTAAGAGGAGCCTAGCACTATGGCATTGAAAGGAACTTAGTGCAAAGAATTTGGGTTTGGATAAAAGGCATGCAGGTAAGGGAGAGGTCAATTGTCCAACAACCATAAGATAAATATTACAAGGTTAGGGACTAGGATGTTGAGATTAGGTGGTAAGGTATACCGGGAGGATGAATTCTAACAACTTGATAAGGACAAAGGGAAGGTGAATATGGATGGAATGACATACTAGGAAGGATTACCCCAAAATTTCAAAACTCTAACAACTTTTTGAAATTTAAGGAAATGACCCAAACAAAGCCAACACTTAGAAATTTTGGAATTTTTTACAACCTTGGAAGCATGATGAGCACATAGGGGGTAACACAAGTTATGACCTCTAAAATTTTGCATAGGATATGTTACAAGTTGTTGGATGCATAAAAGAGTTGTAAAGGGCAATTATATATATTAACAAACTTATGATGTGTATTATGACACATCATAAGGTATCTTTGATTGTGAGATAGATTGGGCACCACTTTTGGGTGGTTTTAGCTCATGGATTTCTAATTACCATTTGATGGTTTTGAGTTTTCTATCTCCTATATATTAATTACTTGAGATGGAGATTGTGTGTAGATTTTTTAGATTCTTGTGAATATAAATTTCCCCAAGCTCCCTTCGAGTTATTTTATTTTGCTAAGTACCGACCTGCACCCCATCTATTGAAAACATCATCGGGCTCCTTTTCAAAAGGTTGCATCTGAATACTGTTACTTATCAGTTAGGCGTTCTTCACAAAGTTTTTCCTTAGCTTTTCTAAGCGGCTCTCACCATGCTTCCACGTGTCGATCGTTCGCACTCTTCAACGCTTCATCCCTTCGCTTTCCTATCGAGCCTCGATTGCATGCCACATAGCATCAATCCACATACATCTCTTGGTGGCCCCACCTACAACACAGTATCTAAGGGAGACCTCCACGTGTCTTCACCATGCAATCTTTCATCGCAAGGAGAGAAGAATGAACCTCGAGCCTTGATCTGTTGCCACATGGATCTTCTAAAGGCTTTTTCATGCTGGAGCATGGAGCAAGCAACAACCTCACCATAGTTGCCACATGTTATAACTGTCATCATGAGTGAGTGACACATGTCAACACTTTGATCTACTAGGACCACTACCATAATTCATAGGGGATGTATCTGGGGTTGGGGCAACCACATTCATGGCTCAAATCTTTTTCCATTGCAAAAGGCTGGGGAAATCATTGCTATATGCATCATTGCTCATGATCGGGGGATCTTTTATGTTACTGGCTCACTAGGCGGTGGGATTTTTATTATAAATATTGCTTCTTCTTTCGAAGCAAGGGTTCAGAATTGGCAGAGAAATTTGTGGAAAGACTAGGCCTTTTGAATTGTTTTTAGCTTATTATATAAGATTCACAGATTGTGCCATTGTTCGCCCTTTCTATTTCTTTTCTATTTGATAAAATTGTATACTATGCCATTATTGTATTGAATAATTTTGCTCGCAAACTTCTATAATTTCAATATAAGCTAGTTGATTAAGACCATGTCTTCGACTCTTCTTTTTAGTAGATATGTGGAAATTATTTTATGTCATTCAATAAGTTGTTCACATTTCCATTTTTATCTTTGTTGTTCTGAGACATAGCAGATTGTTGAATGGCCCTTAAATCATATCTGAAGGATAGGTTTATCGTCCCCATATCTATTTTTTGGCGCATCACCTTAGATTAGATTTATTTTACATTTGTTTCTTCTACCCCTTTTTCACCCCCTAAAATTATAGAAGAAGTCAGATTCTTTACAAACCCGAAGGTCACTCAGTTTAGCGCAATAGGTCCCCTCTTTAATTGAGTTTCCCATAAAGGTTGTTACCTTGTCAATTTTTGGCATCAAAAGTTTCTTTTTTATGGCACGCCCAGTGGGATAGCTTAAACATACCAAAATCAAGAAAGGGTATATGAGCCATCGACCTGTTAGTAGGTCTCAAACATCAAATAACCCTGGTTTGTTAGTAGCTCCGCTAGTAACAGCACGAGCCCGAACTCTCCTCGTAAAATTTTTGATCCCTCCACCAACCATGTTGCAAATCACAAACATAAATAATGTGGCTTGGGATGTCGGAAGTCCCCTTGTAGTCCCAATTGCACCCATCGTTTGGGCCCCTATCCCGATCTTGCTCTAAAAGCTATTCCTAAATTCACCGGAGATGGTTCAAGAATGCCATCCAAACATTTGCAAGATGTGGCAGGCATGTGTTTAGTGCACGGAGTTATAGATCAAAACATAGCACTAAGGTTGCTCGCATCCTCCTTCAGAGGAAAAGCATTAGATTGGTATCACACTATGTCAGCTAACACTATCGGTACTTGGGACCAACTCAAAGATTGTTTCTATGAAAGATTCTTGAATGGTGGAGACAGGTCTTCGCTATATCATCAGCTAGCAACAATAATGCGGGCCCCATCTGAAGCCATGACAGACTTCAATGCCCGATTCCATACAACCTGGCAAAGAATCGAGACTACTATCTGTCCACTGGCTGAGTTGGCATTCATGTTCTACTTGAAATCCATCAACGTTGATATCTCAATGATGATCCAATCACTCAATGGAACCACATTACTAGATGCATACATCGTAGCAATTAAAGCGGAGAACAATCTGATCGACACCAAGAAGTTTCCACCTCGGCCCATCATGTTGATATTTCTCAAAGTATCAGTTCCCACCCTGGAGATTCCATCTACTAGCACACCCGCACCGCCTCCATCTATGTACACATATCCAAGTGTGCCACAAAATTTTGCTTCTACATCTGGTGATTCGAAGGACGAGATAAGCAACATAAAGGAAATGTTGCAGAACTTAGCAAACGAAGTAACCACTATCAAGCGTAACCAGGCCACTCCTCCAAGACCATCCTACCAAATTTATCAAGGCGAAAGACCCTCCTACCAACAGAACCCATATCAAGGAGCCACGCGCACAAATCCGTAGACTCAGACAACTAACCAAATAGTACTAGTACCTACTTCATTGGGAGTTGCTCAAACAAGTACAAGCAAAGAGATGATTGCAGGACAGAACAACCTTGTCAAAGATATCAATCTCTGGTGTTTCCCCTGCGGCGATGTGCATATGCCTCAAAATTGTCCACGTGGTAATTTATAGCAAAAAGTTGCAGAATAACACAATCAAGTTGTGGTGCCAAATTCAGGAGGTTATACATATGCCTCTCCCCAAATGGAGAATGTGATTCTTACTGCACAGATGCAAGGAATGTCCTTGGAACAAGAAAATGACATAGCTCTTGATCACACCCTTTTCTCATGGATGGAAGTAGAAGAATCAATGTTCACATATGAAGCATCCACATCGGATACCCCGTAATAGTCTGACTACAACACTTGATCAAAAGGAGATTCACAAGCGAACCGGTCACTCTGCAGCCTAGAATCATCCCAGACCAACCCCCTAGTGCTTTCATGATTGCTCTACAGCTGCAACTACACAAGGAGATTATTACCACCAAGGCCAAAGAACAGAAGCCTCCAAATCCGCCACCTTTCAACGTAGTGGAACAATTGAAGAAATCTTCTACTAATGTATCCCTTTGGGATATCTTAGCTATTCCAAAGAAAAATTCATTGTTGTAGAAGACCCTTTAGGAAGATGCGGTTGTTCAACCGACATAGCAATTGTTCAAAGAAAAGGCTACTGAATCATCACCTCCGTAAAAATTTCTTGTGAATACTGCAAAGGAGGCTTTGATTGAATTCAAAGAAGAGAGACTGAAACCTAAGCCCTTTTTCTTAACTCTCATTATGGGGAAGAAACTATTGCACAATTCCATGATTGACTCTAGTGCCAGCACCACAGTCATGCCCAAGCAGATAGTTGAAGCCTTAGGACTTAGCTATGAGCCCTTAAAGAGAGGAGTTATGTAGCTAGATGAGAACAAGGTCGAAATTGTAGGGGTCATCAAAGATCTCCCCTTGATGTTATTATCCTGTCCTAGCATCACAGTGCCACAAGATATTGTGATCATTGATGTTACTCCCATGTTCGGCCTCTGCCTATCCCGAGAATTCACCTCAAAGATAGGTGGATACCTTTCTTTAGATTGGTCACACCTAATTCTCAGGACCAAACAAGAATCTAAAATGAAGATAATATCATAATCTTTGCATTCAGAACATGTAGGTGATGAAGCCATGATCAACTTTGAAGTTTCTCATACTTCTATCACCAAGGAAGAAACTTATGGTATCGAGCTACTTGAGGATGAGAAGGCAATTAGAAAACAAACCAATGAAGAAGTCATTTTGAGTGAATACATAGACGTTGATCCTTTCGGTAACTATCATGCTACCGAGTTGGGTACCTATGTAATCTATGATGAATATCAAGAGATCCCGAAGGTAGTAAAGGACCTTACGGTCAAACAAACCTTAGAGCTTTGGACACTGCACTTTGATGGTCCAAGGTGCAAAGTTGGCGCTAGTGCTGTAAGATGCTTAACGTCTCCAAAAAATGAAGAGATTCTTAGTTCTTTCGGCTTCCAATTTGCTTTCTCAAATAATGGAGCTGAATACGAGGGTCTTGTGCAAGGTTTAAGCCTCGCAAAGTGCATGGGTGTCAAGAAAATAATGGTGTTTAGAGACTTTGAACTTATAATCAATCAAGTTAGAAATGTCGCTGCTGCAAAATTTTTTTGCATGCGGTCTTATAGACATAGGGTATGGGACCTCATTGAATTTTTCAAAGCTTTTAACATCCACGCAGTGCCAAGGGAGCATAATTCAAATGCGGATCGCATTGCAACAATAGGATCTCAATTCGATCCTATCTCTGACTTGATTAAGAATGTACACTCTATGCAAGTGATCGTCTAACCCTCCATTCCAGATAACGATCAGAGCTAGAAAGTGTTTGAAAGTGATGAACACATCGCCTCATTCATTCAACAATTAGGAGATTTCGTCGATCAGCTTCAGCAAAAAAATTGAAGAAGTGTATGAAGGGTAGGTCATTCAGTTGAGATCAAACAAACTTCCAAAAGGGTTGGTCACTCTCAAGAATCTGTTTGACTGTGATGATGTGAGGAATGATAGGAGAAAATTTGTGGCAGACAAGGAAGACTATGCCGATCTTGAGGTCGGGGATGGAAGAAAACTAAAGGTCGAGAAAGAAGTTTCACAGCATGACAAGGATAGACTCATGCACTTCTGCAAAAAATACAAAGGAGTCATGGCCTGGTCTTATGATGACCTCAGGGTATATGACCCCAACATCATCCATCACACTATCGAACTTATCGAAGGTGCTAAACCCGTTTACCAGAAGCAGAGGCCCATAAATCCGAAGATTGAAGCCCTGATGGCATAAGAGTTAAAAAAGATAATCCATTCCAAGATTTTGTTTCCAATCAAGCACAGTACATGGGTGTCTAACCTTGTTCTGATCCAAAAGAAGAATGGATACATTCATCTTTGTGTCAAATTTTGTGACCTAAACTAGGCATCGCTAAAGGATCATTACCCACTACCCTCCATGGAATCAATGTTGCAAAATGTGGCAAGTTCGAAGATGTTTTCTTTGTTGGATGGCTTTTCGGGCTACAATCAGATCTGGGTTAAAGAAGAGGATCAACACAAGACAACGCTCACTACCAAGTGGGGAATGTTCACATATGCTAAAATGTCTTTTGGCCTCTCAATGCAGGAGCCACTTTTCAATGGGTAATGGATATTACTTTCAGTGAATTGGTCAACCAAATTATCCTCATCTATTTAGATGATCTGACTATACTCTCAAAATCTAAAGATGATCATTTTGATCATCTTGAGGAGGTTTTCAAAAAAATCCAAGAGTTCAGGGTATCCCTGAACCCAAAAAAATGTGTCTTCAGAGTACCAAAAGGAAAATTACTAGGACATGTAGTGTCCAAGGAAGGAATCGCAATTGATCATGAAAGGGTAAAAGTGATCAAGGAAATTCCCCTACCAGTCAACAAAAAAGGAGTCCAATCTTTTCTAGGGAAGGTTAAATTTTGAAGTAAATTTATTTTTTATTTTGTAGGAATAATTAAACTAGTCTCCCTGATGCTGAAAAAGGGCCAATTATTCAAATAGACGAAGGAAGCAAGAGAAGCCTTCAAGAAGGTTAAGGATTTTATTTCATCATATCCTGTACTAGTGAATCCAGGCATGTCGAAGGACTTCATAATGTATGTCTTCAGTAGCAAGACAAGCATCGCTATTGTTTTGACTCAAAAGGACATGAAGGAAAGGTAGAAAATCCGAGCGCATGTCACTCCCGAACCTTGAAGGATTATGAGACAAACTACAACTTCATCGAAAGGCAAGCGTTTGCAATTGTAAAGCGTCTTAAGAAGTTCTGACATCTTATATGTTGCAATAAGGTGATTATTTATGTTGCACATTCCAGTGTGCATGATTACATCATGGAAGGAGAAATCAATGAAAAAAGGGCCGACTGGATCACTAAGATCCTAGAATATGACATCGAGGTCAAGCCTACAAAGACTATCTGAGGAAGAGAGTTGTGTGAATATTTGGCGCACGATGAAGAAATGGAAATTGAAGAAGAGCAAGCGAAATTGGTCCTAACAAATGAGTATGAGCCCAAAGGCTACTGGCTGGTGGATAGAGTAAGATTTATGCACACCGTAAGTATTCATCAGGACTTCCTTCTCAAAGTAGAAGTTTCTACCGACTGCAAAATAGTGGGTACTCACTTATTGAAGGGGTCCTCTTCAAGATAAATTTCAATGGTGTTGTATTGTGATGCGTCACCACAGAGCAAGCAAAGAAAATTCTCAACACCTTCCACAATAGTCCTGAAGGTGGACACTTCTCTGCGAAGACCACCGCCATTAAAATTTTGTGCTCTGGGTACTTCTAGCCTACACTATTCAATGACTCATGCGACATGATAAAAATGTGCAAAAAATGCCAATTCTTTGCAGGAAGGAGGAAGAATTCCATAATGCCTCTCAATCCGATAGTAGCAAATGAGCCATTTGTGCAATGGGGGCTAGATTTCATTAGAGTAATAATCCCACCTCTAGTGCTAGCCATAGGTGGATTCTTACCACCACAGACTACTTCATGAGGTCAACTGAAGCCATGCCTCTAAAGAATGCGACAGAGGCAGAGATAGTGGACTTCCTCCAGGTGCTATTAGCGAGATTCGGCCTGTCAAAGACAATCATTTCAGACAACGCAAAAGCTTTCCTAGGGTCTAAGGTATGTCAGTTCACACTTATGCATGGCATATTCTTTAAGACATTGTCAAATTACTATCTACAAGGAAACGGTCTGGTGGAGTCGACTAACAAAAATTTGGTTCAACTCATTAAAAGAATCGGTTCAAATCATGAGAAAGAATGGAACAAGAACCTCCAGACAACATTATGGGTGGACCGCATAACTTCTAAGCAATCCCTGAAAGCTTCGCCATACGAGCTAGAGTACAAGAAAGAGGTGTTGTTGCCTATCTCTATAGAGATACCTACGCTACAGCTACTCAAGCCTCTAGAAATTGAGGAGAATGGAGCTATGGAGGTTCGGTTGGCTGAATTACTGGAAGTGCAAGAAAAAATGGAGAAGGCCCTAATAGCTATGTCCAACCGCTAGTAGGTGGTTAAGAGATGGTTCGAAAAAGAAATCTTTAGACCAAGGTCTAAAGTCCGGAGACCTGGTGCTAAAATTTAATGAAAGGGTGGAAAAACCTGGCCAACATTGAAATTTTGACAAACTATGGGAGGGCCCTTTCAAAATAATTCAGTGCAAGCAACATAATGCATTCGAATTAGAGAACATGAAACAAGAACCCCTTAGAATTTTGGTTAGTGAGATTCACTTAAAATTGTTCAATTAAGCTCCAGTTGTTCTGCGTAGGTGTAAATATGTGCATAGTGTAATTATTTCCCTTTCGTGTTTTGTCAACTGGTCTTTTCAATAGTTTCACTAATGCAGGAAGCAGAAAAATTCATAAACTCATTATCAAGAGCAAAGAAAGACAATTTTTCTCATGTTGTACGAAATAGACTCATGTGCAATAAATTAAAGATTAACCCATGTTGCAGAAACACATGAAAAGGAGACAAGGGGTTTAAAATAAGCAAGTATATTCTTTATATATATACTTTGATAAATACATTGTGAAAATGGCTCTGAGGCAATACGCTCAAAATTATAACCATATGTTATACATCTTCCTTATATATATGTACGCAGGCCTTTTTTCAGGCATATATATACAAAAAGAGCAAAAAACATTTTAAACTTCAAGTATCTTGAACATGAGCATTTTCTTCATCAATAGGAGAACTTTTTGAGGCACCAAGAAGTTTTTCACTAGCAGCAACGAGGCCTAGAGCAACAACGTCAGCACCCAGCACGAGCAGCAGAGGGAACACAAGGTTCCTAAAGTCAATGTACCAATCCACATCATAAAACAACAATACATTGTAGCAATGTAGCAGGAAGTGGCACGAACAGGTGGCTTTCTCACAATTCTCAGCAAGTGAAAGAAGCCAGAACCCGCTCAAGAATGGCACACATGGTACCACTGTGTCTTCTTCAATATTCTTTTGTAGGTCACTCGCAACAGGAAGGCCCGAGCCATACACTACATTGTTCACCACCTCACCGAGACCTCTGAGGTATTTCTTGGAAAAATATAGAGCGTCAAACACAAAATCATCGCTTTTGGAACCTGAATATCAAGAAATGAAGCAACGAAATGGGAGAAGATATCGGTATTTACTCGACACTTGTCTTCATACTCAATGCAATCCCTACCCAAAACCCATTTCATGGCAATAATAGCCAAAGAATGCTTGTTTTTAATCATGCGCTTGAGGCGCCTATTGGAAATTTCTCCTAGAAAGGTTGTTTGGGACTTGTTGCACACTAGTCTGATTGGAGTATTCATCGTATCAATCTCTACTCAACTACCTAAGTCTAAGCTCTATACAAATTCAAAGCTTACTCAATTTCCTAAATGATAATCTCAGCTAATCACCCAATGCTATTTTTACTAATCGCTAAGTGTGATTTTTATACTGGAATAGGGCCTATTTATAGAAATATTTGAGGTAGCCTGCATGCCATAAGCATGATGCTAATCGAGTGTTAACTCAAAAATCCCACCAAAGGCGAGCTTGGCATTCCAACCCAATTGGATCTGCAAGTACAAATTATTGTGTGCGATATTAAGGAGCAACAATCAATTAGTGCAAATTGGTGGCAATCCCATGCAGTAGCTCGCATAGACGAATGTTGAGGTGTCATGATGCAGGAAGTTTTGAGCTCCAAGACTGGACGCAAATCATTTCTAAGTACTCATTACGACCTCAGCTTAATTATGCTTTTTGGGATATTAATTGCAAAGGCGTGTGAAAGGATAGAAAGCATTTCACTGACAGCTCAATTTCCCAGGAAAATCATGCCAAAAGGATGTGATCACTGATGTAATTATGAATTCCTATCTTTTCAAAAATGCAAGTAGTTCATTTCACATGGACAGAGGAGTTGGCAGTACATGCTGAATTAAATGCAAAAAGGCAACCGTTGTCTACTGGTTGAAAGTAGAAAATCAAAGTTAAAGCTAAGTATCACATGCAAGGGCTAAACGAAGCATAAAACTTCTTGAGTACGCAAAGAGACTTTGAAGCACAGAATTGCTGAGAGAACCAGGCATGGTATAGATTAAAACAAAGAAACTAAGTGTAGAGGTAATTGTAGGAGATTCACTGCTTCGGTGTGAATTGAATCCAAAACAAAGGTAGGGATTCATTTGGGTTTTGCATTCAAAGCAATGAATTGTGCTTTTGGTTCCATTCATACCACACCAGTGTACTTTCTGAGCATAAGCTTGCAAAAATGGAGGTAGCCCAGAGTTCCCAAGCAAAAATGCAAGAAGAGAGAGCCTAAAGTTTTTTGAAGCCATGCATGCAGTGTCAGTTGCCCATATCTTCGAGAATATCTCTTATGCTTTGCCTGGAATACCAGACAATCCAACGTGGGTGAATATTCGGTTTGTGGAGAAGAAGAGTACCCATAGGGACCAGAGCCGAATTAAAGAAGAATGAGATAATATTCATGATCCCATCCTTACAAAGAACCCTAAGACTCTAATGGAGGCGACCTATGAAAGGATGAAGAGGAATAGCGACCCAGATTCCTTGGTGCAAAAGTGTTGGTTCAATGGGCTTCCAAAATATATGGTCCCGTTCATACACTACTGCCTAGAATTGGTCGACAAGGCCATCAAACGTTTAAACCCGGATACCAACACCATTGAGGGTTGGGAGCTAAGAGTTATCATCTGCAAAGAGGCTATATGGGACATGTTGTGCATCCTAGAACGAATCTCCAAAGTGCCTCAAATGGATTCATTCACTCCGGAAAAGGGAGAGACCATATGGAGAACCAGAGATTTTGCTCTGAACTTTTATAACATGTAAGCACAAAGGCCCAAAGAAGCTCAAAAAAAGCCAATGTAGATCCTAGCAATGCATAAAAACTTCAAAAATGATATGAACGATGACTTCTCAATGATGGCATTTGTTTGTGGCCTGGACACTGATAGAGAGGTCTAGGAGTTTCAACTAGGATTGGGGTTTCAGTTGCGTAGGAAACGTTCTCTTTTCTAGTACAATTTCGCGGAATTCCTCATCCAAGAGACGCTTGACCAGATAGCAGATTACTAACTACAACAGAGGTTCAGGTTTCCCTCCTTCCTCACCCACATGTTTTTGCATCAGAACCCCAACTTATTCCAAAAGTATGTGGGTTTGTCCATATTTGATGAAAACCAGAGGAAAAAGTTGGTTTCCACATGGACTCCTCTCCTCTCTGCAACACATGATTATTACGCACTTTCAAATTATTTGTTAACTCTGATTCTATAGGATTTGAGGGAGGACAGCGGTGTCTTGTGGCTCAACTCAAACCAAACTAAGTTCATGCAGAATTTCACTCTGAAGTGTGTCTGGTTTTTGGGCGAGGACTTCACATTCATCTGATTGTGCAGCTTCACTGGGGAACCCTTCTGGCTTTTGGTATGTCTTACAGATCGAGTACTCCCATTGGAAGTATTCCGTCAGGTATCGATTATTGACTTCACCTTTTACAATGGAAAATCAAAGAAGAGAGGATTTTTCAATTGCCCGATGAGCTTCAAGACCATGATCATGGCCAACAGGAGGGGTCATGACTTGCTAGAAGCAAAGTTGGCTCATCTAGGGCTGGTATGGATTTGTGATAAATGGACCCCAATGATGACTTACTAAATGAGTATGTCAGGGTAACACACAATCCTCAGCCTTACTGGGAGAAGCGTCAGAATCCAATGAAGGATGCGGATGAACTAATGGTCGACCTAGCTCATATTCCGACCGAAGGTGGTCAACCTCCCTAGCTTGGATTCTACTACCAGACTAGGAATTATGATAGGACAAAACCAATTGGGGCTACTCTTCGCAAAAATTTGGTGAAGAATTACAACTGGAAGGAGGAAAAGATTAGAGATTTTTGGATTTACTACTAGGAGACCCACCACACTAAGGGCCCTTATGATACCATAGAGATGGACAACAAGTTCAATAAATTATGGAATGATGAGCATCCAGATTCTGACGACAGCCAAGAGGAAGACTCTAATTCAATGGAGGTCAAAGCACAATTAGAGGAAGGAGCAGAACCAGAAATGGAAGTTCAAATGGCCTTGGCACAGCAGAAAGGGAAAGCAATGAAGAAACCTGGCAAGGTTTCTTCAAATGTGCAGGTAAACATATCATGTGTGAGAGCTTCACTGACTCGCACCTAGATCGCAAAGAGGACCAGAACAACCCATCTGTAACAATCAGAGACCATAGTGGTGGAAGATTCACCACTAGCAAAGTGGCAACACACCGAAGCATCTTCTGGAGAGTGTTCATAGGACCCTAAGGCAATCCAAGAGCCTGCGATGAGCCAAGGATCGCAATCATCTACACCGCAGGTATCTTTTGCTCCCTCTTCTCTTGTTACACAGTCCTTAGTTACTCATGTTGTGTCTGTCGTGCCTCTCTTTTCAAGCGCTAACCCTTCCTTTCCCACCTTTGCTTCAATGGTCATGGGAGGTTTCGCACAGTTCTCTCATGCGGCCCCATTTTCCCTTACTCCTCCATGGACCCTTACACCTTTCACCTTGGCCCATTTCGCGTCCCCCAGTGCCTCACACTTTGCCTCTGCTACCACCATTGATACCTCTCCTATTGTTGTTGTGTCGGCCCCAATCTAGTCTTCCCAACAAATGGAATCCTCCATGACATCGCTTCCCTCGATTCCCCCTACTGGTTCATAGGTCGGGCATTGCAATATCCCTCCTTTCTCTCCTCAAACAGTTAGTATTCCAAGGAAGAAATCACTCGGGATTGCTACCCTCTCATTTCCTTTTGCCCTTCCTCTTGGTGCACCTTTTGCAGGTGGGCTCATCAAGTCACCAACATAATTCTTATCAAAGGGTGATAAAAATAAATAGGCACGTGCAATCAGATCCCAAAAGAAAAAATCTAAAGATGCTAATAGGCTAGCAAATTCGAAAGTGCAGACTGTTTTTAATGAGGCTCAGCAGTCGCTACATTTTGTGACTATGTACTCGACTGTCAGCAAACCGCAAGGAGAGATGCATCCAGACAATTACAATATGTATGCCATGGGGCTCGATTTAAGCATAGCCCAACCTCAGGACAAAGTGGAGCTCATGGAGGAAACACAATGGGTGGTGACCACCAACTTTCTTAATTTTGGTCGCCAGCTAAAGAAGAGGGAAGAAGAGCTAAAAAAAATCAAGGAGAGGGTCGAGGTCTTGCTGGAAAAGGAAAATGCAAGGGATGCTAAATTTAAATGCTTGTCTCAACAAACGGAGACAGAGCATTCTAAGATCGGGGAGGAATTGGAAAAGTTCCAATCTCTTGATCCCAACCTGGTCGTTGAGCTACAACAGAAGAACTGGGAATATCAAGACCAGTTGGCGTGGTTGGAGCAAGAAGTGCAACAAAAAGATGAAGAATTTCACCACCAACACGCTCAACTAGAGCAACAGATGTAACAAAAGGATGCAGACTTCAATGTCTGTCAGGCCCAACTAGAGAATGAGGTCCAAGAAATGAAATCTTCTTTGGAGAAGGAAGCAACAAACAAGGAATGAGTCGAGGCAAGCTGGATCGCAAAATCGTAGGTCCTACAGGGACAACTCACCATAGCGAACCAAAAGGTTTTAGAGATAGATCGTAATATAGAGATGATGGATGCAAAAATAGTCATGTTGAAGAGCTCTGCCTAACCTCCTGCCACCCAGTCAAACCTTCTTTAGGTAGCCCAGCAGTTATATGTGTCATATTGGGAAAGGGTTAAGGCCTTCTACTCGACACTATAGCCGACACTCCAATTCATGGCAGAGTCAACAGGTTTAGGCAGGGAGGTTCACGGAATGATCGAGTGCTTTCCTCAATCCATCGTAGAGAGAGTTTTGGAGTTGTTGGATAGGCTATATATGGTCCCAGATGAAGTCTTGGCAAGCACGGAGATTGAAGACCAGAAATTCACTACTAAAATAGCTAACAGGTTCATCCACTGCCACACAACCATCCTTCATGCCAATGAGTGCACCACCACATTGGATCGAACCAGGAATAGCATGCGGGCAAGGTTCTCCCACCTAACTCGGATGGGCTTACCATCCCTATTTCTTGAAGATGAATCGGTGGTCACGTCAGAGCATATTGTTGCGAAGATTGAAGAAAAGCAATGGGATGCATCTACTTTTTAGAGCTTTGGTCCTTATTGCAGAGGATATTGAGATCGTCACTCATCTGATAACACGACTTCTTTTTCAACTTGAGTCCTGGGTCGGTATATCGACGATGCTGCCTTACAAAGAAATGATCGATTTGCATGGAGCGCAAGAGAATTTGCACGACATATCAATTCCATCTGATGTTGAATGGCTGCCTCTGTAGACCACCCTCTCTAAGCTCTGATCACATCACCCAACGAAAAGAACTCTAGTCTGCGAACCATAAATATTGGGTTCCTCTTTCTGCAGGCAAAACACCCCTAGTAGTCGCAAAAAGCTATGAATATAAATTTCCCCAAGCTCCCTTCGGGTTATTTTATTTTGCTAAGTACTGGCCCACACCCCATCCATTGAAAATATCATTAGGATCCTTTTGAAAAGGCTGCATCTGAATGCTGCCACTTGTTAGTTGGGCATTCTTCACAAGGTTTTTCCTTCGCTCTTCTAAGCGGCTCCTGCCATTCTTCCACGTGACGATCGTTTGCACTCTTTAGCGCTTCTTCCCTTCACTCCCCTATCAGGCCCCGACTGCATGCCATGTAGCATTAGTCTACATACATCTCTTAGAAGCCCCACCTACAATGCAGTATGTAAGGGAGACCTCCACATGTCTTCACCGTGCAATATTTCATCGCAAGGAGGGAAGAATGAACCTTGAGCCGTGACCTGTCACCACGTGGATCTTCTAAAAGCTTCATCATGTTGGAGCATGGAGCAAGCAACAACCTCACCATAGTTGCCACATGTTATAACTATGATCATGAGTGAGCGACACATGTCGACACTCTGATCTACTAGGACTACTGCCATCATTCACAGGGGATGCATTTGGTGCTGGGGCAACCGCATTCATAGCTCGAATCTTTTTCCATTACAACAACCGGGGAAATCATTGATATATGCATCATTGCTCGTCACCAGACGGTGGTATTTTTATTATAAATACTGCTTCTTCTTTCAAAGCAAGGGTTTGGAATTGGCAAAGAAATTTGTGGAAAGACTAGGCCTTTTGTATTATTTTTAGCTTATCATATAAGATTCGCAAATTGTGCCATTGTTCAGCCTTTCTGTTTCTTTGCTATTTGATAAAACTATATATTGTGCCATTATTATATTGAATAATTTTTCTCGTAGACTTCTATAATTTCAATATAAGCTAGTTGATTAAGACCATGTCTTCGACTCTTCTTTTCAATAGATATGTGGAATTTATTTTATGTCATTGAATAAGTTATTCAGATTTCCATTTTGATCTTTGCTGTTCTGAGACATAGCAGATTGTTGAATGGCCCTTAAATCATATCCAAAGGATAGGTTTATCGTTCCCATATCTACTTTTTGGTGCATCACCTTAGATTAGATTTATTTTACATTCATTTCTTTCTACCCCTTTTTCACCCCCCAAAATTATAGAAGAAGTCGACTTCTTTAAAAACTCAGAGGTCACTCAGTTTAGCACAATAGGTCCCACCTTTAACTGAGTTTCCCATAAAGGTTGTTACCTTGTCAATTTTTGGCATCAACAATACTATTAAGCTATAATAATTCCTCTAGATCTTTAGTTAGTGATACTCCTACGAAGACTTTCTTTTCAAGTGTATTGTAATTATGGTTTGCTAAATAATACATTAAGATAATTTTGAGTGTTAGGTTTTCTCTTGAAATGGTTTCCCCGCATACACTTGAGTTATGGTATTTATTATTTATTTATTATTTAAATTTTTTTCTAGTTGTTACCGTATTTTTGGTTGCCCCTTTTAAAAAATGCATCCACCCCCTTAAGTAAAGTTAACCATATCTAGTTGTCACATTTAAGCCTTGGTTTTCAAAGTTGTGTAAGGCACCGAATGGGTTTTCACAACTCCTCTCCCGCTTGACTATCTAAAATTTTAGTTAAGTTCTCTTTGCATCGGCTCGTGTCAAGTTTGAAAAAATTGTTGAGTCCCGAGGTGGTTATCATAACTTGGGCATACACCGACAAAAGGGATAAATTTTAAGCAAAATTGAGTTATTTTTGAACTTTTGTCAAGTTTTGAAACCTTTGTTAGTTTTCAATAGGGTTTCGAAAACTTAACTTTTACCCATAACAGATTTTCTAAAGGAGCTAAGTGTTTTTCTCTAAGAGTTCTTCCTAAAGGCTTTACCAAAAGGGGCCCTAAAAGGTACTTCAAAAGCTAGTCTTACATAGGATTGGTTGAATAGATGGTGGTTTCATTTCTCAAATTTCAAATGGACTCCAAAAGCATTTTGAAAACTTCACCCAGAGTCTGATGTTCATGCATTCAAGTTATTGTGAGTTATTTAGAAATTCATTCACATAAGGAAATAATGATATTAAAAGAAAATACATTGAAAAATCATTGAGACATATTAAAGATATGGAAAACGAAAGAGAATCTCAAAATCATCGCATCACATGGAACAAAATTGAAAGCCAAAAAGATTATATATATTTATATATAGTGTATTACAAGAAAAAATTGGAAATTTTAATACATCGGTTCTCAAACACAAAGAGTAAACATGAGGATCCTGATGCCCTCTATCACCTTCTGGAGGTGTTCTATCTACACAAGAGAGAATATTTTTTTGTTGAATTCCATGAAATGGGCAAAGGTCTCCATCATGTTGCGCTTCAACCCAATGCAAAGTAAGGAAACCATCTATTTGGCTTTCTCATTTCTCAAGGAAGTAGCAATACATATTGCATCACCTACTATACCCACACATAGATATTCAAACAAGCTCCCCATGAAATCTTTAACATAAGGTAGAAAAATTGGTCGAACCAAATTCTCAGCAACCCTGACTCCCCACTCCAACTTACCAGAGGTGTGAATGATGTTATAAAGAAAACACTCTAGTACGGTTGAATTGTGCACATGCACTTGGGACAAGAAGTGTTCACTAGTTATCTTCTTGATAACTCCCTCTTCCACATCACTACGAATTAGGAAGACCTTCCTGAGTTGGCTCACAACTAGCCTTCTCACTACACTACATTCTAATCCCTCAATAAAGAGGAAGTTACTCTTATTCTCAAAAGTGGTGCCACTAGAAGTGCTTGACATGTCTCAAAGCACAATTATCATTGATAAAAATGAAATCACTTTGTTGATTTATAGAAGATGGGAGTAAGCTAGTGGAGTTCACTTGAGATTAGTTAACGAAGAAAGAATATTCAAGTTGTTTTGAATTTGATGAACTTAGCCAATGATGTGATGTTAATCTAAGTGAAGTATGCTTTGGCGTCAGGGAAGCCTTATGTATTTAAAATTCCCACACAAATATGATCCTATTTGGCATGTCATTCATCTCCAAACTGAGAAAATATAGGTTGTTTACATGAGTTAATGGACACGAGGCTCATCTGTAATATTGGTGGTTAATTCCCTTTTCCTAATCAATCAGAATATGTGGTGCAATCTAACCATTCTCAAAAATAGATATTAATGCTTACATGTTTTCATCGAACAAAGATCAGCTAACCTCTCGTGAAATGCTTACTTGATGAGGTGGTGGTTACAACTCTTCCAAGATTCGATTTTCAAGAAATTTCTAACCATTATGATGGGAGATTTTTAAATATTCTTGGATCGTACATCTGAGGGTTCTGAATTTTGATCCCATTGCATTGTGATGCATGAGTGAGAATAGATCTTAATGAAGGATCAAGCTTTACAATTTTGATTATTTTCTCAAGATGTTTATTGTGTTTGAGCAATGGATTTGAAAGAAGTACTTATCATTTATGAATAAGTTTGTGAGATTTGATAAGTATTAGGATATTCCTTCTCTTTGTAGATGTGGTATTTTTTGGTGTTTCATTCATATATCTTCAGCAAATGTTGAAATTACATGGTGTCGAGTCAATTGGTTGTTAGTAATCCGATCTTTGAGTCACGATATTGATAGCTTGTAAATCTATTTTTAATTAATTTAGTAGTTCTAAAACTGATTTTCATCGCATTTGCTCCATGGCTATGGGTTGGTGTTAGTCTGCCTTTCCTGATTTTTGGTTAAAAGCATACCCCCATTTCTTTAAAATTCAAAAAATCAAAATTTATATCAAACAAGGGAGTTGTACCTCTATCGAAATTCAGAGGAAGATTACCAATGAAATGTTGATCTGTCCAATTGTTGGTGGTCAATTAGTCTCTCTTTTTGGGTAGAATGGAGTCAATTTGAGTTAATCTTTTAAAAGACAAATCTATCAACCAACACTAATTTTATAATTATTTAAATAATAAAATTTACACAATATTTTCCTTATAGTACTAATGTAAGAAGTGTTTCCACATACCCCACTTCCTTTCATTTAGTATCAAATCCTAATCATCTCATATTCTAGTGTTCGGTAGATTGTTTTTTGTACTATTATTTATTTAAGTGGGAGATTACAAAAAGAGGGTTTTAATCTTATTATAAGAAGAGATGGAAAGAATATCAAGAATAGAGACGGAAAATTTATCGGCACAATATTTGAGTTGTTTAAGCTCAAGATGTAGGATGTGCTCATAGATTGAGATCTATGGGCTATATTATCGAGATCTAAACCTATAGCTACATAAAGAGAAGACTAGGACAAGTTGAATAGAAAAAAAAAGGGTCTTATTAGATTTAGTTTTTCTATTCCAATGTTGTTGAATGTGCATTAAGAAAATACCACAAAGAATCTTTGAGAGAATCTATGTGAAATTTATCAAGTTATATCCCTAGTGAATAATATTTTATTGAGAAAGTATTTTTATACCCTTAGGATTTGGATGGTGATTCTATGGCCAAACATCTAAATGCATTCAATATGCTAGTTACCCAGTTACACTCTATGAGAGTGAAAATAGAAGATGATTGGTGTATGCATTTATTGCATTCTTTTTTAGATTCATGGGACCACCTTGTAATGGCCATTGGGAGCACTAATGTATAAATTTTAAATTGGATGAAGAGGTTAGATCTTTGCTTTAAGGATGAATGAAAAGGAAAAGTTTTGAGTTAGCTAAGGAAGCCTAAGAATTTCATCGAAGGTCCAAAGAAAAAGGAAATAAGAAGAAAAAATAGCAAGATAAGTCTATATCCAAATACCATGGGAGATCCAAATCTCTTGGTATTTTAACATGAAATGTTGGATGTCTGGAAAAATTGACATCTAAGAAGAGACTATAAAGAGAGACAAATAAGAAGAAAAATGTAGATTCTAATGATGAGTCTAAGAAATCCTTAGGATGAAGGTGATTATTTTTTTGCTTCCTTGGCTAATCAAACATCAAAAGGTGCATGGTTGATAGACTTTGGTGTTTCTTTCCACATGACCTCACATTTAGGTTGTTTTATGAAGAATATGATAGTGGGAAGGTGTGTGTAGGAGATGATTCTCATTTGAATGTTGTTGGTTGTGGTAGAGTCTTGATTTAATTCCCTAAAGAATGAGTAAATGGGATCAATGGTGTACTAAATATCCCTATTTTTGCATCAAACCTACTTTATGTAATTAAATTTATTGATGTGGGTGTGTAGGTTATTTTCTCAAGTGGAGGCTACAAGATAGTCAGAGGATATATGGCTCTTTCTAAGAGTGATTGAATTGGAACTTTTTTTCAATTGGATGCATGCATAGTTTAGTGTAATAACTCTTCAATTCCTATAGTGAAGATATTTGTATAATTTTCACCTTCACCGTTGGAAACAACAAAAAAGAGGTGTGTTGTGTCTACTTCTAATGGTCATGTTTTTTGGGTACCTAGGGGTGTTCATTCTTTGGAGAGTAATCTACCAATAGAGAAAACAATGTTATGGCACCAAAGGATGGTTCATTTAGGTGAGAAAGGCTTAAAAAATCTTAAAAGTAAAATTTGTGTTGATGGTTTAAATGCTTGTAATATTGAATTCGATTTATGTGAATATTGTGTATATGGAAAACAAATAAATGTTTAGTTTTACTCTAGTTATCATAAATCTTATGGGGTATTGGATTTAATCCATTATGATGTCTTTGGTCATATTAAAGTTCCTTTAATTTCCAAATTTGTATATTATGTTTTTTTATCAAAGATGATTATAGTAGGACATGGGAATATTTACTTAGAAATAAATCTAAAGTCTTCAATAATTTTAAAAGAGTTCAAGGCTCTTGTAGAGAATCAAACTAGTAGGAAGATTAATATTTTGAGGACTCATAATGGTGGTGAGTATTTAAAAAAAATGATAGATTCTATAAAGACCATGGGATAGAAGGAAATAAGATAGCTCCATACACCACACAATAGAATGGAGTTACAAAAAAAATGATTAGGACATTGATAGAAAGAGCTAGGATTATGTTGAGTGTGGCTAGCCTAGAACAATTGTTTTGGGTAGAAGTACTTTCCACAACTTGTTACTTGATCGACAGGTCTCCCATATTAGCTCTTTTTTGATAATACACCTATGGAAGTTTCATCAAGAAAAATACCCCATTGAGACATATTTAACTCTTTGGTTGTGATGCATATGCACATGTGCCTAGGGAGAAGTGATAAAAGTTGGAGAACAAGGCTATAAAATGTATCTTTATGAACTATGTTGTTGGTGTGAAAGGATAAAATATTTGGGGCCCTAATACTAGGAGAGTTCTTTATAGCACATTTGTTGTCTTTAGAGAGGTTAATTCTTCTTCCATAGTATTGTTGCCAAAAAAAGATGGAAAGAAAGATGTGATTCGGCTAACCACAAAGATTGAGAAGATTGAACTAGAATCCCATGAAGGACCTAAATATTAAGAGATCTTAGATATAATTGAAGAAGAGATAAAACCTCCACCTTAAACATTGAGGAGGTCCACTCGAAAAAGACAAAAACTAAAAATATATACTCCCTTTGATTAGAGATGTATTCTTTCTCTAGTTATTAACACTAATGAACCTAGGACTATAAATGAGGCTATCAGTATGTATGATGTTGATTCATGGAAAGTGTCCATGGATGAGAAGATTGATTCTTTGAAGAAAAATAACACATGGGACCTAGTATATTTCCCTTATGGATGCTAGCCTATTGGATGCAAATCGGTGTTCAAAAGAAAACTATTGTTTGATGGCAACGTTGAGAATTATAAGGTGAGATTGGTTGTGAAGGGTTATTCCCAAGTTGAGGGAATATATTATGGTGATATTTTCTCCCAATAGAAATTTTTTCATCCATTCAATTTCTATTGTCTCTTGTTGCAACATATGATATTGAGGTTGAGCCCATTAGATCAAAAGTTATGGCCTCTGAAATTTTGTATAGGAAATGTAAAAAATGTTTTTGGATGCATAAAATATTTATAAAGGGTAATTACACCTATTCAAT
Source organism: Sequoiadendron giganteum (assembly GCA_007115665.2). Classification (NCBI taxonomy): domain Eukaryota; kingdom Viridiplantae; phylum Streptophyta; class Pinopsida; order Cupressales; family Cupressaceae; genus Sequoiadendron; species Sequoiadendron giganteum. The sequence continues at coordinate 45,118,820 of CM021103.1, read as the reverse complement.
GACTTATGATGTTTTTTATGACACATCATAAGGTATATTTTATTTGGAGATAATTTGGGCACCAATTTTGGGTGGTTCTAGCTCATGGGTTTCTAATTACCAGTTAATGGGTTAGATTTTTTATATATCCTATATATTAGGTGCCTAAGATGGAAGTTATGTGTAGAGTTTTGTAGATACTATTATGCTATAATAATTCCTCCAAGCCTCTATTTTGTGATACTCCTTTAAATGGTTAATCTAAAAGTGTATTGTAATCATGGTTTACTAAATAATACATTGAGATATTTTTGGAGTGTGGGGTTTTTCTTCTGAAATGGTCTTCCCCATGTACACCTTTGTTATGGTGTTTATTTCTTAATTTCTATTTAAATACGTTTTTTTGTTCTATATTTGTTAAAAGTGAATTTTCCACAATACTCTCCTCAAAACATTAGTGTACGAAGTGTTTCTACATACCCTACTCCATTTTAAATATAGGGGAAAAGCATAGCATAATTCACAATTTTGAGGCCTATAAGGCTAGGCTTTAACAAAAGGCATGATGCTCCCAATATGGTAATTTGGCTCTTAGAACATGTTAAATTCATGTGAATGTAATAGTTTGAAGTGTCATTTTGATATTCCATGTCAATGTAATTGTCTATAAATGGGAAATGGTCATAAATGATATATATTTACCCTAATAAGTAATATATCCCTAATTGAATGAATGAATGTCATGTGATGGTTGGTGGTAGGTAATTGTGTTCATTAGTAGGAATGAAATCCAAATAGATAATATTTTATTATATGATCATTGAGATACATTTAAAATTATACTTGGTTCTTGTCAATTTTAATCTCAAGTTCCATAAATGATGTTGCCATAAATGTTTATGGTACATTTGACATGAATAAAATCAATGACAATTGACACATATATGTGAAATGGTGGGAAAGGAAAACCTTTGGGTTTTTCCTTAGGGTTTGACACCTTTCCATAATTTCATAAAATGTGTGGGTGTAAGTGGTTGTGGGGAATGTATGAGTGCAAGGATGGAATGGGGGTTTGATGGATTTGGACAAGGTATGAGGGGGACTTACAACCTGATAGGGGAGTCAACCAACCCTTAACCAAATTTGGAAATGCCCTAATAATTAAATGTAATGATCTAATTGTCTTAATGATGCAAATGATCACTTTAACACAAAAATAACAGATTTGAAATGTCATAGAGAAAATCAAATAACGGAAATGGAAAGGGGAGGATATTGTGCACTTGTGGTATAAATTTCAACCTAATTTATTGGGACGTTGGTGCTGAGGGTGCCACTGTCCTACTAGGTATTTTCTAGATCTATTTTTGTAATCCTTTGGTATCATATCTACACTTCCATTTTCTATCTACAAACTTGTTGGATCGGTGTCAGGTATTTTTGTAATTGAATTTTGTGAGTTGTCAAGACCTAGGGTTTTGAATGCAATAATAAATAAAGTGTCTTCAAAATTCCTTTGATCCTCTTCAATCTAAGATATGCACATTCACAAAGAGAGGAAATATTGGGCCATTTTAGGAGCTTTCCTTAATCAAACCTCGTGTAAGTGTTTCCACTTCTACAATGGTAATATCAATGATAAATGGATAAATGAAAGGAATGAATGATAAAATCACAAAGTGCTACAACTCACCACCCTTCAATGGCTTCCTTGAAGGACTGGAGTCATACACATCACTTCAAGGATCTTGGATCTTTCTTTCTTGATTTGCTTGAATGACTGAATTCTTTTGAGACCTACAACAAAGGTTAGCCTTCAAAAAAAAATGATAGCACATGAAATCAGATAAATTTTGACATGATGTTGGATCTTGAATTTTTGCAATAAAATCTAAAAATATTGCACTTGACTTGCTCTTGAACGCTCTTTAATGATAGTAATTGATCTTAATGTTCACATCTTGCTAGTTGATTCCACTTAATGTTCAAATGATGCAATAACTAGGTATTTATAGGCTGTTATTCTAATTTCCCAAAAATTAAATCCCGACAGTCGACTTTAAATATTTGAATTTCAAATAATAAAATGCCGACACTAAAATATTTGAATCTGGAGCCAAAATAGGGCACATACACAATGATGTCCCAACCCTATTTTTAAGGGTTTAAAGTTTCAAGGACAAATTACTAAATGAGACCATTTGTTTTATGCTTGCAAATTGTTAGAAAATATTTAAAATAAGTTGTGAAATGCATAATTTTGGAAATTAGGAGCTTAATTAGATCCAATAACTTAAGGAGAAAACATATTTTGAAATTGTCATGGGTGACAATTTATGATGCTACATTTAGCCCCCACTTTAGTGAGAGTATGAACTTATGCTAAGACTCACACTAATGTAGATAAATATATGCCAAGAGGGGTTCAATCGTACAAATGTTGAAAAGATTGGATGGCTAAGGATCAAAGAGGTGGCCAAGCCCTTGGGATCCAAGATCCCATGGTAAACCAACATAAGAACAAAGGAACACACATGTGTGATATGCAACAAGAAAATATACAAAAACATACAATGTCAACCTGAAATACAAAAAGAGGGTATGGACTAACAAGTTGTATTATGCTAGGATCCATACAAAAGGCGTGCATGACTCGCACAATAAAAAAGTCCAATATTTTCTAGGTGTTCATCACAAATAGGAAGGCACACAAGCTAGTGAGGACCTCTTTTCACTAGGTGAGCCCCCAAGACAAGGTTGCAAAATGAGAAACACACTAGGTCTAGTGAGGTTTTTCACTAGGTGTGTACTCATGTCAGCCATACCAAGAGTTATACTCCTTGATAACCTTGCTAAGGTGCTACAAAATGATCAAAATCATATGTCAATGTTACACTAAGTTCAACTCCCATGAACAAAGTGAAACAAATAAGATGTCAAATGTCCATGTTAACAGACTAGTAAGTCTAATGCTCGTGAAAAAAGTGAAGAAAAAATAAGGCCAATGTATGCCCCCACTTTAAAGAAATAGAAAAACACCATATTGTGAGCAATTACTTTAAAGTAGAAAATGATAAATACAATGTAACAAAATATCACAAGAGCTTATTTAGAAAGACATATGCCAATGATATGTTTCCAAATAAAGCTACATCATAATAAGTGGTTTCCCCCAAATGCAATGTGACAAACAACATAGAATATGAACACTGGAGGGGTCCATAGATCTAGGGTCAATATATGTCTTTGCTACTGTGATATAATAGAGCTCGGATTTGACATCATTCCCCAAATACTTGTGGAACAATGAACACAAAGGATGAATGGCACATAGAGATAGAAGACAACAAACTTTTAGTTCGACATGGAAGAGACCTAAATGTCTCAATGCCTTGCATTGTCCCCAAAAGGAAAACATAAAACAAGAAGAGAGATAAAATTTATGACATATAGAAGAACGAAGGTACAAATAGAAGAATGTCACGAAAGGTTCGTTTCCTTTGTATCCTTGTGCCAATGGAGCAACAAGGTTCATCCAAAGAAAACTCACAAACATAAAGACAGGCCAAGCAACACAACATGGGAGATCACATCACATGCAAGCAAACACAAAGAACACATAAGACACATAAAATAGTATCGCACATGCGAGCTAACCTAAAACAGGTTGTCCACATCCCAATCTTGCTTATCATATAGGGAAGGTATAAAAATAGCTAAAGGGACTACAACAAGTGTCGTATTAGGAGCATCTCCAGATTCAACACGTTGTGGTTCACTCTCATAAAGAGGATCATCATGGTTACCCCCATCTAAATTCATTTACTTTGAAAATAGAACATTAAGCTCGTTATGCACTCCCTCATCAATTTTAGCAATTTCATCATCATCATCCAAATTAATCATAATGGGAGATTTTATGACAATTGCAGTTGAATTTTCTTGTTTCATTTTTTTTTTTGGTTCCATTTCTTCTTGAGTTGTTTCCATTGGTGTCGAATTATCATTCACTATTTTATTCTTTTCTTCCACTTGACTAGTGATAGAACAAAACCTACACCTACTCTCTTCAACATTTTGATTTCTTCTTGCATGATTTTAAATTTGTGAAGGTGTTGGAACAGTTTTGTCAACCATTGGTTTTTGTAGTGTAGAAAATTGTATGCTCTCCTTGGAGATGGTAGAATTTCACACTTAATTTGGACCTATTTTAGTACCCCTACATTTGTGACCCTTTAAATCATCAATAATAGGCCCCTAAGACCCTTTATTTTGGATCTCAAGGCTTATTTCAGTAGAAATCCCCACAAAATGAACAAATTTATTCAATTTTCTAACAACCCAACATTTACTCACCCTGAAAAGCTAGGGTGAGACTCATATGCCACCTTGGGCATATGAGTCATGTGTGGCCCCTTTTTAGGGTTTGAGCAGTAAATTAAGGTTTTTAATTCAAATTTTTTATTGATGTTGGCATTTGAGATCTAATAAATGGTAAATTAGATGAAGTGCCTATATAAAAAAGGTTTCAAATAATTATTTTCATCTAGAAAATCAATTTCAAGATCTAAGCAGTCACAAGAACTCAAGAATACTTTCACAAGAGCATTCAAGAGCAAGTAGAAAGCAAAGTTGAAGTCTTGGAGTAGCATTATAGAGTTTTTGTAGGTCTTCAAGCTCACTTCCATTCAAGATCTAGCATTGTCAAGGATTGATGATGGTTTCCTATGGTGAATCATGATGGATTCTAGGTTGGGGAGATGCAACTAGCCATCAAGCCAAGCCTAATGACTTGTTTCCTAAGTGATTCCATCCTCCATTATCATTCTACTTTCAGCCTAAAGGAAGGTACATGAATTATTGTGACTTATTAGGGTGATTAGAGATATCCCAAAGGGATTCATCATCTTTATATTTATTCATGCATCTTATTATAGCACATTAGAATAGGGTTTCATTGCATTTTAGACCTCCTAATCTTAGATGCACTTAAGATTACGGCTTGCACTCACATTTACTTTAAAAATTCATTATTTCTATCAAGGTTTAATTATTGAACTAGAGGTTTGACCAAAGCAAACCCCCCATAAGTAAATCAACACAATATTCTGTTTTGCAGGTCTTGTAACAGGTTCAGATTCAAAAATTAGGTTTAGAAGGAAGAGTAGAGATAGAAGAATAGATTCAAATCTTAACTTTCTAAAAAATCAGAATGGGACTGATACGCCACTTGTGGCGTATGAGTCCTAGTATAGCTCTTTTTTCAGGCTTCAAAGGATTTAGACTTGTCACTTCCAGATTCCTATTTCCTCCCAGAAACCCTAATCTAGGACTAAATCACCCAAGCTTGGCATATGAGTCCCTGTGATCATTAGAGTCAACATTTTTAGGATTTTCGATCTTCATTCAAGCATCTTCAATTTTCAAGTGCACCTTTGTACTTTCTCAAATTTGTATTCTACGTTTTAGTTTCATAATCTAGGTCATATAGTTAGGTTTTGCATATCTTTTACATTTATTGTTTTTCCAAGCCTTAGCTTGGTGCTGAACCCCTCTTTAGTCTTTAATCACACCCTAGGACACATTATTGTAGATCTCTTTCCCTCATTCTATCCTTGGATTGAGATCTCTAAGATTTCTTTGAGTGAAACTTGTAAAAAATTGGTGGTTGTGTGTCCTAAAACATTACAACCACCATTTTTGAGGTTTTAGTTTCTTTTCTTCCATTAAGGGAGGAACTGAAGGGACCAATAGGGGTTGGGAAACCATGGTCTCTTTAGGTTTACACACTTGTTCTATCTTTGGAGGAACAAAAGGAATCATGTGATTGTATCTTGGTCTCTTATAGGAGATGGGTGGAGGGATTGGAACATATTTACCTTGGTTATTTAGAAGGTTTTTAGGTTCAATCATAGGTTCATTCATAATTGGCGAGGGAGAACGAACAACCATGGATCTATCATTCTTAGGAATATTACTAGGAGATAACTTTGTTTTGTGCTTTGCCTTGAAATTTTTGTACGACTTGAAAAATAAATCTTCACAATGCTTTACAGGTTCCATAGGTTGAGGCCAAAATAATTCCAATGAAAAATTCCCACGGGAAGACAAAGGATTAAATCCACTATGATGCACTATAAATATCTCATTTTTAAAGGGGAACTTTAAGCACTTGTGAATAATCGATGGGATGAAATTCATGGATTGTATCCATGGGTAGCTTAGCTTCACACAAAAATGGTTTGATGTCAAGATGATGGAGAATGAGACATCTAATTACTTCGGTCCAACTTTTAGAGGAAGAGTGATTGAACCAATCATATGGTGAGAAAAACCATCATGAGTTTTTATCCATTCTTTCAATTGTTCATAAGAATCCTGATAAATATATTACATAAATAAGAATTCGTAAATGATCAAATTCTCTACACACACGAGATCAATGAGTATTGCTTGCACAATTTTTTCAAATACGGCTGGTAATATAGAGAGGACCATTGGGTTCATGTCTAGGTGTGTCACTATGGGTGAAAGCAATTTCAGTTAACTCAGTGGTTTGGCCCTTATGAGGTTGAACATCTATTATACCAACCATGTGATCTACTTCCTTTTCTTCATTATTGTCATCATTCACATTATCACTCATATCATCAGTCTTATCAATATGCATCTCATCATTCTTAACATCACAAGCTTGCACAAAGTTGGATGAATGGTTGGGCATAGGATTGGTAAAAAAATTAAATTTTTAGTTTGGGAGGGCAACAGATTTATTCCCTTGGTCATTAACACCACTCAACTGGATGTGATTAGAATCAAGGAGGTCTTGAACTTGATGTTTAAGATGTATACAATATTTTGTATCATGTCCACTTGAGCGATGATATTGACAAAAGGGATTTGGATTGATATTTAGAGGTAAAGGTTTGATTGTGCCCATATGTTTAACAGGAGGCAATCGGATTAGGTTCTTACTCAAAATTTGCACCATGATCGAATTGAGAGTGTCAGGTAATTGGGTGAATTTCCTATATTTTGGTCTAAATTGGTATGGAGTTGGACTTATGGTAGCAAATTGAGGTTCAATTTGATTGGTTGTTTAAGGTGTATGAAACTTGATAAAATTCTTATTTTTTCTTTTTGAATGGTTGATAGTTGTTTTGAGGTACAAATTCAGATTATCTCATTATGAGTTGATGAAGATGTCTCTTCATACTAACTAATTGAATTCTGATAATCACAGAGCATCATACACAAATATATGAAGGATGAAAATTTCATTAATAAGATTTTATCCCTAATTTCAGTTTACAAATTGTCAATGAACACTCTTTGGACATCCACATCAAGAAGAGCGAGATTGATTTGTGATAAAAGCAACTAATAACGTATTATGAATTTTTTGACCTTTTCACCTCTCTTTTGTTTGCATCACATTAAATCAGTTATATTAATATTAGGACCGTTTTTTACCTAGAAATGATTAAGGAAAGAATCAACAAGCTCATTAAATGAGTGAATTGAATTTTTGGAAATGAACAAAAACATTCCAAAGCCATGTATTTCAATGACCTAGGGAAGAGTTTAGCTAAGAGCTTATCACCAAAAATTAAGTCACTACACAAGGTTATATATGTTGATATATGATTGCTAGGGTCCCCTTTACCATTGTACTTGTCAAATCGAGGTATCTCTATGTTTTGTGGCATTTGCGCTTTCAATATTTCAAATGACAATGGGCTCCTTTTGACATATTGTGATGGTTGTCCATTTTTTTTTGGTTCAAAGTTGATTTTTTTGTTGAAGTGAGGTTACATTTTGCAAAATTTGGTTGATGATGGAACATTGGTTGACATGTTTTGGGAATGTGGTTAATATGATGGAAGTGTGTATGTGCTAGGTGGGTTGTTGTGTTGCAAATTTATGAGCGGGGATGAAACTTGAGGTGTGACATGTGAAGATCCAAAATCATAAGGATTTCTGGTGGAAAGGCCTATTGTTGAAGTTATACCAATGCTTTGTTGTGTTGTTGAAGCGATAGTTGGATTTGTGTATGTAGGAATAGAATCTATAGTTGTAGGGAGGGAGACTTAACTTCCTCCTTGATTTTGAGTGTATCCCAAAGCTTGAACGCAACTAGCCATTATAGGTACATTATCATCAACTATAGGTTCTCTAGGCTACACAAAACCTCTAATCCATGATCATCATTAACTAGTTTTCTCATGTTGTCAATTATAGGAACTATTGTACTAGCGAAGTATTTGATGCTCATAAATTCTTGAAGTTTTTCTAATTCCTTGTCTATTTTTTTCAGTTTGTCTTTGGGAACATAGGCAACCATAGTCTCAACATTTGTAAAGATAGGCTTTTTTAAGGTTGTCATTGGCATGGTAATATTAGGAATAGAGTCCAAAATGGGTTGAGTATTGACAACATTTGTCATGAAAGAGTTATAAGACTCATGATCCCCAGTGGATGTAAATCCAGCATGGGATTCCATACATCTAGAACTATGTCTTATTGAAGTATTGGTAATAGGACACCAAGTCGTGAAACTCATACAAGTTCCAAAACACTTAAGTGTACCCAAGATGAACACTAAACTAACAAACAGACACAACTAAATAGCCATAAATAGAAATGAGAGACCAAAAACCAATAGAAAATATAGAGACAAATATCTGAGAGAAATCTAAGCCAAAAAAGGCAGGATAATGGCGTCCAAGGCACCTATGTCCTAGGAAGGATTTTACAAAATTAAAAGTTTGATTGTCTGTTATATTGTTTAAGGTTTCTATGTTTATGTGCAAACATGCTTAATAATGAATTATTTTCCAGACTTTCTCAATTTTAGAATTGTTAACTTAAGAATATAAACATGCAACAATGCTGAAAATAAATGACACTTTTGAAATGCAAAAACTGAACTTAGACAATAGAATCCAACGGAGAACATAGAAACGGAGAGTTTATTCAAATTTCAGCCACAAAATGAAGGACAGAGTCACCTAGGGCGGTTATGTCCTAGATAGGGTGACTGAAATTCAAAGTGTGAGTATGTTTATTACTTTTTAATGTTCCCAATTTTCTTGTTTAGATAGATTTGACAATAATTATTTTTCCAAATTTTACTAATTTTATGACTATGGAAATGGAAAATGTAAGTATGCCAATGTATGAAATATGAATGAAAATTTTTGAATGCAATTTTCAGATGTAAGATGTAATGATTGACTAATTCCAAGATGTAAAGTTATGAAAATGATGATTTTATGCAATTTTGATTAAAAAAACTATGCAAATTTTTTCACTTTTTTGACCTAAATGAAAGATGCCTAAATGCATGCAATGCACAATTTTAGAATTTTATGACCTAATGAATGCAATTTGAATGTAGATCTAGGGTAAAATGACTAAAATAAACCCTATTTTAATCTATGATGCAAAATGAATGCAATATTTTTTGTATTTTTATGTCTTTTTATGATGCAAAAAAGGAAACCCTAAATGAGAAATGTAAAGCAATGCAAACAAAAACCTTAGAGATCTAGGGTGAATTTTTAGAAGGTATATAATTTTAACAGGTTGGGTTCACCAAAATGAAAGGGTGGGAATGGACACCTTTGGGTTTCGCCTTAGGGTTTGACACCTTTCCCTAATTTCATTAAATGTGTAGGTGTAAGTGGTTATGGGGGATGCATGAGTGCAAGGATGAAATGGGGGTTTGATGGATTTGGACAAGGGTGATTTACAACCTAATAGGCGAGTCAAAAAACCATTAACCAAATCTAGAAATCTCCTAATAATGAAATGCAATGATCTAATTGTCCTAATGATGTAAATAATCACTTTAACATAGAAACAACAGATCTAAAATGTTATAGAGTAAATCAGATAATCGAAATGGAAAGGGGGGGACACTATGCACCTATGGTATAAATTTCAGCTTGATTTGTTGAGACATTGGTGTCGGGGGAGCCACTGTCTTGCTAGGTATTTTCCAAATCTATTTTTGTAGTCCTCTAATTTGAAATCTGCACTTCTATTTCCCATCTACAAACTTGTTGGATCAATGTCGAGTGTTTCTATAATTTAATTTTTGTAAGTTGTCAAGGACTTAGGTTTCAAATGCAATAATAAATAAAGTGTCTTCAAACTTCCTTTGATCCTCTTCAACCTGAGATCTGCACATTCACAAAGAAAAAAAATTGGGTCATTTTAGGGGCTTGCCTCAGTCAAACCCCATGTAAGTGTTTCCACTTCCACAATGGAAATGTCAATGATAAATGGATAAATGAAAGGAAGGAATGTTGAAATCAAAAAGTGTTGCAAATCACTGCCCTTCAATGGATTCCTTGAAGGACTAAAGTCATACACATCACTTCAAGGATCTTGGATCTTGCTTGCTTGATTTTCTTGAATAAATGCTTTGGAGACCTAAAAAAAGGTTAGCCTTCACAAAACAATGATAACACGTGAACCCACATACATTTTGACATGATGTTGGATCCTGAATTGTTGCAATAAACTATGAAAAATTTGCTCTTGACTTGTTCTCGAATTCTCTTGAATGATATTAATTTCTCTTAATGTTCACCTCTTGGTAGTTGATTCCACTTAATGTTCAAATGATGCAATAACTAGGTATTTATGAGCTATTATTCTAATTTCCCAAAAATTAAATCTCGACAACCAACTTTAAATATTTGAATTTTAAATAATAAAATACCAACACGGACATATTTGAATTTGGAGCCAAAATAGGGGGACATAGGCACCCTAGGCACCAGTGTCCCAACCCTATTTTTGAGGTTTTAAAGTGTCGGGGACAAATTATTAAATGAGAGAATTGTTTTTATTGTTGTAAATAAATATTTAAAATAAGTTATGGAATGCATAATTTTGGAAATTAGGAACTTATTTAGGTCCAATAACTTAAAGGGGAGCAAAACATGGTGTGAAATTGTCATGGGTGACAATTTACAACGCTATAGTATGGTCTTGAAATTTGTATATGTAAATAGGTAAGCATTATGAATTGTGATAATGGCATGATGTAAACATATAAAAAATTAGGATCATGATAAAGGAATTTGAATTCAAAATTATATGCTAGTATGCATGATGCCCCAAAATATAATAGAATATCTCTAAAATCAAGGTAGGGAAAATAAAAGCACAATATAGCACTTATACTTGAAATCAAAATGATATTTGGGAACATATGAACCTCCCCAATCTAATATAATATTTCTAGAAGCAATGTAAGGAACTGAAAGCACATGTTATTGTATGGGGAAGGTAGAATGCTTCCCAATCTAGCAAGGCATATCTAAAAGAAACATATGGGAATAAAACTATAATATATGAAATAGGACAAATAAGAATAGGTGCATAAGATCAAGCTAAATATAATATAATGTGTGATAATAATTATAAATATCAAGATATCATAGGCATAATAAAATTATTCATAAGAATGTAATGATCATCATAAGGTATGGACCATAAAAAAATGAGTAGAAAAGCATGAAAAACATAAGGAAAACAAGAATAAGTATGTAATGGAAATGTGGGAAGAAACAATGAAAAGTGAGAACCATAAGAGTAAGGAAAGACACATAATTTAGTGTAGTGACTGGAAAAGAGGAGTGTAAACAAGAAAATCATGTCATGTGATAGAAGAAATATTTCCCCCACCTAGAAGAAGGAAAAACATGAATCATAATATAGAAGGTGAAGTAAGATTAGGAACTACAACAAACATGACTAGAGAAAGAGATGTAAGAACATGCAAGGGAAATGGAGAAATAGGAAAGGCAATCACAACACATATGGAATAAGAAAAGTCCAAATTTTAAATGATAGAAATAATGAGGAAGAAGTGAGATGAATAACACAAAAGATGTTCAAAGTCACTTGAGTCTAACATGCACCACTAAATTCATATTTGTCTCATCCACATGTTAACTAGGAACATGGACATGCATAGGCATAAAATCAAGCAAAGAAGGTAAAGGCACAAAATGTGAAAAATAAGATATATAAGAAATGAAATCGTGTCTCATATCAAGTCATTTCCCTTTTAGATCATGTCTAATCTTCGTATAGTGTGTGTTATAGTGAACAATAGCAACTTCTTGGCATACATGATTTATTTTCTTGTGATTCATCTTATTAAGTAATTGGGGGTTTGTTTTTTCAGATGAATATTTTTAATACTTATCATCCCTTTATCTATATGTTCTCGAAATTTATGTTGGAATGTAATGCTTATATCTTTATAATCTCTAAGTTTATTCTTAGGGGGTGCATTATTTTGTAGCAAGGGAACATCTTGGTAAAATTTAAATCTTCTAAGTTTCATTCCAGCAATAGCCACAACATGTTGAAGAGAGGAGTTAGTTGGCAGTTAATTGAAAAGAAATATACTTTTTTTCCAATTGGTAACTTAATGTTTTTTCCATTCTAGATTTTTTCCCGCCATTCTTTTCTCATAAGATATTAGGAAAGTGGTGCAATAGATAATAGCTTCACTCCACCATTGTAACCAACTAGTTTTTTGGAGAGGTCTATAGTCTTCATTCCAAATGGAGATAAGAGAAGCAAGAAAATTTGGATGGTTAAGGTGAGAGGTGTTGAACTTAAAGGGCAGGCTAGTGGGCTAGGAATGATAAGAAGAAATTTGACAGGTCGACAAAATTAGGAGGTGATCTGAAAGAGAGGAAGTAACATCAACCTTAATAAGAGTGTTATGTGAAGAAGGGACAATGGAAAGAGAATTAGCAAGGTAAAATCTACCAAGATGACTAAGTTCCATTAAATCGCCCTCTCTTAAGTTGGATTAAGTGAACCAATGATGAAAATGGGAGTCTCTTTTGTCTACAATGGGATTTGAAACTCCTATAGTATTCCTTGTTAGGATCCAAGCATCAAATTATTTTTGGGAAAGTTCATGATCGCTAAATAAACTTTTATCATAGTGATTTTCCACCATGTGTTGAAATCACCTCCCCATACTCATCCAACCATTGGGAGATCATTAACCTTCCACTCCAAACGTTTGATTCTAGATGGGAAATCATTGGGAGCATAGATAGAACAAATACCAATGGATCTTCCTTGGAGAAACATTAAGCACCACACACAACTATTAATGGGAGTTATTCCTAAATAAATGATAAACTTGAATAACCATGGTGAAATTCCTAACACTTTACCCACACTTCTGTCACTATGAAGAGTTGTTTTAAACCAGTCATCCTTTTATATGGATTGAAGAGAAAGTTAGAGGCGAGTTTCTAAAATTTTGACTTCTTGCAAGAAAATTCCATTTGGCTTGTGGATTTGCAAAGCTTTCTTACACATGAAATTTTCTTAATGGGATAGATTAACCCCTAACATTACATGACATGACATAAAACCTCATTGAGTTTTGGGTAGGGAATCCATATCCTCCAAGTCTAGAACTTTGAATTTATTCTCCCATAAGTAGTCTTATTGCTAGAGTGGAATTAATGCCCTAGACGGGCCTCACTAGGGGATCTATAACTTTATCTAAGAGGGCTTGGAGTGGGAGATCTGGATCTAGAAGCAACAGGTTGATTCCCATAGCTTTGGTCATTCAATTACATATTTGAGATTTCCTTTCCTTTTTAATTATCCTCCATCCTTCCTCAAGGATGAAATCCTTGAAAGATGAAGGTTTATCTAAAGGATAACTTGTAACCAAAGAATAAGGAGGATTATGAAAATTATTTTCCATATGAGAGGGATGACAATATAATGCATTAATGGAGGGCCTTGATGAAGAGGGAGAAAAAGGTTGCTAATGGTTGAATGGAGGGGGGGGAAGGGGGAACATTTCCTTAATGGGAGACATCACAAGAGACAAATATGAACTTGTAGAGTAGGGGGACCAACCACACCAAGGCTCCAAGTCACGAAGAACTAAGAGCGAAGGGCTGCCCTAAATTACCTCAAGCTGGATAAGACTTGTAGGTCAAGGATAAAGAATGAAGAGCACTCTCAAGTGCCTTTGTCACTCTACTAATCTAGTTGTTTGGATGGGGCTAAAAAATTTGGTTTCTAGAAACCAAACTATACATCAAGCAACTCTTTGTTGAAGGACAACAACGCGGATCAAGGACGATAGTGCTGCACGCTAGAATCTCTCTAGGGTGTTGGTGTTCATATGACCAAAAAGTGTAAAAGCATAGTATAGAGTACGAAAACCTACTGATAGCCTAGCCATTGAAGCTTAATGTACTATACAAAATGATAAATGACGAAATACAAGAAATGAATATAAAAATGATAAAGGAGATGACAAACGAAGGTGATGAAGATCAACTCACTAAGAGTCCAGTTCACCAGCAAGCTTCTCACGATCACGTATCTACACATAGCCAAGGGAGGACAAATGTTGGAGCTGTATAGGGGTTTGCCTCAATCAAATCCTCACTTTAGTGTTTCCACCTCCACAGACAACTAGATAAACAAAGAGAAATAGAAACACAATAAACGAAATACTAGAAAGGAGAATATCAAACACTATGAAAAACACAATGCTACTCTATCAAACCTGAAGGGAAAAACATGCATGGATCTACAGACCTAATAGTGTGGAATACATTCCCTTAACACTAATACAACAGAGGAGAAAAGCATATAACAATTTCAATAGCTTCTAAAACTACTTGAGATGAATACATGCGAGTAAAATAAATATTACACACAGATGAGTATCCACAGTTGACATAAGATATACGTGGGAAAACCTTTTCAAGTAAAAAACCCACCACACAAAGTCAAGACTATTTTGTATTATAGTAACAAAAACAGTTACATACAAATCACAGACTTCTTTGTTCAGCTCACAGCAACACAATCAAAATCTCACTGTTACAATGTTCTCTCACCCAACATACAGTTCGAACTCTCTCTCTTTATGCAATCACATACTCGACTTACATAAGTCATACATTGCATTCAATTCTGTCAGTCAACCGCTGATCACAAGGTACATCCTTGTCTGATTCAATCACGCCCATGATCTGCCCATACCGATTTTCCTACATTGAGCCACCCAGGCCATAACTGTCATTACCCAAATTGGGTCCTGATCTGCCACCTTGGGTTGACCTACACCTGTTGCAATTACTGCATTGGCTCTAACCAATAATCACATGAAATTGAGCCACGTGTCCTCATCTTATTCGTTGTCACTTTCTAATTCTGAGTCCAACTCAGTCAACCCAGTCGTCGAGCTCAATGAGCTCCCCATAGCCCTTATCGCACTACCGCAGCACTGTCGAGTTCATCTTGCGGTATGGCGGTAAGCCAACCAAGCTCGCCCTTCATTCTACTGCAGTTGGAAAAAAGACCCACTGCGGTATGGCGGTAGCTTGTCAAAGGGACCACTAACGATCTTATCGCGGCCACCGCGGTTAGTCACTTGACTGGCTGTGGTATGGCGGTAACTGCCAGCCAGACTGCTAGTAGTGTTACTGTGGTCAGCCCTATGGTTGGCCACGATATGGCGATAATCGCCAGCCAACCGCAAGCAGCTTTACCACGGCCACCTCGGTCAGCCCTATGGCTGGCCGCGGTAAAGTGGTAACCGCCAGCTAGTCGTAGGCGGCTTTATCATGGCCACCATGGTCAGCCCTCTGGCTAGCTACAATATGGTGGTAACCGCCAGCCAGTCTCTGGCAGTCTTACCACGGTAGGGCGGTAACCGCCAAAGCCAGAAGAACCGCAAAGATAGAAATACAGCGACCACCGCAGTGAGGAAAGAGACTGCGCACGGTATGGCGGTAAAGGGCAGAAATGAACATTTTTTGCCAAGACCTTTATTTCAAAGAGGTTCAAGCTGGTAATTGAGGCACCATTTCTCAACAAGCTCCCACTTGATGAAAATTAACAGCTTCCTCCATACCATGAAAAATTACTGTCTGTCATAGGCCCCAAGGCCCATCGATTTTGTGCACCATTTGAACTTGTCTATACTCACAAGCTTTGTCAAAGCGTTTGCAACATTCTTCAAGGTGTCCACCTTTTCCAGACTGACTCTACCATCTTCAACCATGTCCCTTACGAAGTGATACTGCACATCAATGTGCTTGGCCCTAGCATGAAAGGTTGGATTCTTGCCAAACAAATAGCACTCTGACTATCACAACAGATTGTAATCTGCCCAGCATCAAATCCAATGTTTGAACACAAATGCCTCATCCAAACAGCCTCTTTGCAGGCGTGAGTTGCAGCCATGTACTCTACCTCCATCATGGATAAAGCAACTACAACCTATCGCTTGATCATCCAACTGATAGCTCCACCATTAAGCTTGAAAGTGTATCCACTGGTGGATCGTCTGCTATCAATGTCCCCTGCCCAATCTGAATCAACATAACCTTGGATGCTGAGAGATTTTTGTGATGCAACCATACTGCCATGGTAACACAGTGCATAATCTGAAGTGCCCTTCAAATACCTAAATACTCTCTTCATAGCATCCCAATGTGATCTTCCCAGATTTTCCATAAATCGGCTTAGAACTCCCATTGCTTGGGCAATGTCTGGTCTTGTACAGACCATAGCATACATCAAACTACCAACATCACTTGCATAAGGTACACTGGTCATGTCCTCCATCTTTGTAGCAGACTTTGGACAATCTTCAACAGATAGCTTAGTTCCATGCATGATTGGAACAACAAGTTGCTTGCAGTCATCCATGTTAAACCTCTCCAGAACTATCTTCACATACTTACTCTGACTGACCCAAATTTTTCTGTTGGTTTTGTCCCTGGTAATCTCCATTCCAAGAATGTACCTAGTTGCACCAAGATATTTCATCTCGAACTATGCAAACAACTGAGATTTAAGGTCAGACATCATAGTCTTGCTATTTCCAAGAAATAACATATCATCCACATAGAGGGTGATAACAAGCACACAATCATTTTTAGATTTATAGTAAATGCAATGATCAGACTTTGATCTCACAAATCCAATTGACAACACCAACGTGTCAAATTTTCGGTACCACATTCTAGGAGATTGCTTTAAACCATAGAGAGATTTATTTAATTTGCAAACCAGATTTTGTTTACCTCTTTCAACATAATGCTCAGGCTGGGACATGTAAATTTCTTCTTCCAGCTCACCATGGAGAAATGTTGTCTTCACATCCATCTGCTCAATTTCAAAATCATATACAGTTGCTAAAGACAACATAAATCTGATGGATGTCAGCTTTGCTACAGGGGAAAAAATCTCTCCATAATCTATTCCCTCAATTTGAGAAAAACCTTTTGCAACTAGTCGTGCCTTATACTTCTCAACACTACCATCAAGTCTTGTCTTCTTTTTGAATATCCACTTACAACTAGCAGGCTTTCGCCCTTTAGGTAGTGGTACCAAATTCCAGGTATCATTCTTTTCCAAAGAATCCATTTCTTCATTCATGGCTTCCAGCTAAGACTTTGAATTAGCAATGTTGATTTCTTCTTTAACAGTCCTAGGTTCATCAGTGCTGGTAATTAAGGCATAAGCACAATTTGAATCTAACATGGAGAAACCATACCTATCAAGTTGCCTTTTTTCTCGAGTAGATCTTCTTACAGGTTGAGGTTGATCTTCATCATCAGAACTTCCAGAGCTACTTGAGCTCTCCTCAGTCTCAAGTACACCATGCAGCTCTTCCTTTCTAGAGTTTGGGGAATTTCAATTGCATCCTTGTTCTTCTTATCACTCTGATTTGTCCCAAGTTGTTGATCACTAACTAAAGGTTTTAGCTCACAAAATATCACGCTTCTGTTATACAAAACCTTCTTAGTAACAGGGTTCCAAAGCTTGTATCCCTTCACACCAACTCCATAGTTGATGAGGATACACTTGACAACCTTGTTATCCAATTTAGATCTCTTTTCATTTGGCACATAAAAATATGCCTCATAGCCAAACACACGGACATGCCTCAGAGAGGGCTTCTTACCAGGCCATGCTTCCAAAGGTGTCTTGTCAACGAGAGCTGAACAAGGGGATCTATTTATCAAATAACATGTTGTAGCCACAGCTTCAGCCCAGAACTTCTACTCCAGACCAGCGCCACTCAGCATACTCCTTGCCTTTTCCATCAGTGTCCTACTCAACCTTTCAACAACTCCATTTTGCTATGGAATATAAGGCATTGTCTTATGCCTTGTAATTCCATGATCAGTACAATACCTTTCAAAATCTGCAAAACAGAATTCACCACCATTGTCTGTCCTTGAACACTTAATTTTCCTTCCAGTCTGATTCTCAACCAAAGATTTAAATTCTTTAAATTGACTAAACACTTCTAATTTACTTTTCATGAAGTATACAAATGCCCTTCTCGAATAGTCATCAATAAAAGACACATAATATCTAGACTTCGATAATGAAAGAACATTTACTAGACCAAACACATCAGAATGAACATAATCTTGTATACCAGAAGATTTGTGAGGACTAGAATAAAAATAAACACGGTGTTGTTTTCCATAGATACAATGTTCGCAAAAATTGAACTCAAGGTTACAATCATCAAGCCCTTCTACAAGATTTTTATTCTTCAAGGTTTTTAAACCTTTCTCACAAATGTGACCAAGTCTATGATGCCATAGCATAGTATTCTCAGCTGGTATTTTCACCTTCATAGCATTTGCAACCAGAGAAGAGTCTTCATCTTTCTCTATAGGTGCAACATTACATGACTTTACAGAGGCATAGTTACAAAGAATAGGACGTGCATCCAGCTTGTATAGAGTTCCAGTACGAACACCCTTAGCCAACACCATTGCAACTCTAGCCATTTTACACCCCTTACTAGAAAAAGAAACTTCTACACCATCATCCTTTAACTTACTGACAGAAAGAAGATTTCGAGCCAGACCTGGTATGTGCAGTACGCCACCAATACCTTTGACTCTCCCGTCAAGAAACTGAATTCTGACTCTTCCTCTGCCAACTATCTCCAGTGTTAAATCACTTTCCAAGTACACCTTTCCACCATCATACTTCTCGTATTTAGAGAACCATTCTCTATTGGATGTCATGTGAAAAGATGCACCTGAGTCAACTAACCAGACATCATTTGATGCCTGAGTTGTCAAGGTTGCTGCAATGAAGGCTTTTGCATCATATTGAGAAGATTCATTGTCAAAAGAATTCTTCTTCTTCTTCTCCTTGCAGTCCTTCCTAATATGACCAGGTTGCCCACAGTTCCAGCATCTCACCTTGAACTTTTTACCAGGAGACTTTGATCTCCCTGCAGATTTGGATTTTGACTTCTTGTCTTTCTTCTTGCCTTTTTCCTTTGGTCTACCGCAAATAACAAGAGCCTCTTTGGCCATCTCTAAAGACTTCCTCCGCATCTCTTCAAATAGCAATGAGGCAACAACGTCTTCCATCTTGAAAGTAGTAGTAGTGCTTCCAATGGCCATCACAAGATGATCCCAACTTTCAGGTAACGAACACAATAGGAGCATGCAATGATCCTCCTCCTCAATTTTTACTCCTACAGACGCCAGCTGAGTGACACTCATGTTAAACGAGTTCAGATGGTCTGCAACAGAAGCACCTTCGCCCATCTTCAAGGATTACAACTTCTTCCTCAGGAATAACTTATTTACCAGAGACTTTCCCTAATAAATATCACCAAGTTTCTTCCATAATGAAGCTGCAAACTGTTCCTCATGAATGTTCAGGAGAATAGAATCGGCTAGACTCAGGCTTATCAAACCTCTTGCTTTCCTATCAACAAGATCCCAAGCTTCTTGCATTATACTTTGTGGCTTAGTTCCAAACAATGCAATCCAAAGGTCTCTATCCACAAGCAAGTCTTCTATCTTGAGTTTCCATATCTCAAAGTTACTGCCATTAAATTTTTCAATGTCTACTCTACCAGATGTACTCACCATCTCAAACAGAAACGGGTTTTAACAATGCAAGACTCCCGTTGAAATAGTAGTAACACAAAAAACTAAACTTTCCTACAAGGATAACACAACTGGCCAAGCTCTTATACCACTTGAAGGGAAAAACAGGCATGGATCTACAGACCCAATAGTGCGGAATACATTCCCTTAACACTAATACAACAAAGGAGAAAAGCATATAACGGTTTCAATAGCTTCTAAAACTACTTGAGATGAATACATGCAAGTAAAATAAATATTACACAAAGATGAGCATCCACAGTTGACACAAGATATACGTGGAAAAACCTTTTCAGGTCAAAAACCCACCACACAAAGTCAAGACTATTTTGTATTACAGTAACAAAAACAGTTACATACAAATCACAGACTTCTCTATTCAGCTCACAACAGCACAATCAAAATCTCACTGTTACAATGTTCTCTCACCCAACATATAGTTTAAACTCTCTCTCTTTATGCAATCACATACTCGACTTACATAAGTCATACATTGCATTCAATTTTGTCAGTCAACTGTCGATCACAAGGTACATCCCTGTCTGATTTAATCGTGCCCATGATCTGCCCATACCGATTTTCTTGCAGCGAGCCACCCAAGCCATAACTGTCATTACCCAAATTGGGTCCTGATCCACCACCCTGGGTTGACCTGCACCTGTTGCAATTACTACATTGGCCTCTAACTAATAATCACATGACACTGAGCTACGTGTCCTCATCTTATTCGTTGTCGCTCTTTGATTCTGAGTCCAACTCGGTCAACCCAGTCACTAAGCTCAACGAGCTCCCCACAACCCTTACCGCGCTACCGCAACACTACCGAGTTCGTCCTGTAGTATGGTGATAAGCCAACCGAGCTCGCCCTTCATTCTACCGCGGTTGGCAAAAAGACCCAGCGCGGTATGGTGGTAGCTTGTCAGAGGGACCGCTAACGGTCTTATCGCAGCCACCGCGGTCAGTCACTTCACTGGCCGTGGTACTACGGTAATCGCTAGCCAGACTGTTGGCGGCATTACCGTGGCCACCACAGTCATCCCTATGGCTGGTCGCGGTATGGCGGTAACCGCCAGCCAGCCGCAGACGGCTTTACCACGGCCACCGCGGTCAGCCCTCTGGCTGGCCGTGGTATGGCAGTAATCGCCAGCCAGCCGCAAGCGGCTTTACTGCGGTCAGCCCTCTGGCTGGCCGCAATATGGCGGTAACTGCCAGCCAGTCACTGGTGGTCTTACTGCAGTAGGGCGGTAACTGCCAAATCCACACCACCAGAACCAGAAGAACCGCAGAGATAGAAATACCATGGCCACCGCGGTGAGGAAAGAGACTACGCGCAGTATGGCGGTAAAGGGCAGAAATGAACATTTTTTGCCAAGACCTTTATTTCAAAAAGGTTCAAGCCGGTAATTGAGGCATCATTTCTCAACAAAACCACAATGAAAGAAAGATAGTGAAGTAATACCACCTCCATCCAAAGGCACTCAAGGCCAATGGATGGAGAATGGAAAACTATGAACTTGGCAAAGTCGGCACGCTCGTAGCAGTGACGAAGGAGGTCTTGCAAGACACCAAGATCATAGCTTCTATAGTAGCACAACACGTTCTTAATAAAGTTGATCGAGCAACAAATTGTTGAGTAATGCTCAAGAGTTCAAGCTAGTGGGTAGAATTGTCAAAGAGATTGTAGAAGATGGAATGAATATGAGATAGATGCATTTGAAGATGAAAATGGGAAGGAAAGAGCCATTCTCGGGTGGGTTGGTCGACGTATAGGTGTTACGCTTCATCCCTAATGGGGAACGTAACATCCCTGTAGATTCTAGAGGCAGGAATTTTTCAGGGATGACAGTGAGCCACATAGACATTTGTGTGTCGTGCGCACGTCCTCGATAGAAATTCCCCCACCAACACAAGGGGCAAGTGCCAAGTGGATGGAAATCAAGTAGGTGATGTGGAATTTCTTATTCGAGTTTGATTTTTCTAAAGTAAAGGGTGTAAAAGGGGAATTTGTAAGAGGGGTGCAAATTCGCTCCTCTACAGAACTACAAGATGATAAAAAACTAATGAAGGGGTTAGTGAAGAAGGGGTGGAATTGCTTTTGGGTTTATGAACAGGGAAATATCTTATTAAAAGTCCTTCTTTGCAACAATAAAAATAAGCATTAGGTTTTTTGAGGTAAGAAATGGGTTGAGAAAAGCAAAATCCTAGACCAATAAGTTGTAGGATATCAGGAAAATTTTGGTTTATGTCAACTTCAATGCAGGCCGTAAGGTGAACATGGAGACTTGAGTACTCATCAATATTATTTTTGCACCATAAAGCTCTCCCTAATTGGGTTGCTATGTCTTTCAAAAATGGATTGAAATCCAAATTCAGAAAGGGGGATTCTACCCACATCGGGTATTGAGACTTAGAGGCTCCTTCAAGGTGGAAGTCAAAATCCCATGACTATAGATAACAAATTTATCTAAATATTATCCAAGAACCATAATGCAAGGCATCTTATGCATGTTCAACTAAGAAAAATGTGGATGAAATGTAACCCTTTCCAAGCCCTCTGATAGATTCTATCATCCAACCCCTATTTTCCCAATGTGCTTTTCCCCATTTATAAAATCTTGCTCAAAAGGAACTCCTTGAAGGAAAAATAGAATGATTGATCTTTGCTTAAACAGGACCATCAATCACATCTAAAACCTCATTGGAAAGAAAGCAATCAAGGATCTTACCTCCATTGGTAGCTATGGAGATAATTTTTGCCTTGAATATTTTTCAACCCTTGCAGGTTTCTTTCAACCTTTACTTATTTTTCGCGTTAAGATGACTTCGTGCCCTGAAGGGTAAAACTTCTTCATGTTGAAAAGCGCACAATACACCATGTGGTGGCTGCACAAATTTTCTTTATATCATCTTCCTTTCAGGCCCAGATGGAGACACGTGTCAGCTTGGCGGGGATTTCCTCGAAACCACTCTCACAAACTCCAAAATCGCCCGCCAGCTTGCCACATCAGTCATCTCGTCGGGCAGTCTGTATCTTCTACAAGTGTATCTCATTTTGGGTGGAGTTTTTCGGAAGACATGGCATACTTCTTACTTTCGAGAGCAAATCTTTGGGATGGCATCATCATTCTTCGTAGCTGATCAATTGGATATTTCCAGGCTATGTTCAGATCTAATTGTCTTCTGACAACATATCTTCGTAGTGCTTCTACATGATCTGGAGCTATTAAAGAGACAAATTAGACTTTATGAGTGAAGATTGTTACGATCCAATCTAGTCCTAGATTGGATTGCAGTCTATCATATATAGACACATGACGTTGGTTCATCTCCATTGGTTGCGGTGGTGGTTCTTCCTCTTGGATATTTAAGGGGTTCGTAACAGAGAATAAAATCTTGGATAATATTCTTGAAGAACCATTGCGGTCTATCATATATAGACACCTAGCATTGGTTCATCTCCATTGGTTGCAGTGGTGGTTCTTCCTCTTGGATATTTAAAGGGGTTCGTAACAGAGAATAAAATCTTGGATAATCTTCTTCAAGATGATATTTTTAAGGGAGTTTTAATTTATTAAGGATAGAAGAATTTTATAGAGCACTATTCACGCTATCTAGCATGTTATATTTGTTGAGACAATTAATTGGATTGGTATCCGACCTTTGTTTTCAATTAATTTATTGCAATAATTAGATCTGTTAAGAAGAAATCTCTAGAATTATGCATTTTATGACCTTTATCACAAATTTCTTTTTTATATATCATTTATGCTGAGATCGTTGTGTTAAAGCCTTATGTAGATAGTCTAGATGATTATTTCACATATTATTAGCTTTTATGTTTGATGCTATCTTTCAGAAACTGAATCATGTTCATTATACTCTTTCATTTTCTTTAAAAGATACACTATTGTTCATACTGTGTTGTAAGAGAGGGAGGGTTTCGTAAAGATCCAAATATTCTTGTTGGTCTTTGGGGTTTCTTATTTTTATTGGACCTTAATGGATGCTTCCCGCGGAGAGATCTGAATGACTGCTTTGTGCTTTCTCTAGCCTTAGTTGTTCGTTCTCTTCCCAACAATGAAGGGTCTATGGCATGTTGTGTCTATCTCATCAGGAATAAGGAATTGTTAAGTTTTGAAATGTTGTAAAAGCTTTGGCGCATCGCCATTTTCTATGTTTTTTTCTGGAATTTCTCTTTCTCCTTTCCCACACACAAAGAAGAGTTGGATTTCTTTAAAAATCACAAAGGTCATTTTGTGAGGCACAATTTAGTCCCCCACTCGCTGAATTTCCCATAAGGTTGTTTAGAGAGGTGAAACCTCTTATGATCAACAATAGCTTCTGGAGGTTGGGGATAAATGTTAGGCATTCCTTTTTCAGTTTGAGAATTTAACTACAAATACACCTCTTCCTTAGATGATTTTTTGAAATTTATCATCATAAAATCAGTGTTGAAGGATGAAGAGGTTTGTGGGCATAGGTCAGGGTTAATCTTTGAAGAATGTACAAGAATTTATTCCACCATGTTTGTATTCAACTCAAGGAGAGCCAAAATTGGGGTTGGCACTGAATTTCCCATCACATTGGAGAGAGAAGGATGTTGGAATTATTCTGGGCATGAATAAGGTTTCTCCCAAGTTTTCTTCTTCGTGGACATGATGAGCTCACTAATGGGTTTATTGAAAAAACTACAGTTAACCTCTACTTTGTTGTTTGTTCAACACAATGGAGGTTTGAAGTTGGTGTGACACTCTGCTAGCGCACTTTCACAAAACAATGTGAAAATATACGAGGCTCTCTCACTATTGTAGGAAAGCCTCTCAAAATGATCTTCCATTGCTTTCCTTGTCTTCTTCAGATGATTTTTTTCTTTTGTGCATGGTGGCGTGGTTGTTGCAGATGCTAGGGTTTTATATAATTTAATACTTTTGGATGAAATTGTTTCACTTGAAACTCATTGTGCAATGTAGGTAAGTTGTTTCAAGCAAAATAATTTCATCCGAAACTAGTTTATTGATTGAAAGTGTGACATAGTTATACATTTTTACCCTATGCCAAAATTTATAGACTTGTGATTGCATAGAGGCTAATCCAATTACACTAGTCCTTTAAAATATAAAGAAAAGGGGGCATAGTTATGTAATTTTCACCATTATAAAATAAATTAATTTATAAAAATTAATTTATTTAATATAAGGTACTTATAAATTAAGTGGATTAGTTTACTTTCTAATAGTTATCAATATAAATAAAGAAAAATATTGTTGTAATAATTACATTATTATCATCTTGCAATAACTATAATTTAGGGTGTTATAACCCCTAGAATCTTAACATAGAACTAGTTAAATTAGTAATAAAAACCCTCACCTATTTCATTCAAAATAAAAAAATTAATAGATCATAAAACTAGTACAGATATTTTAAATACATATATTTAAAAGAAGTCGAGAGATATTAGGTTTGATATTTTTATATAGATTTGTGACATATTGGATAGGTGGATCAATATTGATAACTTTGAGTGTCTTTTAGGTAGATGTATTTAAGATAAATATGCTAGTTTATTAGGTTTCTAAGTTTCCAAGTTTGTTATATATATAACATCAACACTTATAATTAGACATAATAAAGATTTAATGTGTCACGACCATCAAATTTATGGTTTTTGAAAGTTGGGCGGCTTATAAGCCACAAATAGCCTTCAAGCCACAACAACCTTCAAGTTGCAACAACTAGGGAGCCACTAGCGCCAAGAAACCTCACTTAAGTCATTAGCACTTATAATAGCATTGGCACTATTAAAAGTGATAGGCATTTTAAAAAAGTGTACAGATTGGCCGTACAACCCCTATAAAAAAAAAAAAATCCTTGAAAGCTTCCATCAGTGAAATAGGAAAAAATTATAGTCAAAGTTCATTTGTTTAGCCTCCTGAACGCAATGGTGAGCTCCATTTTGCTCCAACACACACCAAAAAAATTTCAAGCCCAAAACTTACAAAAAAATATGAAGATTCCAAATTTGATGCCCCTATAACCCTAGTTGAAGAAAAACATAAAATTCAAGAAGGGTTTTGTTGAATCCACACTCTAATACCATGTTGGAATTGTGAAAACACATAAGACGTGTGATCAAAGAACAAATGAGAACACCTTCCACGCATGAGAGTTGTAAACAAAATTTTTTTATTTCCTCAACAAGAAAAACTTACAAGAGATGCCAAAAGTTTTCACTAAACTTCTAAAAGTTATAATACAATGAAGGAGATTACTTATAAGAGTAAACACTATATGAGAAGGGGATTAGATCATGACAAGTTTTGTCATCACATGTAATAAGATAAAATGATCTAATAATAACTCAATCTAATAAAATAAAAAATCATTCATAAGTTTAGCTTAAGTGCATAAGGTGAAATTAGCCTAATAATCAATTAATGATTAATTAATTATTAGCTAATAAATGATTACTCATACACACACACCATCTTAGACAAGATTCCCTCCTCTAATGCATCATATAATAAAACTAATCAAAAGATTAAAAAATCTAGATTCTAAGCTCTACAAAAGGGTATTTTTAGATTTTATAAAAGTACCTTTGGTTGATGAAATATGAAGTTGAAGTTGTTTTCTTATTGAATTTGTCCAAAAAGAGGGGTTAGGCTCTCACATAATTAGTTTTGGGAAAAGTGTTTCAACTAGAACTTTTTTGCTCGAAAACATTTCAATCAAAACATTGCATTTAAATTCAACCTAGTTTGAATTTCGAAGTTTAATTATATCAATTTAATATTGTTGGGTGAAAGTGTTTCACTTGAAACTCATCATACAACATAGATAAGTAGTTTGGAGCAAAATAATTCCACCCAAAACCACTTTATTGATTGAAAGTGTGACATGTTTATAAATTTTTATCCTATGCTACAATTTGTAGACTTGTGATTGCATAAAGGATAATCCAATTGCACCAATCCTAAAACATAAGGAAAAGGGAGCATAGTTATTAAATTTTCACCATTACAAAATAAAATAAAATAAAAATTAATTTATTTAATATAAGGTACTTATGAATTAAGTGGATTAGTTTACTTTCTAATTGTTATCAATATAAATACAGAGAAATACTATTGTAATAGTTACATTATTATCATTTTGCAATAGCTATAAATTTAGAGAGTCATAACCCCTCAAATCTTAATATCAAACTAATTAAATTAGTAGTAAAAACCTTCACCTATTTCATTCAAACTAAAATTTTTAATAGATCATAAAACTAGCACTGATATTTTAAATGCATATATTTAAGACATTGAGAGATATTAGGTTTGAATTTTTTATAAAGATTTGTGACAGATTGGATAGGCGGCTTGGATTGATAACTTCTAGTATCTTTTAGATAGATGTATTTAAGATATATATGATAGTTTACTAGATTTCTAATTATTCAAGTGTGCTATATATAACATCAACACTCATAATTAAACATAATAAAGACTTAATATGTCATGACCATCCAATTTATATTAACATTTTGTTACCCGCTCATTCCATTACAACCTCTCCTTATTATCATTATAATTATTTGTGAAACAACTTAATTAAATATAATCCTGATCAAATCTATATTTAGCCGATAGGCTATTCTAGGTGGGAAATCCCACCGGATTGTTGAATCCCATTGGATTAGTCTATTGTCTGATGTCGAGAAAGACTATTCTGATGGGATGTGTGTGAATGAAGGATACGACGATGGTTTTGAAAGTCGTGTATGTTTTGTTGACAAGACAACGCAATATCGTGTTGAATGCATTAGCTCAAACAATGAATGCATCCCACGCTGAACATTTTAGTCAGGTCAAAATCAAGTAAAAACTAGTGCTTCCCTCACACCTGCCTACAGAGAAAAGGGGTGCCCGTGCCATTAATATGGCATGGTGACCCATTTGCTGGGATAGAAAGGACAGTTTGTAGAGGAAGTCTGACTCGCAACCTCCATAAAGGCACATTCTTAGGCGGTGTGATATATATCTTTTACTAGAGGATGTTAGAAATTTTTAGGCAAATGTAAAATGACAAATTTAAAGCCAAATTCCACACTGATGCCAACATCATCCCTGCTTGTGCCGTAATGAGAGCTCTTGCACAAGCGATGGCTTCCCATCGAGCTTTAAGGAGAGGAAATTTTATCAGATGCGTGGGAGACTGAAAGAATAAGGAACAAAGTCTTAGGAAAAGAAATGGGAAGGAATGCATCGTAGGGTGATGAGATGAGGAGAAAATGAAGAGAATCGCATGGGAGGAAGGAAAGAAATTGCAGGGTGTGGGACATAAGACCCTCAAGGCATGAGGAGAGTTCAACTATAAGGGAAAAGGAATACTCTTCCATCAAGTACGAAGAAGGCGAGATGTATAGAAAGAAGCAGAGTTAAGGAAGATTACAAGAGGGAATAGGAGCAAGGCATGACAGTTTGGCAACAACCCTAGACGTGATTACCACCCAAAAGGTTATTTGCTTCACTTGATCCATTCTCTTGCTAAATTTTCCTTCATTTTATTTAAGCAATGTCGAATAACAACATTCGTTGTTAGTTTTCTTATGGTTTCATTGATAAAAGAAATTCCAAATATTTCCATAGTTGGGTGCAGAGACTACAATAAATTTTATCATGGGATTCAGTTAGCAATTCTAGGTAGTAATATGTGTTGAAAACAGACTCATTTTCATATGCTATTTTTGAAGCTATCATACAGATATCCACACAATATCTGCTTCCCATTTGGATAAATTAGATGGCCATCCAAGTATCCAATGGCACTTAAGTAGTTTTATGTGCCCCTCTTGGGTTTTATCATGCCATCCCCTAATCAAACGAGTCCTTTAAAAACCAAACCAAAATAAAACAAAAACAAAACCGTTATCGTGTTTCTTACAGTTAAAATTTTGTTGGCTTATTGAGGGCTGAGACATCACACCTATGGTGTCTGTTCATTTCCACATCAATGGATTGAGTTTTCACCATTGATGGTTTGAAAATTCTTACTGACTTCCCCATAAAGCTGGCAACATCACCCAGTAAGTTGGAATGTTTCCATAGAACTCGCCACAAGCATGTTTCTTGAAATTATCTATAAGAATTGGTTTCATTTTTTGAAAGTATCCTTATTTTATAGTAAAAGAAGTTCAAATTTATAGTTTATTTATATGACTTATACACCAACAACCACCTACTTATATCTACGTATAATCTCTATATTCATCTTTGTCCTCGCAAACTCCTATCGAAATTGACTTTTAGCACTTGAAAGGGTTATGTGGAAGGTGTTCCCTTTTTTATGTGAAAAGAACTAATTTATAGATCGTCATCTCCATTTGTTCTAAAAGAGATGCAAAACGATTTAAATCATCTTACGTGTTCAATGGTTCTAGAAGAGATGCAAAACGATTTAAATCATCTTACTTGTTTGATAGGTGATTGGACATGCTTACAACTTTTTACTTTAGCATATAGTGATGCATAAAGCTACATTTATATTATAGTGAATTAAAAATTAAATGGATGCATTATACTTTGGAATATTTGATTCAAATGTATACATTTTGTAGATATTATTTTTACTTTACAGTTGTGTCATTTATTTTTTTTGTTTTTTTTTTTACTTTTTAAAATTTAAAAATTAAATCACTATTTTAAAATTAATATATATATATTTATATTTTTTTTTTTTACTTTTTAAAATGAAATATTTAAATCTAATTAAAAAAATTGTAGCTGACGAAAGTATGTTCAAATCTAAGATAACACAAAAATTATTGAGTTGCATCACATAAAATTATTATTATATGCTATATTTTATATAATGTAAAATAAGTTTAAAATATTATTATTGTTATATTTATTATTATATTTTATATTAGAAAATTTTAAATAAAAATATAATACAATATATAATATATATTTTAAAAAAATTGTCTTGCGATCAAAATTTAGAGTTTAGGTGCATAGCAAGCGTAGGAGACATGAAAAGAAAAAGTGAAAGGGCAAAAGATTGGGAGAAGGCAGACAAAATGCCTTCGTTCATTATGGGAGCAAATCTTATTCCCTTGGGACGAAGGATTTTGAGGAAGGAAGATTACCTAGTGAACGAATGAAGCTCAAACACTTATTGGTGATTCGGGATATTTAATGGCAACATCAATTCATACAAAGGGGCTAACTAGACCGAAGGGAGAGGAAGTGGTGCAAGGAGAGGAGAAAATGTAGGATATCACAAGAAATATTGTCCCAATAGTAAGGTGATTGTCTTAAATATGAGGGTAATCCAGATCGAATCAAAGAGGCTAAAGGAGAAGGCTTTCTTTGCGAAATGGGTAAGAACTTGAATTCCATGGGAAAAGGTGCAAATGATGGGAAGATTGATAGGCTTCAAAGGTAAGTATGAAGTCTCTTCCGAATGGTATAACATTAACCAGCCACAAGTTTACTTAATCCAATCGACCTTTTAAATTATAGACCTTCTTTCATTGTACAAAAAATACTATGATGTGAAACCATTTAGCATAACATATCGATTTAAATAAAGTTTCATTTGTTCATATTCAAATCTTCTCGCATCCCATCATCAAGTGACTTTTGCTATAAATAGTTAGTCTTAAGAAAACCAATTTACATTTTCTTGCGATTTTAACCCCTGCCCTTCAATATATTGCCAAAGTATATCCTACTATCGACGTAACCATTGCACCTCATTGAAATGCAAGTGCTAGTAAATAAATTTTATCATCCCTCATTGTACTACAGCCTGTCCTTTCTACCAGTATAATTAAAAATGCAAAACCCCCACCTATAAGAAACCAGAAAAAGATTGAGCGAAAGGAGGGTTGAAACATTTTTCCACTCTTTTATTGGTACTAGGTACTTCACAAGTCCAAATTAAAATATTGTATGGGTTATTGGGAACACCACGTTAACGCATGTGCCATTTTTTCTCCTGTTTATTTTAAATCACTTACGGGAGAGTCGCCTAAACTGTCGGCATAATTGCTGAATGGTCGGAACTTAAATACTCGATTAGAAAACGAAGAATAAGCGTTGACCACGTTTAATAACCACCGATAACACAAGAAAATCAGTAAGAAGGTTCCAAGAAGCGGAAAAGACGGAGCTTATCTGCTAAGCAAATGGAAGTCGCAAATGGGGAAAATTTTATTACGATTATTTGCATAGCAACTTTGAAATTATGCAGTGATATAATAGTGGTGGGGGCCACCCTTACCTATCAAAGTCGGTCAGGGAACACAAAATTCAATTTGGTGCTGCTACAATTTGTGTCATTGTAAATTTTGTGTTGAATGCCACTGCCACGCTTCCAACTACTTTTTCGGTCTGACTGATAAATTCATTTATTTTTCAATTAGTTCGAAGTTGGAATATAAATTAAGAGAAATAGTAGCAGTCCGAAAAAAAGGAGCGGCAAAGAAAGAGAGTTAAAAAGAAATACGATGATCAGTTCTAAAGGCATAGAACAACAAAGCAGCATATTACAAGATCCAAGAGAATCTATATAAGAATCAAAGTATCTGTACAAACAAATCCAAGCATATAATATGAAGAAATCATCTAGTTCATCTAATATCAAACATTTAAAACATTATAAATGAAGTACAACTTAAAGTCAATCCAAATAAGCTTTGGAGTTGTCTAGCATATTGAATATGTCTTTTTTATGTAGCGGTAAAAACTGGTATTTTAATTTCTTCCAAGAGTTTGTAGTATCTAGTATCTAGTATCTTTTTTCAGTTGAGAATATAGAGAGACAAATTGTATCGGGATCAGAATAAAACAAGCATTAGCATTTCTATTTTCTGATGTACAATATGATTAGAAAACATGGCTCATAATATCCACAACCACATTATTGTGAAGTCCGGTATCCAAAATAGCTTTTTTCAAATTCAAAACATGAAAAAATAAAAAAAAAGGAAATGATCAATTATGATATTCTTTTTTTTTGTCCAAAAAACAATCCCAAAAAATATGTTCTAAGCTTACAATAAGGACACTTAGTTGGTTGAATATTCAAACATTTAAATCCACATCCCATCGAAAGCTTGTAATGCAAGATTTTTCAATAAGAGACATTAGATTTCCATGGTCCATAATGATAAGAGAGTGTTTCTTTTGAATTTAATTGTGTGCTATTTTTTCATCAACCTTTCGGATCACACTCTGTGATCCATCATCAGGATGAAAGAGAGTTGTAGGAGTAATATTATACAATTTGTAGAATATGTTCTTACTTCTTGTCACTTTTTCTCCTTAATTTTTTTAATCTTGTTAATTTTTTATCTCCCTTTTTTCTCTTTCCTTTCCCTTCTTGTTTTGTGTGCAACTTTCTCCCTCACCCCCTTCCACTTTATTTATCCCTACAACTCTCTTTCATCCTAGTGATGGATCAGAGAGTGTGATCCAAAACATTGATGCAAAAAATAGCACACAGTTAAATTCAAAAGAAACACTCTTAAGATTTTTCAAGCCAAAATTTGTACATTAGCCTCGGCTTTGGACTTCCAAATTTGAGCACTTAGATTATTGAATTTTATGGTATGTCATCCGACCATAAATGGCTCACCTAAAGGGCAATAAGCTTTCCCTAAAGTTAACTACATTAATTAGGTAATTTAAACAATTAAATATGAATAATTTAGATTAATTAATAATTATAGTTAGCATTTGATAATTTAACAATTTGTAATATTATTTTATGAGAGTAAATATAATATATAAAAGTATTTGGTTATGTGATGAAAGAATGTATAAAGTCTAATATGGCGTTGAAACCTAATGCTTTGAAATTATGAATGAAGTTTGATAGTCTATGATTTTCTTCGAGATTAGAACATTATGTTTGTCCGGTGGAAGGTAAAGTTTAGGACTCAAGCTCTAATCTATTGTTGTAGAAATTTGTCTTGCACCTACAAACTTGATTTAGTAATCTACACAACTTTGCTCTTTGTTTCACTTGATTTGTCTCAACTTTCTATATTTTTTTTATATGTGGGGACTAGCAATATTTAAGAATACTTTTGTAGGATTTCCATTTATATCACACAAGGCCATGTTCTCTTAGGTCAACACCTAGGAAACTTAGGAACAAGATCGAAGACAGTAGACAAGAGCCCAAAAGTTATGTATGTAAAATTTTTACTCTTTTTCAATGCACCAAATCTAAATGTTTCACTATTGGTTACTCATTTACTCCTCTAGAATGGACAGTGGGCGTAGGGGGACTTAAAAATTACAAATGTGTAAGTCTTTAAATACTAGCACATACAATCAAATTTTACAAAACATGTACTTGGTTGGCTTCGAGTGGGAAAATAAAGGATATTAGTTGGCTAATAATTGAATTTGAATTTAGAAAGGTAAGGGTCAAGTCCATGATTGCAAGGACAACCCCACAACGATGAAAATGATTCTAGATGGGCAAACAATCATATCCAAGTATATAATGGCTATACTTAGGTAGGTGTATATATGCAAAAAAAATGTGGATAAATATAAATATATTGGTGTATGTTTCTATAAGAATAGTGTGGGCTAAATATGTGAGAACATGTGTGTATATGGATGAGTAGAGGTTAGGGGAATGATCCCAAGTTTACACTTGAGATTGTGTCATTTTTCAGTATGTACCAAGACATTTCTTCAAAATCAACACAAAATCAAATAATATTTTCATCATTACAATGTGAATTAGTGATTTCATCAAAACTTGATCAAATATTTATCTTTTTATTTATTTTAAATTATAAATATAAAATATTGTATACCTAATCATATTTTTATAAATAATATGAGATGCTAAAATAAATAAATAATATTATTTTTATTTAATTTGAGTTTTTTTTTAATTAGAATGAAAGTAAAGATTTTTAAAGGATCTTATACATAGTTATTAAGATAGATCCCAAAAAATATAAAATAGATACAAATAAAAAATCAGACAAAAAATCAACCTAGGTTGTGCATTACTAGAGAAATAATCACCTACTGATTAGTCAAAGGTCAATCTACAATGAAAAAAAATTGCAAGCTTTGATATTCTAGACTTACTCGACTACAAGATCATTAAAACTTCACTTGCCTCCCAATATTTAATTTATTTTTTATTAATTATTTAAAACCACATATTAATATTTAAAAAAATTAAATAATATTTTTAAATGTATCTTTAATTCAAATCAAAAATTAAAATCACATTCCTATCTATTTTTAAAAAAGTGTAACTTGTTCATCAATAATTTAAAAGTAAAACTTGTTAATCTCATAAATGTGAAACTTCATATTATTATTAGATTATTTAATACTCTACTCTTAGATTATTCAACACTCCTAAGAGGTTTGAATACTAGTAAAGAACATGGTCTTCCCTCCAGCCAAAAAAAATCTAGTGTGTTTTGTAACATAACTATTTGTTTAGAAATAGGTAAGAAGGCAAAAGTGTAATGTATTGATAAAAGAAAAAATCTCAACAAAAAGACTATTATTGCAGGGATTCAATCCCAAATCTAGAATAAATTTGAAGATGTGAAAAATTAGAATATACAAATATAATAAAATTATTAAATAATATTTGTTATTAAATATAGATAAATAAATATAATTATTTTTCAAATTTTACTATCATTAAAATGTTAGAAAATTTGAAAGAAAGGTCGGATTCTATATAGTTTAACTTTTGAAATAAATGACTTATGTATGATAAGAATGAATAAGTATTGTATTTTAGAGTAGAGTAATAAATCATCATTGTAGTATGCAGAGTTTAGGAGTTAATGGTGTATATCATTTGATGTTAAAAGGGAAATAATATTGAAATGTTAGAATGAGATATTTAACAATTTTTTTTTGATTAAATAAAACTTAGTAAGTTTATGTTATGTTATGAAATATCATTATCAACACCTTAAGACTAGAATTATATATTAATGGTAGAGGTTACATAAGATCGTATTCACGTGAGCATCAAACGACCTCTTAGAATTAAAGTACTGCATTTATTTATAAATTATGGTTGATTTATGTTAGATCAATCTCTCGTTGATTAAATAAAAAAAGAAAAATTAGTATACACTAAGTTGAATGTGCATATATATTGATCTTCTATATGTTCACTAATGATGGATAAGTGTATATTAACATGTTTAAAGTTAATTATATTTAGGCAACTCAAGTAATTTTTAAGTCACGTAGAGGTGACAACACTTCAGTGTGTCCCAATTTTCATATTTTGGGCTACTAATATTATATTTTTCGACATTCATCACATTATATCATTTATAAGGAACAAATTATAAATAATTTAAGAATGATGTAAAATAATGAGTTGAGGCATTTTCTATGCAATTTCAATTTATATGTTTCTAAATAAAAAACATTTATATCATATTTGCCTAGGTTTTAATAAAGTGTTTATTATAGATTTACTATTTGTTATTGAGTAACGTTTTTCCATAATATGAATAGCTTAAACTTTTTTTTTTTTTTTTCTTATTAGACTGCAGGAATCGGGTAGCACGACCCCCTATAAACTGCAGTGCGCCTGGTAAACTTTTTAACGTGACCGGTGGCGCTGGCGCGACATGCCCTCCGGTACCACGGGGGTGGGGGAGACTATGAATAGCTTAAACTAAAAATAAAATATTTTCACAATTTCTTGAAAATAGATCATTAGCTCCAATATCTAGTGCATGGATTTTTTTAATGATTATTATTTTTTATTTTTTTATTAAGTTTTTAATTTGTAGTAAATGAAATTCAGACATATTTTTCTATAAGACTTTTTTGTTTACACATATGTCCACATATTTTTTTAATTAAAATAAGGACATTGATGTAGAGTACAATATAACTATTTGAGATTCTTTTGACATATTTTGTTACTTTTCATAGTGTCAAGAATGGAGGTTATTATTTTTTGTAACATGCCTATGCTTTTTGGTAGGTGAATTATGGACTTGGGGTCCAATCTTTTAATAAATAATTATTTTGACATATACTGTAAAATAGGGGTGTTGAAAGAAAGAAAAAACCCAAAATAATGGAATTTAAGTAAAACCTAACTAAGACTTTTAATTTCCACCCTCTTGATTGATCTTAAGGTCATTTGGTGCATCATCGTATTCTAAGAGGGTATGTTTCTCTATTTACCTCAATCTAGTCTTAGATTGATGAAGATGAGACATGTAGAGCAGTATCAACAAATTTCAAATGATCCATATCTCCTTTTAGCTACGTTGTCACTAAAAATCACTTGGTTTCCAAACCTATTTGAACCTCCAATTCTAATACATAACTTTGAGATACATACTTGGATATGGCCATAGGGTTGGAATATTCCATGACCTAAACATCAATTGGATCATTTGTAACAAAGTAAGGGGATATAGTAACATAAAGATACCTATTTGATACCACATTATTATAAGTCATAACATGGTCATGAAGCTCTATGTTATCCACCAAGTGGGTTTTGCAAATGTTGATTATCTATACTATCCAATCTATAATTTTTATGGAAATGGAAGGTATAATGTCTACTAGAGAAGTATTTTCTAAATTCTAAGGTATTTTTTTAATAATCTACTAGTTATCTACATCTCTCTTCTTTGTGCTTTCCATTTAGTCCATAGATCTTGGCATTCATGGCCAATTCTAACATGGTATCAGAGCATGTTTGATTCTAACAAATATAGATTTACTATTTGATATTGAGTAACATTTTTCCACAATACGAATAGCTTAAACTAAAAATAAAACATTTTCACAATTTCTTGAAAATAGATCATTAACTCCAATATCTAGTGCATGAATTTTTTTAATTCAAAGACATTAGATTTCCACAGTCCATGTCATTAAAGTATGTAGTTTCTAGATTCAACTGTGTATTAGTTTTTGGATCAACATTTCGGGATGGATCACTGAGTGTGATCCGAAATGTTGATCCAAAAACTAATACACAGTTGAATCCAAAAACTACATACTTTAAGTTTTTAAATTGTAGTAAATGAAATTCAGACTTTTTTGTTTACACATATGTCCACATATTTTTAATTAAAATAAGGACATTGATGTAGAGTACAATATAACTATTTGAGATTCTTTTGACATATTTTATTACTTTTCCTAGTGTCAAGAATGGAGGTTATTATTTTTTGTAACATGCCTATGCTTTTTGGTAGGTGAATTATGGAATTGGGGTCCAATCTATTAATAAATAATTATTTTGGCATATACTCTAAAATAGGGGTGTTGAAAGAAAAAAAAACCCAAAATAATGGAATGTAAGTAAAACCTGACTAAGACTATTAATTTGCACCCTCTTGATTGATCTTAAGGTCATTTGGTGTGTCACCTTATTCTAAGAGGGTATGTTTCTCTTTTTACCTCAATCTAGTCTTAGATTGATGAAGATGAGACATGTAGAGTAGTATCAACAAATTTCAAATGCTCCATATATCCTTTTAGCTACGTTGTCACTAAAAATCAATTGGTTTCCAAACCTATTTGAACCTCCAATTCTAATACATAACTTTGAGATACATACTTGGATATGGCCATAGGCTTGGAATATTCCATGACCTAAACATCAATTGGATCATTTGTAACAAAATAAGGGGATATAGTAACATAAATAGGTTTTGTAACAAAATAAGGGGATATAGTAACATAAATAGGTTTTGTAACAAAATAAGGGGATATAGTAACATAAAGAGACCTATTTGATACCACATTATTATAAGTCATAACATGGTCATGAAGCTCTATGTTATCCACCAAGTGGGTTTTGCAAATGTTGATTATCTATACTATCCAATCTATAATTTTTATGGAAATGGAAGGTATAATGTCTACTAGAGAAGTATTTTCTAAATTCTAAGGTATTTTTTAAATAATCTACTAGCTATCTACATCTCTTTCTACTCACCTTGAGATAAATTATAGTTTTAAAAAATATTTTTATATGACTTTCTATGATCACTAAAAATGTGATGTAAAGTGGCGAAGTTTAGATATTAATAGCGATGTACATGGCTTGGAGGTAAAATACATCTATCACATATAATATTTAAGGAACACACATGCACATGTTGAGAATGTCATCTATAATTAATTTAATCTATTTTTCCTTATTTCCCAACATAGGAACACACTATTTTTTTATAATTTATGATTGACTTATAATTTATAAATCCACGATTGACTTATAATTTATAAATCCACAATTGATTTATAATTTATAAATCCACGATTGATTTATAATTTATAAATCCATGATTGACTTATAATTTACGATTCTATTTGACACCCAAATTTTACAAGGCTTCATGCTTTAGTGGGCCAACTCACTCTCAAATTCGTATTGTCCTATACATTATGAAATACACCTCATCACTTTACACATTATTTGCTTCATACTCATATCAATTTAATGCTTAATGGGTGATCCCACAATATTGGTTTACAATTTTTGGTCAAACTAGACACTGAAATATTCTTTTCTAACTAAATCTTCACTTTTGGGCACCTATAGTGGCTAAACCATGAGGAATTTGAAAATGATGCAAACTACTGATTTGTGGCATTTTATTTGTAGATTCTAAATATATTTTTTTCAAAATTTTTGGAATCAAATTGCACTTCTTTTCCATCTCCTTCAAAAACTAGTATTCCAGTAAACAACATTTTTAAGGAGTGACGCTCACCGTATACAACATAACATTTTTTCTATATGAAGGATAAAATTCTATTTTTTTTGAATTTAGATTTGTAACTACGATATCTAGTACTTCCAATTGGTTTCATAGTGTTTTATTGAATATTTTTTCCTTAATCAAGTTTCGAAGTCAAACCAATTGCAATTTAGACATAGGCGGACTGTATACAATGTAGATTTTTTTGTATGTATCAAAATTTTATTTATTTTTGGTTGGATCAAGGACTTCAATATCTGGTGCACCCATATTTTAAAAAAAAAATTATAATAATTTTCTATTTTCCACATGTGCAGAACAAAGAGCTTGATTTTTGGTGAAAAACCTATGTTTAATAAAACTAAAAAAACAAATACATAATAAAACCAAAACATACTAAAATTATATTCATTGGATAGCTCATTCTGGGACTACCGTCATCTAGTTGGGTATGTGAAGTCTCCTCCATTTTCATCCTAAACCTAAACTTTGAAGGGCAAAATTTTGGAGTTTTTTGGTGCCATAGGGTGAGAAGGTGGGAAAAGGGGGGTTCGAGTGAACTAGGGGGGTTCAAGCGAACCCCCTTTCAAAAAGGGTTTTCTTTGTGTTTTTTGCGGGAATGGTGGGACCTTGCATTTAATGGGTTCGCTCGAACCAAGGTTCTAGTGAACCCTCTTTTGGCTCGCTTGAACCAAAAAGTTCATTCGAACCCCAAAAACCATTTTTTTTTGCATGGGGTCATTTTTTGCAACTTTTCCTTCCTCACTCAAATTGTAAACCATTTTTGTGGGTTTACCCTAATGATTATAAATTTTTTTCACTAACACTATTTTGTAGGAAGATGAAGAATCATGAGGCATAATCTAATTTTACATACAATAGATGCTTGTTATTTTATTTATTACATATTTTATTTTGGCATCATAATTTATGTAGTTTATGTGCACCAAAATGGGAATACACACCTTACACTTTTACACCTTTATTTTATACCACTTGAAGAACTATTGTAAATAAATTTCATAGTGTTCAACTTGAATTGTTTGGTGCATAAAATTACCCTATTCCTAATTCCATCAATCTAACCTCTTTATCCACTCCCTTAGTCATGATCAATCTAATCCTATAAATCTTATACTGGCATGGATCACACCACATCTATATCCTCATCCATGGACTAAGCTACATCATGTGATCTAGTCCATCAAATTAAAATTTGAAAATCTATTTTGAATTTGAATTTCTTAGAATTTTATTCTTAATAGTTGGGTTGTGCACTAAATACATCAAGATGAGGGACTAGGATCATTTATTTATAAACCATCTTCTGTCATTAGTTCTCATTAGATACTTGTTTAATATCATACACAAAAAACATTACCTCAACATTTCATCATTAGGCATTACATCAATTTATTTGTGTGTTGACAAATCTTGTTCAACACTCCTAATGGAATTGACTATCAACAAGAAAGACCATGATCTCCCCTCTAACGAAACAACAAACTCCATATATTTTTCATCACAATTCTCTATTTAGCACCACACATAAAAATTAAGTCTATGGTGAAGGAGATAGCAAAAAAATGATAAAAAATAGATCGCATTGTAGTAATTTATTCCTAGATCAAGCCACATGACATGACATAGTCTTGTTTCATTTCAGTATCAGATAAAAGTTAGTCACAAGTTCTAGATTTTTGCTCTAAAAGTAAATTTCTAATTTTGATTATTGATCAAATTAGAATAATAATTCATCACATATTGATGTATTAAATTAAAGAAGCTAAATATATTCTATCTTTTGTTCTATTTATTAGATTAAATTACTAACTTATTACTTTGTCATTTAATTAGAACTATATCACATTAGCAAGGTAAGTGATAGAAAAAAATTAGTACACCAAGAGATGTCTAATGACATGAAAGAGTCTCATGTTGTGATCATATAAATGAAATAAAAAATCCTTAATTAAATTTGGTAGCTATTTACATGCCAAATAATTAATATTTAATAATAAGCATACATTTAAATACATTTCTAAAATATATGATGAGAACTACATTGATTTTTTTTTTAAATACTACCTCATAAAAAAATTAGGACAAATTTCTTGATTTTTTGATTGGAAATGCCCTCATTAGTTGCTTCAAAAATGATATATTAACAACAACTAAACTACCGTGATTCAAAGCCATTCATATAGCAAAAAATCTACCATAAAATATCCAAAACAACTTGTAATAAATGGACGAGATTTAAAAATATAATATTGTAGCAAGAAAAGACAAATGAAACAACAAAAAAAAATAGCCAAGCCAACCTTGGAAAAAATATTAGAAACAATGATATTCTTGATAATTACCCAAATGGAAAGAGTAGTGTCCTTTATAACTAGATAGCTCTATTTTTTCATAATAGCATTGGGAAAAAATCACATTGTGTCAACATCTGTTGGGACCATCACAATGCTTTATTTTAATTAAATAGTTGGCTTTTATAGTCGAAGGGTCTGCACATGTCTTTATAGCAATTGTATGATCATACAAATGCATATGGATGTACAAAATCCATATAATTGTATGAATTTTTTACCTTAAGATTTGTGCAACCCCACAAAAAAATTGCAAAAATTTTAGTTGCTCCAAATTCAGAGTTTGGACAACTAATATTGAGGTTTTTGGGCCTTTTGAATGTAACAACTCAAGGTCTATTTGGCTCCATAATGCACCAAACAACTGTCCAAGACTAGTTCTCTCAAAAAATGAACAAGAAATTACAAATCTAAAGCTTTCATACCATGTTGGAGTTGATCCCTTAATCTTACAGCTCTTGAGGATCACCTACAATCAAACACTTCTCACAGAAAGAGAGAAAAGCAAAGGCTATGAAGGGCAAGAGTTGATTGATCAAAAAATGTAATGAATTATATTGAATGTGCAAACCTCACAATATGTTAGTGAATAATACAAAGAAGAATCCTTATAAAAGAAAAAAGGAAAGAACAAAAAAAGTAACCCTAGAGAAATGCTAGGTGAGGATAAGACCAATTCATGAGATGTGTCCCCATCCAATGACTTGGGATACAAAACAAACACATGACCTAAGTAAGCTTAAGTACTAGAGTGAAAAGGGGTCTCTTAGGTTAAAAACCTTTTACTCTAGCATAGAGAAAGCTCAATGTTTAGGATTCCACCACTCTTATCCAATGAAAAGACTTGTTAATTTGTTAATAGGCCCCCCCCATTAAATGATGTGGGAGAGGATGTTGCTTGCATTTCCAAATTTTGTATGGAGAAGACGTGTGTATATGCTTCTAAAAAAAATCCTCTCATATAAATAAATTCAAATTTGTTAAATAGAGATGCATGTTGTTGTATAGTCTTTTCTTATTGCATTGAATTTAAATTCATATATATTACAGAGAAATTCTTAAAAAGAATCAACATCGACTAGCAATTTTGAGTAGGTTTAAAGTAAAATTTAAAAAATGACTTTTTTGAGTGTTTTTTAGATAGATG
Source organism: Sequoiadendron giganteum (assembly GCA_007115665.2). Lineage (NCBI taxonomy): Eukaryota > Viridiplantae > Streptophyta > Pinopsida > Cupressales > Cupressaceae > Sequoiadendron > Sequoiadendron giganteum. Next base: position 45,076,589 of record CM021103.1, on the reverse strand, counting down.
TCTGTAAGATATCTATACTAGTTTTCCTACGAATAAATACAATCTACATGTATTTAAAATTATGGAATAAGTCAAATGTTTAGTCAAAAATTTATAAGAAACTATGATTTTTTTTTTATATAATTTATTTTTGGTCAATAGGCTTTTTCATATGGGCTTTCAAGCCCAAAAAATGGTGAAAAAATTGTGTCATGCTAAAAAGTGTTATTTAATCACTATAGTTGCATATATATAATTCAATTTCATTAACAAACACTATTTGTATTTAATAAATTAATTACATCAAGAGCATTCTATAATGACATCAAGGGGTGGAATGTAATGGTGTGAGTGTGTTAACAAAAACTCTTACCTTTTATTTAAAACTTGACAACCATTTACCTATCAAAATATTAAAATTTAATAATAAATATAAATATAAAAAATACAAATGAATTTTTTTTTTTTGGTTCATATTGTTTTTTTTCTTAAACACAAATTTAAAATTAAAAACAAAAGCTTTTATAATTTATTAAAATTGTAGATAAAAAATATTATATCTACCTACATATATATATATAAAGATGAGTAAATAATTTATTAAAATTGTAAATAAAAATATCTTCTAGAAATTACTAAACATCAATAAATATCTTTCAACATGTTCAAGATATTTATACTAATTTTAATTTATAAGATATTGATGGGATGGTAAGTCAATGAATATTTTTAATGAATAAATGTATGCTATCATTTATACAAAATAATAATACACATATTTTAAAAAAGGTGGGTAGATAAAAATCACATCTTACTTTAATAAAATACCCTATCACAACTAATATATGTTAAAAATCATCTTCAATAAAAAAAATATTAATTTCAATTTTTTCAAAAAAAAAATGAAAAGCACAGAAAATATGGATATTTTTATTACTCAATAAACTTGAGTTAAAAAAACTAACAGTTAAATATTCATAAAAACATTATAATCTCGTTTTAATATTACAATTCTTCCTCTACATCTTGAATGTAGAAATTTTAATGACGTCCACAAAACCAAACGACCTCAAAGAATGGTTAGTTGACTGGTCATCCATCAAAAATGTGCTTTTACTGATGTTCTGTACACGATTAGGTCACTTGTTTTACTCACCGATTAGGCGGTAGTTACAGTGCTGGTTAAAGCGCGTCACCAGTTATGTTTGGAACTCGAGCACGTAAACAGGGAACAAAGCGGCATAGAATGAGCTGTCATACAAAAACTTAAAAACACATTTCGACGCGTTAGATGACAATGACGTTTAATATCTTTTAATCGTCTTTCAAATGATAAATACGCGGCTGGAAAAGGAAAGATCGTGGCAAGGCAGATGTTCAAATGATTTCAGCTTCCCCATAGCATCTTCTTGCCTTGCAGGCTAGTATTTGTACTTCCCTACCTGTTGAAGTTGCAGCATACAGAGATCACAAATTAGAGGCCGAAGTCCAGAAAACAGAGAAGATTATCAGTAATTTTCAAATGGGTGTAATTCTAAACATTTGGCGGGCACTCCTGTGCTTTTTGGTAGCGGCATTGTTGATTTCGTCTGGAGAATGTGAAGATCCATACAAGTTCTTTACATGGAATGTTACATTCGGGACCATTTACCCCATGGGTGTACCTCAACAGGTAACCATTTTCATAGATTTCATCCATGGCACATTTCATGATTCACAGGTAATGCATTTACACATTTCAAAACATTGTCATTAAATTTTGCTGAAATGCTATTCTTGGTTTTGTATTGGGCAGGGGATTCTTATCAACGGTCAGTTTCCAGGGCCTCAAATTGATTCTGTGACGAATGACAATTTGGTGATAAATGTCTACAATAGCTTGGACGAACCTTTCTTGTTGTCATGGTGATTTTCTGTTCCGTACTCTTTTTAAGCAGTGGTTTTTTGTTGGTATTTCTTTTGAAGTGGGCATATTCTGTCATGGTTCAGGGATGGTGTGCAACAGAGAAGAAACTCATGGCAAGATGGTTTGTTGGGAACCACCTGCCCAATCCCACCGGGCAGGAATTTCACTTATCAGTTTCAGGTGAAGGATCAGATAGGGAGCTATTTCTACTTCCCTTCTATGTATATGCACAAAGCAGCAGGTGGGTTTGGCGGTTTGAAAGTTGTAAGCCGCCCCAGGATTCCAGTTCCATTCCCAGATCCTGCAGGGGACTATACAGTTCTTATAGGAGATTGGTACAAGACAAATCACTCGGTAAAAATCCCCTGTCATTCAATTTCGAGTTTCTAAGTCTTTAAAAGGAAAGAAGAAGTTTCTAAGTCTTTAAGTTTTACCCATTTTTTACTCTCACTGCTTCCTGGTATTGATTTGCTGCAATGTCTAATATGCAGATCCTTAGGCAAACACTTGATATGGGTTCAACTCTTGGGATGCCTGATGGGGTTCTTATTAATGGTCGAGGCTCGAATAGTACATCATTTACAGTAGATCAAGGTAATCCAAACTCTAGAGCTATAAGAAAACATAACATTTGTAATCCTTCCATTGATTGCAAAGTTTACAATTGTTGATGTTATACCATTTTTTGCAGGGAAAACTTATCGCTTCCGCATTTCCAATGTGGGTTTGGCAAGTTCTCTCAACTTCAGGATTCAGGGGCACAAAATGCAGCTTGTGGAAGTAGAAGGCTCCCACACGGCTCAAAACACATATGAATCTTTAGATATTCATTTGGGTCAATCCTACTCTGTTTTGGTGACTGCAGATCAGCCTCCTCAGGGCTACTACATTGTTGTATCCACAAGATTTACATCACCTATACTAACCACCATTGGCTTTCTTAGCTACAGTAATTCGCAAACACCTCCATCCGGACCCCTTCCCTATGGCCCAACTAATGAAGTTGATTGGTCCTTGAACCAGGCCAGATCCATCAGGTATGCAATGCTTATCAAACCGTCCTGTAGGGATGAACATCAAGTTCAGCTTCCTAATCTTTTGTTCTCTTAAAATTTCCTTTCCTAGGGTAGTTAAGATGAATACTGTTAGATTTTAGGTTAATCTGTTCTCTTGTCTTAAATATTATACATTCTTCTGGGAGTTATGATTATTGTTATAAATCTTGTGCAGATGGAACCTTACTGCAAGTGGCCCTCGGCCCAATCCACAGGGATCTTACCACTATGGAAATATAACTACCTCAAGGACCATCAGACTTGCAAATTCTGCTCCTATGATCAATGGGAAGCACAGATATGCTGTAAATAGTGTTTCATTCAACCCACCTGATACTCCTTTGAAGTTGGCTGATCACTTCAAAATACAGGGTGTCTTCAGCTTGGGTTCCATTTCAGACAATCCCACAGGCGGTGGTGGTTACCTGCAGGCAGGTGTTATGGCTGCTGATTTCAGAGCTTTCGTTGAAATTGTGTTTCAGAATAATGAAGACACAATTCAATCATGGCATTTAGATGGCTATTCCTTCTTTGTTGTTGGGTGAGAAAAAAACTCAATATTACTCACAATGCAATATTTTTCAATAATGTAGTTGCAGAAGTACAACACCATCGGCTTGCTTTTAGAAACACTGATGAAATCAAGAAAAACCTAAAAGAGTATATTGAATATTGATGCATATGATGTTATATGCAACCTTATGATTTCGGTTAGTTTTTATTAGACTATAATGATTGGATTTGCTTGCAGAATGGATGGTGGGGAGTGGTCACAAGCAATCAGGAAAGAATACAATCTGTTTGATACTGTTGCCCGATGCACTGTACAAGTAAGCATTAGTCTTCTGTACTCACTCAACATAATGTCTGTACCAGATCTTTTACCTTTTCCTGTGTTTGAACCTCTTTTCATCATTCAGACTGCAGCCATATCCATCTGAAAACTTACTGCTAGTGATAGATTCTGGCAATTTGAATGTATTACAGGTTTGTACAATACTTACTCTGTTTCTCAATTTTCAGGTTTACCCCAACTCATGGTCAGCTATTCTTGTGGCTCTGGACAATGTGGGAATGTGGAATGTAAGATCCCAGAATTGGGCACGCCAATACCTTGGGCAACAATTCTACCTGCGAGTTTATTCTCCAGCAGAGTCATGGAGAGATGAATATCCTATCCCTAGGAATGCTCTTATGTGCGGGCAGGCTCAGGGCCGTCGTACCCGCCCATAGATTCAACTCTCTGAATTCTTTCGCCTACTGTAGTCACAATAGGGTGACTAAAAGCCTATGATTTTAATTGATCTACATTTTTTCAGCATCTCCCATGCGGAGACTTGGCCTTTTTGTCTGGTTAAAATGTAGTGAAATCATGATAAGAGGGATTTCATTATTTTGACCTCCTAAATTTTAATTAGTTGCAGAACATTGCAGGAGCTTATCTCAAGCTGTCTTTTTATTTATCTATTAATTTAATCCAAGCTCATTCAAAAAAGAATGTGTATCGGTCCTTTCCTTATAGGGGAAGTAATGCAATGGGAGTGAGAATGATTCTGACTCAATGATAAGATTGCACATTTCTCTTGTTCGATTTTGTTCTATTTATGCTCCTAAATCTCCCATGGAGAACTTAATTGTGGGAATGATATCGTTTACACCTCCCTAATGCTTAATGGACACCTATCTAATGGAACAACTTTTCACACTTGTCTCAATATGAATTTGAAGCTTGTACCTTGGCTTGTAACACCCTTGGAGTTTATGATCCCCTAATGAGTAAAGCCAATATCCATATGCCTCATTGCTATACTTGGAGAAACTATTGTGAATGATTCTTGAAAAAAATGAGTCAATTAGACCATTTCCATATCTCTCCCAATTGTCCAAATTTACCCTTTGATGATCACCTTCTTTGCCTAGACCCCTCAACCATACTTTTTTTATTAACTTCACATTTTGAATACACTTGATCTCTCCAACTATACACCCCTCTCCAATGATCTACCTTTTAAATTGAATGTCTCCCATCTCAACAACTAGGATTATATTGATGATTTAATAATTGCTACTTGGAATTCTAAGCCAAAACCGCAATAGGATAGGTGGATCAGTTGGTGGGAGAGAATCATAGCAAGATGTATTTCATTTCTTTGCGAGTATGGGAAATGAGCTACTACCAAATGTCATTGACTTGAAAAATTCCCCAAAGGATAGCTAGAACATGGACACTCTCTCCTACTTGTAAACCCAAATTATTTTTATGTGCAACAATTAGATGTCAATGTTGAAAATGCTCTTAAAAAATATCTGCTTACAAAGAAAAAGATGCTCAAGTGCAAGCTCAACTCTAGTGGATCGAAGAGGGAGATTGTAGGATGAAGTTTTTATTTCAATATCTATAGAACAAACAAGATAAATAAATCTTTGCGATTAATTTTTTTGATGGATCCTTACAAACTAGGCATGATGCAATTTTGTAAACTCTCTATGAACACTTAAAAAAATCTTTTTATAGATGCTTTTGTTGGTGATTATCTTTCTCCCATCCTTGAGGATAGTGTGGTTGGTTGCATCCCCCATAACAGACGTAGAATATAGTAAATTCCTCGACCATCTTCTCTTCATTAAATAGGTTGACAAAGCCCTTCAGTGAATGGTAGTGGAAAAAGGTCCTAGAATTGATGACCTTCTAGTGGAGTTCTATAAGGCTCTCTGGCCTCATATTCAAGAAGACTTTTATAATATATCTTGAAGTAATTGAAATTGGATCTCGGGGTCCCATTATTAATCAAGGCTTGATTAAACTCATTCCCAAAGGAAAGGTTGATGATACTATTAATGGATGGTGATATTTTACCCTCCTCAAGACTTCTTATAAAATCATCACTAAAATGCTTGCTCATAGAATCAAACAAATCACTCGACATTATTCGACTCGAGTAAATCGACTTCTTAGGAGAGTGATTCATCCTTGATAGTTTAGTTCTTGCTTAGGAAATTGTTGAATGGGCACAACAAATTGCCCAATATGCACTAATTATAAAACTTTATTTTTATAAAGCTTATGATCAAATTCATTGGTCATTCATCCTTAAAATGTTAAAGTGGCTTAGGTTTGGCCCCAAACTCTACAAGAAAATTAATATGTTATTTGTTGATGTGAATGCCAAAATTGCTATTGATGGAGCCTTCTCTCTTCCTTTTCAAAAAACCATATGCCAAGGCTGCCCTCTTGCTCCATCTTTGTTAGTCCTCGTGGTTGATGCCCTTGGCTATCTTTTTAAGCATGTGTTATCCACTAAACTTATCCATGGTATTTCGTTGCCAAACAGTATTAAAGCCCTCAACTCTCACTTTGTTGATGATAGCATGCTTTTCATACAAAATTTATTTGAGGAAGTGACGGGAGAAATCACAAAACTGCGTCTCACTTTTGAGACAATAAAATTTTCGAGGGAGGATGGACGTTTTTAAAACACACCTTTGAGGGAAGGTTTACACTTTTTACCTTCGATCAAAGCCATACCTTTGATCAAAGGTAAAGGCCTAAAAAAATATGCTTTTACATAGTGACCTTTGATCGAAGGTCCCTGCTAGGCTTTGAGCGAAGGCACCTTTGAGCGAAGGTCCTTCAAATGAAGGGATCAAACATGACAACTTTGGCCTTTGCATCAAAAATTTCCTTGGAAAATTCAATTTCAAACCCCAGGTTGGACCTTCAGATGAACTTAACTTGACAAGATATTTTGCAAGATCGCAACCCTCAGAACAAGCTTTCCAACAAGCATAATTATGATGTTTTCATTTTATAATGTATTTAATTTTCATTTTTTTACTAAACATAGGTTTTTCTCCCAACATCAAGCTCTCCGTTCTGTAGAGGTGAAAAAATAGTAAACCATTGTAAAAAAAAATCAAAAAATACCCTTGTCCTAGGTATTGATGTTCTTGTTTCACCAAAAAAAGAAAAAATGGCTTTCGATATATACACAACAAGCTATGTTGGATGACACACACATTTGACCATATTATAGTTATAATGACTTCAAAAATTAATTAAAAAAAACGTAACAAAAAATTATGAAAACATATCCTTGCCTTAGATATTGATGTTGAGAATCTATGTTTCAAAAATTAGAATTTTATCTTTTATAAATAAAATTTATGTTGGACGACACGAACATTACTTTTTGAAAATGTTGTTTTCTATTTAAAACTAGTTATTAAAGGAGATGTTGAAAGATTCATGATTTATTTTGAAAAAAATTAAAATAAATATAGTTAGAATCTACACAAAAATTTCCTCAAATCAATAGTTTGCATCATCTTCAAATTCTTAATGGTTTATCTATTATAGGTCCCAGAAGATGAAGATTCAGTTAAAAATACTGATATATATGTCCATCTTGGCCAAAAAGTGAAACACACTATTGTGATTTCACCCTACCACACATATTAGATATTTTGAATATCTTTTGTACTATCTTTGGTTTTAAATTGTCCATGCATAAAACCAAATTTATTATGACCCACCCTAGCCCTCAACTTCCTTGGATTCCTAGTGATTGGCATGTAGTAAAGCATGGGTCTATCAGTAGATTCTTAGGGATTCCCTTTAGCACCAGAGTCTCTCTTAAAGATATGTGGAAATGGTTCATTAATAAACTCAAGAAAAAGCTCGTGAACTAGATTGACCAGTTCCTATCCATCACTGGATGAATACAAGAGGTAAAAAAAATCTCCTGGCTAGCCATATGTATGACCCTCTTCTTGTTGGCTTGCCTTTAAAGATACTACAATCAGTTAACCTTGTTGATAAGGAGTTTCCTTTGGGCTAGCTTAAGTGGGCTAATAAGAAATGCCTTCCTACAATTTTGTGGGACCATTGAATCCAACCAAAGGATAGAAGGGGTTTAGGAATTACCAACCCATATACTCAAGGCATATCTTCCAAGTGGATTTTAGAGCTTTGAATGGAGAGGCCCCTTGAATTTTTTTGGTTCAACGTTGCATCCAATTTTCCACTACTAGGAGATTTTGGACTTTGGTCAACTAGAAGGATAAACTTCTTGCACTGCTTTTAAAAACTCATGGGTTTGCCCCTTTTAACTCCATTTGGTCAAATTGGCAGATAAATTTTAGTTATCTATTCTCGTTTGATCAAACCCTAAGTCATGGCCTAAGCTTTGCCATTATTCCATTTGGTGGAATCACTTAATCCAACAAGATGACAAACCTCTCAATATTATCGAAAGGCTCAAGGGAGAACACTTTAAAAACTGAATTAGATGTTTTTCGTGACCTATGAGAACCTATTAATTTTGATTGGATGTCATGGAAGTAGCTCAAATCCCAATTCAACTTGTCCTCTTTTTATAAGTGTCCTCTTCTAAGAATCCAACAATTGTTGAACCTTGAGCTTTCTTGTTTACTATCTACTCCCTACCATAATAACTTCCTAAAGGATTTGAAATGACCCAACATGCGAAATATCCAAATATTTCCTCTTATAATTATTTATAGATCACTCCTCTTGATAATCTCCCGGGTCCCCAAACTTAATTATAAATGAAAGTGCAATCCCTATCGAACATAGTGGAACAAGCTAAGATTCCAAATTTGGAAATGAAAAGCTAATGCGCTCCTAATGAATAGCTTGGAAACTGCTCCACATCAAGTTACCAATTGATGATCGTCTCTCCTTCATCTTATCTCCTATGGTTTGTCCATTCTACACCAAAAATAAGTCTACCAAACATGATTATTGGCTCTATGCCCATGCCTACCAATTGTGGTGCTCCCTCTCCTCCACTCTCCTAGCTCTTTTCCCCTAGGGCCGGTCTTGGAAAATTGTTCTTCTTGGGCTTTCCTTTTATCATGATATTGTCACCTAGACTTTGAGACAAGTAGTTATCAACTTCATCCAGGGAAATTTTGATGCCTAGTTGTTTTCTCTCATTCCTATCTTCACTTGCAAGTTGAAACTCAAATGTTCTATTCAAACTTATCCCTCCACATTCACATTCTACAAACCATTCCACATTTAAATCTTTATCTTATCACAATATTATACAATATTCAAGTTCACATTAAGAGGTTTGAAGACAACTTGCAAGATTTCAAAGGCATTTCATCTTGATGGACATGTTCTACATACTTTGGAAGATTTTGTTGGGAAGATGTGTCTCAACCTTGCAATTAAATAAGTTAATGTTGATACATAAGGTACTGTTCATACGACGATGATGGGGGGACGCGAGGGGAGGGGAGGAGGGGCCTGCAAGGGGTCCAGGGGGCAACACGTCCCAACGAGGGCTTGGTGGTAGTGCCCCCGAAAACCAAATTTTAAGTACACTTTATTATTGTAAATTTGAACCGTTCATCATTATGTCTCATATCTGACGGTTGTATTTTTGTTGGCTTGACTTGCCCTAGAAGGCAACCCTATTTTATGAGGGCATTGTATTATGACTGTGTTGTGATGTATTTTGAGAGTCCGATAGGAGTTGTGTTACCTTTGGATCTTTGGTTGGTGATACTCATGTGAGAAGCTTGCTTTGCAAGTATATTTTAATCTTTGTGATTTTTAAATAATATATTGGAGGACTGTTGGAGTGGGGTTTTTCTCCTGAAAGGGTTTTCCCCACGTAAATCACTGTGTTGTGGTATGCATGATATTTATGTATTTTTGTTTAAGTTTTTGTAATTGTTAAATATTTTTAAAAGTTTTGCATTATCCTCCTCTCAAGATTAGTGTATGAAGTTGTTCTGCTACCTTAAATTCCTTACAGATTTCACCTATGATTGACTAGCCAAAGGATTGTGTTGTCTTTGCCTATAGATAGAAGATAGCTCTCGATTAATGATGATGGTATAATTGAGGAAGAAGTTCAACGTAATTGTAAAAGGTTGATTATGTTGGGTGTGTGAATAAGATCTCATTAGAACTACACTTATTAGTAATGTTATTGATTGATGCATTATCTTGCAAAACGACTGTGTCTTTAGGGGGTGTTAGGAACTCCTTGGTGAGTGATATCCCATTCAATGCATATTCATGTTGTGGCTCAAAAGTCAATTCTTCTTTTTATGAGCAATCATGTTATTTTCCAATTGTTCTTGTGCAATGCAAACATTGTCCAAATCATCTATCTTTTGGTTTTCAATAAACATTTGTCTTATGTATTTAAAATTGTATGATCTATGAGATGGTTGACTCCCTTTGAAAGATAGCTTGTTTTTTATTGAACTATGTCTTATAGCATTTTGCTATATTTGATGCTTATTATAACTACTTTTTAATGGCATTTTATAATGATTCTTATTCCATTAAAAAACATCTCTAAAAATTCATATACAAGACCACATAAACCATAAAAACATAACAATGATTTTCAAATTAAGAAATAGGCTACACAACAGAAACTGACCCCCCACCCCATCAAATGTTAGGGTGGTCTATGATAAAAAAAACAAAACATCAAATTTAATCCTTTTGAGGGAAACTCCAAAACCAAAAGGTATCCCAAGATACCTGATAATTTCACCATGTTTAATGTGCTTCCATTCATGAGGAATCCAAGGAGGAGGAGGTCCTGCCTGAACCGTCAAGAATTTAGTTTTATCATGAGCAAGTTTAGACCCTGAAATAGTGCAATAAAGATCTAGAATTTCCATGACATTTGAAATATCAACATAATGTGAATTAATAACATCAACAACATTTGGAATAGAAATTCCAGCAATGAGACACATTTGCTGGCACTCTCAAGCATATAGCTCAGTGCATCAGCTGTGAGGGCATATAGATAGCCTTGTCAAATAGATCCTTGTAAGGGGAATGAGTCAGTCATCATATTATTAATAATCTGAGCATTAGTTGAAAAATAAACTTTTTAGCTGGGGAAATAAGTTTCTCTCCTTGACTGGTAAAATCCAAGTTGCTAATAAAATCTTTCTTGCCACACATGTCTATTATTCGTCTTGTTGGATGCCTTCCAACAAAGGTTATGAAGACCTGATCAAGCTTATTCGACAGTTTTTATGGTCTAAATGGGATGGCAATAGGGGATTTATAGCCACTTCATGGAGCCACTGCATTTAGCCTAAATGCAAAGGGGGTTTGGGGTTAATTGATCCTAAAACTCAAGGTATTTGTTTGGCTGCTAAATGGATTATAAGAGCTGTCAAAGGTGAGAAACCTTGGAAGATTCTTATAAGAAACAAAATCAGCTCAACATCAGTAAAAAATAAATGGAAACCGGTGGGATCTCTTGACAAAATTCTTCATGCCCCTTCATTTTCAATTAATGCTTCTCCATCCCTTCAATCAATTTGGAAGGCCTGACAATGTGTTTGCCATCTTTTACAATGGAGAGGCCTCTCTTCAACATGGCTTCAACTTCTCCACTTCTTCCATTTGGTGGAATAAACTCATCCGTTATCACGAGCAACCCTTAGCCTAAGCTTTCCAAATAGTCATACTTTTTGTTCAAAAAAGGGGTCTGTAATGTTGGTGATCTCTGGGATTTTTCCACCTTGAGTTGGCTTCCATGCCACACCGTCAAAACTCGATTTAAGCTGAGCAATAAATTTAGGCCTTTCTTGATTTTTATTTGTTCCTTGGTTCCCATGGAATTGACTATGAAGCTCTGTACCCCCTTACACTGCAGTTTTTTTAAAGATTAGCTATGGCTGGGAGTTTATTCTTTCCTCAGATTTCTTTTAAAAAAGTTGTATTTATAGTTGCTTCCTGTCCAGCTTTTGAATCCTTGCTTAAATCTTAAGTGGCATTGTAGATTTAGTGAAATTTGTTGGGCCAATCTTTCTAATCAGATTTAGAAATCAAAAGCTTCTTCAGATGCTCAATTACTTGCTTGGAAAGTGCTCCACTGTAAGCTGCCCATCGGGGGCAGGTTAAAATGTATCAAGCTTCAGCCAAGTAAATGTCTTTTTTGTTCAAAAATTGAAGATGGAAAGAGGCTCTTATGGGAACAAGGTTGCATGATGTTATTGCTTCTAGTATCAGACAAACTATTTTGTTGCATATATGGAGAACCAGATGTAAAGCAGTTTTTAACATTTATTGCAATCATCAGGACGCTGCAATTTTAAAGCTTTACTGTGACATTTTTTATTGTCTTGCCTCTTTATTCGTGCAATTGCAGGCAAAGTCTGAAAAGAATCCTCAAATTGCAAGTGAACCAACTTTTAAGCAAAAAAGGTCCTTATATATCATAGGCTCTAAAGTCCCAGTTCTGATCTTATCGTTTCAGCTATCTTCTATGTTGCTGATCTACGTCTTTGATATCTTATTTGGTCATTGTAATGTTGCCATTTCAGTTTGCTGTTATATTTTTAGTGCTGCTATTGTGATTTGCCTCAGCTGGCAGTGATGTCTTGTTGATATGTGTTAATATGTTGTGGAGTTTCTAACTGCATTTTACCTCATGTACCTGACATTTTCTCAATATAAAAAGAAAAAATTAATCCTTTTGGAAGGCCAAGGGTGTGCGTCCCTTACATCTGACAGCCGATCCCAAAAGATCCATGAGTTTTATAAATACGTGATTTAGAACGTGCTGGTTCTCCGTCCGAGGATGAATTTTTTTCTCCTAATTTACCTTTACCTTTACGGGATTCGTGGCTGACACCAATTACATCAAGTAGCCGCTGTTTACCAATTTCCACTACAGACGCACATGCCACTCTGTCATGTTATGTAGTTGAACTGACCAAACTTAATACCTCCATTCGGGATTTTGGAAATGGTGTGCAAAGTCCCGGTTTTCAAAGTGCACATTAACGGCATGCTCTGTCACACAAGATGTACTGATGCAAATTCAATCCATCATTTATGGGTGACAAAAGAAGTCATTACCTACTCTCAATGGATCATTTTCCGTTTTAGACAGACATCAATGATGGATGGAACAGCTTTCTCTCCTCCATCTTCTTCGCTTTTCTGCTCACTCTGGACACTGGCAGTTTGCAGCATTTAAGTGTATCGAAATCTGGAGATATCTAGCCCTTTAAGTACTACCCAGAATAGCCAAAAGTATGATATGAAATAGCCCTGTGAGTACTTTTTTTTATTTTTATGCCACAAGTGTGGTTTAAAATAGCCCTACCAGTAGTAGCCATCGTAACAGTGCCAAGCGTAATACGGATTAGTACCTACTTTTATGGGGAGTTGCGCCATGGTAAGAAGTCTGTCCAGTACCCTTTTTTTCAATGTCGGTGCCTCTGATTGTTGGGTTACTCCATGTTTGATATGTCGGGCCAAGGCCATCAGATTTGTGGACTAAAATATACCAAGAATTTGAGGCTCTCTGATTGGTACGAAGCGGCCAACAAACAGTGGCAATAGTAGAAGAGACTGAAAAACATTTCTTAATCAGCATAGGGGAAAGGATCCGATAGTTGTGTACCCTAATTTCGTGCTTCTAATTATTCTAGGTGGAAATTTCAAATCACTCCCAATTTTTTACAGCAGCTTACTTGGCAAGTCCCCTACTTATAACTAAGGTTTCAAGGCCACATCATCAAATATGATGCCACATTAGCATGTTTTTTGTCAAGGTGTTCAAAAAGGTCCAAAACAAAGTGAGACCAATACTTGTGCATTCACAACATGTTTTATTGAGCGTTGATGTGGAATCACATGATTGGTTGCTTTTTAGATCAAAGGAATACATTTTGTCTAATTATGGGTAGTCATCATCAACACTCACAACTTTAAAGTCACAACTATTGGTCTAATATTTATAAAAATATTGGACATTATATAAACAACTACTATCACAACTATTGAAACATGCTCATGTAGTGGGTCCTCTCCCCTACCAACATGTGGGCCTAAATTTGACAATCGACCCTAATTCAATAGAATTTTGGTGAAGTTAATTGATTTTGAATGAATCTACTAAAGATTAAGTTTTGTTGAGTGTAAGATCTTCGCCATAAGAGACAAGGGAAAGATTGTACTTAGAACAACTTTAACAAAATGAATGCCTCTCAATTTTTTATTCTTACCCAGTAAAATTTCAACCTAATAATACAAAATCCTCACCAATATTACATCTTACCTTATTTCAAAAATATAATATGTATAATAATCTTATAATATTTTTAAAATGGCCTTCAAATTTAACCTCATTAACAAAAGGTTCTTTAGATATGTAACAAATATCAACTTTATAACAAGTTTGGCACAAAAAACCAACAATTGGTGAAATCTTGGAAGATGTGCATGAAGCATGAACAAAACTATTGCCGCACAATTAAAGGGGTCTAAATATTATTTTCTATTGACCAATAATGATTCAAACCTAATGCTAGTGTGTAAGTTAGCGTAACATAAATAATATTTTTTATATATTTTATGGACCAATCAGATTTTTAACCTAGTAGCTCTAATGTAGTTGAACGACCCACCCTATTTGCACTTCAACTATTTACTAAGTTCTTTTTTTTTTTAGAGGGAGAATATCTTTACAATTAAACTATTTTATTAAATAAATGCAAGAAACAATTAGTCTAAATAAAATAAGTTGGGATTAATAATTAAAATATTCAAATATAAATATGAAATTAAAATAATTAACATTAGGATTATTTTAGATGATGATATTATATTATGCGAATTTAATGTTTTTGAGTCTTAATTATCCATGCAAGTGCATAATTGATCTTTGAGAGTGTGGATCTAAATCTACATCCAACCTTGATCTAAAACTTGTAGATGTGATTTGACAAAATATGGACTATTGGGATTTAACTGCCTTGATTTTCATTGTTTGAATGTGCATAAGGATATATAGTGTTGTTGACTCATTTTAGTCTTTTGACTCAAATAAATCTTATAAGAGCATCTTGAAAGGTTTATTATAATGTTCTCACATTTATTTTTGGTTTGCAATCATCAACACAACCTTATTCTTCAAAATCACATTCATTAAAAGAGAAGTTTTACTTCAAAGAAGGTTGAATATCCTAAGACTTTTAGGGTTTCATTGAAGGCGTTGAAGAAGTCTTTCTCCATCCCATACATGAATGTTATGTTATTTCTATGTTAGGGCATGCTACAATAATTTACTAGGAGAACATGGCATGTTGACATCAAAGTTTTCAAAGCTCATGACACATGGAAGGAAAAATAGAACTTGATGTCCCTACTAAGACTACATTTCAAAAGAAGGAAGAATTCCTAGTGTAGTGCATGGAAAATGGAAGAATTTTAGGTGTTATAATAGACCATTTCCACATAATAGGTACCTCTAGGGAGAAAGCTCCATGTAGCCAACATCAATACTTTTTCATGTATGTTCCTTGTGTAGAGATAAAAGGAGCTTTCTTGTAATGTATTCTAATCAACATATTCAAAACCTAAGATATGTGTTTCCATTATCTCCATGATGGTTGTTAATAAGCCTTGTTATCCTTATCTAAAGGTGCCTTAATATTCTTAAACCCTAGACAATGATAGATAGGGTTGAAAAGCAATGAAAAGTATTATCTAATGGCTCAAAGTATGGAAGAGAGTATCTATGAGCAACCATGTTCATTTGAAGGGGGAAAACTTGAGGAATATCAAATGTTTGGGTTGAGATACAATAATCATCTCAATGGTATAGTGGCAAATGAAGTGGGTCTTAGAGAAATAGTCAAAATTGCATTAATATAATATCTAATGGAAAAAATGAAGGAAAATCAATGACCTATACTCTCTAGGAGCTTACATGATAATCTTGAAGTACAGGATAATGTGCATGCATTAAATTAAAGGGACAATCATAGATGCTATCAAATATAGCATGAGAGATAAGAAGAAACAAATGACAGTGCTATAGATGGGTATCATGGCAAGTTGATAGTGTGTAGATGAAGAGCTATAGTTGATAGTAGACAACTTAGTATGCATGATTGATGACAATGGAAAAATATGATCATGTGATATCAAGTAAAAAGTAATGACTGTGTTAAAGAGTAAAATCAAATGGAACCTTCTTGATAGTGATTTGATAATGATAGTGAGCAAGATTGAGAGAGTACAATGCCAAAGGGTTGAGATGTCATGAAGAAGAGGTGAGTATGCATAGTCTAGTCACAAAGAGTACAAGGGCACAATACGGTCACCTAAAATTCCATGGGATAGTTACAAAGACTATCACATGATAGCCACAAAAGATTAATGAAGGACAATGTCAAGAGGCAGTGAAAGACAAGCCTATAGTGATAGTACTAAAGAGGACAATCATATGGCACTAGAAAGTCATGAACATAGGACATTCCTTTAGAGGATACCTTGAAGCCATGCAAAGGATAGTCATGCAAAGACTTTAATAGGAGTCATAAATGTTGAGAAATGTGTCTCAACTTCCAGCTTGAATCCCATGTTTTCATGCCTTGGTGAAAATTTGTTGTTTATGCAATTTACTGCCATACCGCGCCTGGCTCTTTTCTTGCCTTGGTGGTTCACCACGTTACCGGTCGCTGTCTATTCCCTGGCCGCGGTGGCTGCAGTTGGCATCTTTTGGTCTGCCTTTTCGGTCACTACCATATCGCGAGTGGTTAAGCAACCGATTGTGGTGTTGCCACCTGCAGTGGTCTTGGCGATTGCTGCCATATCGCAGGCGATGGCTCCACTCACCGTGATGAGACCGCCTGCGATTGGGTCTGACGATTACCATCGCACTGCGGACAGTTAAGTGACTAACCACGGTGGCCGCGGTAAGACCATCAGCGGTCCCTCAGACCGGTCACCACCACATCGCGGTCCTGTCCGATGAATGCAATGGTAGCGCGGTGGTGTTTTCAGAGGTGAGGTGGGCGAGCTCGGTGAAGTTGTCGATGAGCTCGGATGAGCTCACCACTATACCACAAGACGACTCAAACCTGGCTGCGGTATTTTTATTGGTTGTATTCTTCTCAAGTAAGTTTATAAAGTTTTTTGAACCTATTTATGCTCTTTTCCTCTGTTGTATTAGTGTTAAGGGAATGTATTCCGCATTGTTGGGTCATTAGATCCATCCCATTTTTCCCTTCAAGTGGTATCAAAGCCTGACCCATTGTGTTATCCTTGAGAGAAAGCTCAATTTTTTGTGCTAATACTGTTTTAGTGGGAGTCTTGCATTGTTGAAACTTGTTTCTGTTTAAGATGGCGAGTACATCAGGTAGAGTAGATATTGAAAATTTTAATGGCAACAAATTTGAGTTATAGAAACTCAAAATGGAAGACTTGCTGGTGGATAAAGACCTCTGGTTAGCAGTGTATGGAACTAAGCCACAAAGTATGACACAAGAGGCTTGGGATCTTGTTGATAGAAAAAAAGAGGTCTGGTAAGACCGAGTCTTGCCGATTTTGTACTCCTAAACTTCCATGAGGAGCAGTCTGCAGCTTCATTGTGGAAGAAGCTAGGTGATATTTATCAAGGAAAGTCTCTGGTAAATAAGTTATTCTTGAGGAAGAAGTTGTACTCCTTGAAGATGGATGAAGGTGCATCTGTTGCAGACCATCTGAACTCGTTTAACATGAGTGTTACTAAACTAGTGTCTGTAGGTGTAAAGATTGAGGAGGAGGATCGTTGCATGCTCCTGTTGTGTTCATTACCTGACAGTTGGGATCATCTGGTGATGGCTATTGGAAGCACAACCGCTGCATTCAAGATGGATGATGTGGTTGTTTCACTCTTGTCTAAAGAAATGTGAAGGAAGTCTTTTGAGATGGACAAAGAGGCTCTTGTTGTTCGAGGTAGACCAAAGGAGAAAGGCAAGAAGAAAGACACGAAGTCAAAATCCAAATCTGTAGGGATATCAAAGTCTCATGGTAAAAAGTTCAAGGTGACATGTTAGAACTGTGGGCAACTTGGTCATATCCAAAAGGAATGCAAGGAGAAGAAGAAGAAGAATGTCTCTAACAATGAATCTTCTCAAAGTGATGCAAATTCCTTCATTGCAACAGCCTTGACAACTCAAGCATCAAATGATGTCTGGCTAGTTGACTCAGGTGCATCCTTTCACATGACATCCAATAGAGAATGGTTCTCTAAATACGAGAAGTATGACGGTGGAAAGGTATACTTGGCAAGTGATTCAACGTTGGAGATAGTTGGCAGAGGAAGAGTCAAAATTCAGTTTCCTGACAGGAGAGTCAAAGGTATTGGTGGCGTACTTCACATACTAGGTCTGGCTCGAAATCTTCTTTCTATCAGTAAGTTAAATGATGCTGGTGTAGAAGTTTATTTCTCAAGTAGGGGATGTAAAATGGCTAGAGGTGCAATGGTGCTGGCTAAGGGTGTTTGTACTGGCACTCTGTACAAGCTGGATGCACGACCTATTCTTTGCAATAGTGCCTTTGTAAAGTTAAGCAATGTTGCACCTGTAGAGAAAGATGAAGACACTTCTCTAGCTGCAAATGCTATGGAGGTAAAAATCCCAGCTGAGAAGACTATGCTATGGAATTATAGACTTGGTCACATAGGTGAGAAAGGTTTAAAAACCTTGAAGAATAAAAATCTTGTAGAAGGGCTTGATGATTGTAACCTTGAGTTCGATTTTTGTGAACATTGTATTTATGGAAAACAACACCGTGTTTCATTTTATTCTAGTCCTCATAAATCTTTTGGTATACTGGATTATGTTCATTCAGATGTGTTTGGTCCAGTTAATGTTCCTTCGTTATCGAAGTCTAGATACTATGTTTCTTTTATTGATGACTGTTCGAGAAAGGAATTTGTATACTTTCTTAAAAGTAAATCAAAAGTGTTCAGTCGGTTTAAAGAATTTAATTTTTTGGTAGAGAATCAAACTGGAAAGAAAATCAAATGTTTGAGGATAGACAATGGTGGTGAATTTTGTTCTATAGATTTTGAAAGGTATTGCACTGACCATGGAATTAAAAGGCATAAGACAACGCCTTACACTCCACAACAAAATGGAGTTGCTGAAAGGCTGAACAAGACGCTAATGGAAAAGGCAAGGAGTATGATGAGTGGTGTTGGTATGGAGCAAAATTTATGGGTTGAGACTATGGCTACAACATGTTATCTAATAAATGGATCTCCTTGCTCTGCTCTTGTTGATAAAATGCCTTTGGAAGCATGGTCTGGTAAGAAGCCCTCTTCAAGGCATGTCTGTGTGTTTGGCTGTGAGGCATATGTTTATGTGCCAAATGAAAAGAGATCTAAATTGGATAAAAATACTGTCAAATGTATTCTCATCAGTTATGGAGTTGGTGTAAAGGGATACAAGCTTTGGAACCCTGTTACTGAGAAGGTTTTGTACATCGAAAGCATGATATTTCATGAGCTAAAACCTTTAGTAAGTGATCAACAACTTGAGACGGATTAGAGTGACAAACAGAAGGATGCAGTTGAGATTCCCCAAACTCCAGAAAGGGAAGAGCTGCATGGTGTACCTGAGAGACTAAGGAGAGCTCAAGCAGCTTTGGAAGTTCTGATGATGAAAAACAACCTCAGCCTGTAAGAAGATCTACACGAGAAAAAGGAAACCTAAAAGGTATGGTTTCTCACTGTTAAATTCGAAATGTTCCTATGCTTTAATTACTAGCACTGATGAGCCTAGGACTGTAAAGAAGCAATATTGTACTTGACTTAAATGGAAAGAGTTAATGTCAAAACACACCAGGGCACTTGAGTAGAAAAATGTAGAAATAAAAAGGTTGAAAGTGAAGATTTAAGAAGTAGCAAACAAGACTGCACAAACTCTAAAGAGAAGGCCTCCTGCAAGATTTTATGCACTATTTCTGAAGAAAGATACTTGTGTTTTCAATTTAGCTAGGTAATTAGTGATTTTCCAATGTCAATGAATATAATTTTTTTATTTTTATAAACTTTATTTGACTCTACATCAAATATGCAAGATCAATTATGTGTTTTACTTGCATAATCTTGTGCTCTTAGATCAAATAGAATGGAATCCTTTAATGTTTGTGGGAGACTTACAGATTAAAGCATTGCCATCTTATATCAAGAATGAAAAATAAAGGGATGAGATCTTATAGGAATATACCAAGGAAAAATATGTTACTCTGTAGTTGAGAAAAGAATCCAATGATCCCAGTGTAGTTATTCATGAGTGGTTAGAGCTCCTAACTTATAAAGGTGTAGGAAGGAAAATAATGAATGTCAAGGAACATGACTACACCAGGATGAATTAACTAGTTACAGGGCCTATTGATCACACCTTCCATTTTGTAAAGAAGGTATGGGATGAATTAACCCTTGAATTAATGAAAAAGGAACCTCACTCCTTGTACAATTTTATAGCCATTATCAGAAGGTTTCACAAGTATATAGATATTACTAGGGACAATGGGCTTACATGGTTTCCTCTGACAATTCATCCACCTCTCCTTATCTACCCAGTGCCACATTGGACAAGGAGGAACCGAGATGAAGTACAAGAAAAAAAGAATTTGAGGCTGGTAAATATTTCATGTCGAAAGGGCTACTATTTGAGTCAGGTTAAGGGAGCTGATATTTTTGCAGACTTTAGGGAGATCACTTTGCACTACAACCTCCATGACCCAAATTTTTCTTAAGGACAAGCAATTTCTTAGTTGGGGGGAATGTTGAGCTTGATTAATAGCTAGTTTTCTCTTGTTTATTCCACATATTTTAAACAAATTAATTTTTTTATTTCATATACATTCATGAACTTATGTACCTTTCATATCCTTTATGAAATCTGAACCATACTTTAATGAGCTGCAATATGATTATCATATGTTGATATTTGCATGATGAATGTATGATTGTGTGTGAATTTTAGTTTAAATCTATGTTAATTCATGATTGTTAATAGTAGGTATGCTTTAGATGAGAACTAACTCCTTGCAACTATAATAGAAAAGCACAACAATTGGAGATCTCAACCTGTAGCCAAAGGATTTCAAGCCGATAAGCAAGGGAGATTCTAGAATGACTGGACATGTGACAGTTGCAGGAAATGATGAAGGTGATCATTAGAGTGATCGATTGGGAGTCATCCTGGAGCATTCAATAAGATGATTGAAGGATGATGGAGTTTGTTATGAACAAGGAAAATACCATGAATATTTGTGCAGAGCACGTCTCTCCCATGCCATTAAAGAAATATTGCAACCCTAGTCATTTTCTTCTATTTGTTTCAGTTTTAGTTTTTATTGCAAAGAATTTTTCTCTCTTTATTATGAAGGAGAGTGGACACTTTTCATTCAATTTTAATCTTTATTCCTTATGCGAATAAACCGCCTCTCGAACCTATATAGTTGGATTGGTGGTTGAGAAGTAGATCTAGTTAGAGATCATATGTTTTTAATATTTCCAGTATTGTTTTCCAGTAGACAATCTTGCATTGTTAGTTTTTTGTTATTAGTTATAATAGATATGCACTCGAATGAAAGATCTATGAAGATTCTTGTCATGTTGTGAGAGTTCTATTTCTACAACAAAGATATTCCATATTACTTTTATGTTTAGTTGATTCAAGTAGCACATATTTGGTTTATCCTATGGGAACAATAACATGAGCAAGGTCCACTCAAGTTTTTTTCACCCACCTTTAATTTCTATTGTTAGAATAAATGTTCATATTATTATATTAATTTCAACAGATTCTTCATTATATACATGTGAATGCTATCTTGTTTTATGATTCACCTTTTGTATTAAGTCTTTGAGTCATCCTCTAGAGAGAGTCAAGTAGATAGGAGTAAGAGTTAATAGTGCTAATGAAGTTGCAAAGTTTAGGTTAGTAGTTATCAGTTACCATGCTAAGGTGAAAGTACCCACAACATCAGTAGCAGATTCAGTTATTTCCCATGTTTTATAGTTTATGCTTTATTTTCCTTTTCCAATCTTTACTATTTTCTTACATTTGTGTAAACCACCTGTACTTTATGATATAAAATTTAGAGTATGTGAATGCACATGCAGTTCTAGCATCATAAAAATATTATGAAGCCCCAATTGATAATTAGATGAATCCTTATCAAGGTTTTACTGGACTGTTCAACTAGGAACCCTTCCTCTGAATTGTGTGTCTAACACCAAGTTGACTAGACATTAGTTAGGCCTTACAGGAGGCATGCACAAGATTACATTATTGATTTTTAATAAAGTGGTCGAAGAATGTGCAAATTGTTAGATTTTGTGAGAAGTGAGAATCGAGCCAGATTCTGATGTCGGTCATAGATCACATGCAACTCCGCTTGATAGATGATCAAAGATCAAAATAGTAGAAGGAAGAGAAATCTGAAATGAGAGAAAAAATAGAGACAAGGTAAGAGAATTTGTAGAATATTCTCAATACTCTCACAAAGTGATCATTGAACTAACTTAACTAATGAAGGTGAGAGGAGAGTGCTCAATATATAGAAAAATAAGAGAAAATACATCCAAGAGGTGCATGAACTCGTACTACCCATAAAATGTGGGAGGTTATTACCTACTTGGTAAATGACAAAAAATGTGGCATAACCTCCTTAGGTAAAGACAAAGAGGAGGTGGCACATAAATCCAAAAGAGGGTGAGAAACCAAACTACCCCATAACCTACCTAGGTAAGAACAAAATAGTGGTCATGAGAGGTGGCATAACAAGTCAAAAGAGGATTTGTACTTAACTACCCATGTGTGGGTAGAGAGTGAAACATGTAGCTACTGTATTTTTCCATGTTACATTCAATAAATGAATGTTTGTATCATTGAAATAAAATGGGCATAAACTAGTGCAAATCGAATAAGTCAAATTGAAGATTTATGTATACTCTTTGTGATGAGTCAAGTTTGATATATTTGCGTACATGATGTTGCACTTGATAGTTGAACTATTTTGATCTTGCATTTTATAAGATCAAAGTTTCAAAAGATTAATTCAAAGTAATTTGAAATTTTTCATACCACTGATTCACACCCTCTCTTAGTAGTATCGTACTCCAACTAGTGGTCTCAGAGCATAGTCTCCCTATAGAAGTATAACAAGCTTGGGTAAGTCTTGATAGTGGAGTACCATGGGAAAGTGTAGAAGAAATAGAGAAGAGAAAGATGCCAAGTAAAAAGGTTGTACAAAAAATCCTAGTCAAGTCATGTAATGAGTTATTGCATGGGTCTCTCTTTAATGTTGATATAAAGTGTGATAAAAATGATGATCTTGTTGTTGAGATTAGTGATGAAGAAATAGATCTCTTTGTAGATGAAGATGACTATGAAAAAGACTATGATGAACAAGAGTGTGAAGTTGATTTAGAAGGAAAAATATTGTGTGCTCTGGATACAATCAAGCAACTCAGTAAAGAAAATAAAAAATTAAAAGACCAACTTCAACAAGAAAAAGATTCCAAAGACAAGGTATGTTTAGATTTTACAAAAGTTTCTTTAGAGTTTGAAGAAGCAAGAAATTAGGTTGTTAACTTAAAGAGTCAAGTTGATGAATCTGATAAATTGATTATTTTTCTAAAAATTGGAGTTGAAGAAGCTAAAAGGGTTGTTGATTTTACAAAATCTGATCTTGAAGTAAAGACTAGTGAATGCCTAAAACTAGAGTTAGAGATAGTTTCTATGAGAAAGGAGCTAGAAAAAATATCCTCTAATTTGCACAAGTTTTCAGTTTGAGAAGAGTATTGATTGCTTGAATGACATATTGAGTAAGCAAAAGAATCACAAAGACACTACAGGTCTAGGTTATGAAGAAGGACAATGTTCTAAATCCATAAATACTCCTAGAAAGAAGATAGACCTGAATTATCACTTTGTTGCTCCCGATGAAGACAAGAAGAAAGAAAAAGACAAAGTTGCTAATGTTGGAAGAGGAAGAACAAACATGCTCTCAAGACCTTCACCTGTTAGGAAATACCACTCAATAAAGTACATCTACTCACAATTTCATGGTTATTGCTATTCGTGTCATGTTTTTGGTCATAGAGCTAGAGATTGTGGAACAATAAATTGTTGGATGAATAAAACTCATAATCATGTGAGGAGTTTCAAGAGTGGTTCATACAACATTCCTAGAAGAAATTATCCTTTCTTTGGTCTAGACAACAACATTATATGCTATAGGTGTAATGAGTTTGGACACAAAGCACAATGGTGTAAGAAAGGTTTGATGAAGCCATATAGGAACTACATGTTCAAACAAAAGCAAAATAATACTTTGAGTAAGGAGAAGAAAAATCCTATACAAGTATGGAGAAGAAAACAAGATCCAAGAGATGAAAAAACTAATTCAATACATGTAACTCAAAAGATATTACCCACTGCATGAGAACTAGCTTAAATTCAGGGGGAGATAATCACTATCTAATTCAACATTATGTACTTTTTGTCAAAACTTGTGATGAATAAAAAGTAGCATGATGTCTCTTACAAAAGTGCAGTGTATGGAAGATCTATTTGTTATTTTCTATGATAATGTATTCCTTGTATGCAATATGACAATTAGGACAATGGAGGATAATCTTTCCTTGTGATTTGTTGATCCATGACAATACATGATTGGAAAAATATTGTAGACAATGCCTAGATGTGTCAATGCTCTTCATGTTTTAGAGAAAAAGGTAGTTTTGAGGTACAATGAACCCGTGACAGTCTAACCTTCTTGAATAATGAGAAGTGATTGTCTTTCATGTTGTGGTGTTCTACCTACATGATGAAAGTATTTTGTGGTTGACAGTGAAATTGAAAACAAGTTCTCACAAGGTTGGAGGTATGTTATCATCGATGTCTTCATTGTATGGTGCTTTTCATGGGGATAGTTGTAATTGCAAGTGTCATGGTGGACATTTTTAAAAGAGTTTATCACATGTTACCTTGTTCTTATTTTTGAGTCCAAAGACTTTGATGATGTGACAAAATCTTGGTGAGGTAACAAAGTTCAATGATATATGTTTTGCAATGAAAGAGTATCATTCTATTTTAATCAGTGCTAATAAGTGGGCACTGAGTTCAAGTTTAGGACAAAGTTGGCATAGTACTCCCAAGTCTTCATCATAAGTGGTCATGTATGAGATGTATAGGTTGGGACAATACTACTCAGTTTACATGATAATACCAAGTTATATGTTGCATGTCCTTAAATGTCTCAGTTTATTCTTGCTTAAAATATCTTACACCAAGAAGGTGTAGTGGTTTTTGTCGAGAAATGATTAGGATCTTTGGCAACTATGATAAATGTTGGATTATATCTTCAAGAACAATATCGCTCTCTATTTTTGGTGGTGTTATGACAACTACAAATCTTTTCTCCATAGTGCTAGTATGATGTTGAAATGAAAGGTGGATACATTTTAATAATGTAGTTATTAGTGTGTTTGTGAATGATAGGACATGAGAACAAATGTTGAGTCTCTTGAGACAGTGAATCTTGGCACATTTTGAGAACTTGATTTATGATAGTAATTGTATGGTGTATGAGGCTAGCCTGTAGTGGTTTTCATATTTGTTATGATAGTGATATTCTTTCTCTTGGTGCAATGATCTTTAACAATTGTCAAGTCATATTTAGTTGAAGTCATCATGCATAGTGGATTTTCTATTTATACTTTTGCTTACTATCTTGGCTTGCTTGGAAATTATGTTTGATCTGAGAACAACTTATGCAAATGATTTCCTATGATTTCACTTTGAAGAGGTAAATTGTAGATATCAAGCAGGTACTAATGCTTACTCTTGCTATTGATTGATGTTTTGAGGAGAATCTTACTATATAAGTGACAAGTATACAAGCACAAGGAGGAGTATTTCTTATGATTTTCATGATGTTTGTGGATTTTGCATCTATCAATGATTTTCTTCCTTGAAATGTCAACAAATAGTAGAGCGGTTGTGAGTGTGTAAAGATAATGTCTTGAGGTAGCCCATAGTTTCAGGGGAAATAAATGATTTACTTTGTAGGATATGGTATTTAATGTGAATAGTAGCTTGTCGATGCTTATGCAAAGTTCATGTTATTGATGCATTGTGTTGAAGCTTGGTAATCTTCAAAGAGCTGCTACAAGCATTGCTATATCTCAATATATTGAGGGTTTGATGTTGAAAAACCTTACATGTCAAAGATTCTTAGATTCTCTCTCACAAATATATTTGTGCAGATGGCTTGTTGCATTTAGTTCACATTGATATTGATACTCATTTGATATTCATCTCAGTTAGCTAGCATGGTGGAATTTTTCATTGCTGTCAAATAGTACACATTACATGATATTAATAATGTCATTGTGTTTACTAATTTTGATACTATTCTCATGACTTGAAGGCATTGTGGTTTATAAGGCTTGGTCAATTGGTTTCTTAATGCTTGGATCCTCTATACAGGTTACACTACTGGTGGCTCTTTGTTGGTTTTCAGTCACTTGAGCATGCATTCACTTGAAAGTTGTCTTGGCAAGTAGTTTTTTCACACTAATTTCATCTTGGCAGTAATTTCGCTGGCATTGGTACACACATGGCTTGTGATGATAGTTCAATACATCAAGATGGTATATTTATTGTACAGATTGATAAGGCAGTTGATACTCATGCTTCTTGATATGCTCATTTCTTGACATGCTCATGCTTCATTTGTTGTGTTATCTCTTTGAGTGCATGGTTTTAGGGGGAGTTTTCATGCATAATCTACACCCTTGGGTTATATTTTTAGCATGGTGGCATCTTGGTTCAGTTTTCATGCTATGACAGTCCTATGTTTCATCATGCAGTGCTCTATTTTCAAATTTATTTATTCATATTTGATGTTGTTTTGTGTCAGTGTGACAAAAAATTGTTGTTTTGACCTTTGGCATTGTTGTCAAAAGGGGGAGAAAATTTGAGATACATAGATATAGGTTGCAAACTGTGGCAAGTTTGACATCAATGCCAACGGGGGAGTTTGTTGACCCCTTTAACATTGATTTTGGCATTGGTGTCAAGGGTTATTTGTGGCATTTACAATATTGGCATGTAATCAAGTACTTTGCATATGAAATACATGGTTCAATTTGG
This sequence comes from Sequoiadendron giganteum, assembly GCA_007115665.2. Lineage (NCBI taxonomy): Eukaryota > Viridiplantae > Streptophyta > Pinopsida > Cupressales > Cupressaceae > Sequoiadendron > Sequoiadendron giganteum. The sequence continues at coordinate 45,049,670 of CM021103.1, read as the reverse complement.
GTTGGTTACATGATTGATTTGGCACATATCTACAGGTGACATAAATATTCAGGTGATATACATTTTGCATACATGTGTGGTGTTCATTGAAGACTCATGGTTTGGTTACAAAGGCAACATATATTTTATGTGTTTTTGAGTGACACTGACATTGGTATTTGAGACAACATACGAGGAAAACATATTTGGTATACATAGAGTTGATGTTTTGACATCTTACATTCTTGGATTATATATATTTAACATCGATAAATTTATTGATCAATGATTTATATTGGTCTTGGCACATTAGCATCAGTTTTATTCAACACATTAATTTGTATCATTACATAGATACACAAAATAATTGTGGCGCTTGTTATACAAATCATGATACACATCATTTGGTGACTATAATACTACATCAATTACAAGGTTGTGATTTTTAGTGTCGACATACATCTTTGGGCATTATAGAAGTTAAGGTAGATCGAGAAGGCATCATATATTTGAACATTAACATGTTGATAAGTTTGGCATTGACACTTGGGCATTAGACTTATTTTGCATTTGATATTTTTGACAAACACATGGTCTTGGTGTTTGAAGGTATCATTGCATTTATCTTAGGAAATAATAAAGTGTTTTTGTCACAGGCATACATATTATTATGTTTGATTTTGGAGATCATTTTGTCAGGCAGTTTTATTGCACATTTTAAAATTTGCTAGGATGGTTCTCGAGCTTTCTTTTGTGTCAACATATGTGAATCATTATTCACTATGGTATGATAGGTAATGAAGAATTTGGCAACCAAATTAGGGTTTGAGGCTTGGAAGAATGGACGACATACAAAGCTTGGGGGACAATAATCAATCTCATCTTCAATTGAAAATTTGATAGTTAAGATCTATAAGTTGGTTTCGGTTGCAAGAATATAGGTATGGTTATGTTGAGAAGCATTAAATTGATGATTGCTTTATATATCTATGTTTCAAGCTTGGTGTATGGTTAGAGGATGAAATGAAAAATATGAGAGAGCAAAAAAATATATGTTTGATTTATATAAGTGACATGATCACTTAATGTGGGTTCAATGTATTTTATTGTAATATCTTACTGTTGAAAAATGAGGTGTTTTCTTAGCTTAATACTTTGTAAAAATTTAAGATTTTCTAATCTAAATAAGCTTTTCCTTTTTATTGTTACAATTTCTTTATGGGTGATTATCTTGATTAATCCATTTTACTATTGTAGAAAGTAGATAGAAGTTGATAGAAGTTGATAGAAGAAGTAGATAGGATATTAGAAAGATTACACAACATATACTATGGAGAAAACCCTTTCGGGTAAAAAACTCCACCAAGAATTAATCTATTATTCAATATTTGAAGTAGATTACAATAGCTCCAATTCTTGCTTGAGAATGCCTCTTTTGCCTTCACCAAACTTCTTCACAACCTGCAAATCAAACTTACCAACTCTCTCTACAAATTGCTTGAGATATATAGACTTTCTCCAACATTGTAAACTCCAGATGAGTTACACAAACAATGCTCAAGCCCTAACCCTTAAAGGTATGCCTATTTCATGCAAGTGGAGATGCACCGTGAAAACCAATGTCAAACCATCTGCCTCTTCCATTTGGGCATACCAAAATGAAGTCACAACTAAGTATTCATCTTGTAAATATCTTGAGGCTTTATCCTCAAAGTTGGCGCCCAAAGTGGGTCCAAGATATTTCTTGTTAACTGAAACATTTCTCAACACCATTCATGCAAGAATGGTCATCTCCTATTAATTGAAGATAGTTCTTGTTATCTGTCATGCAAATCAAGTTATTAGGCATGCATTCCAAGTTAACTGAAGTCAACTAACATGAAACTAAAACTAATTGAAGATAACTGAACTGAACTAAACTGAACTGAACTGAACTGAACTGAACTGAACTGAACTGAATTGAACTGACCTGACCTGAACTGAACTTTAACTGAACTGAACTGAACTTCAATTGAACTAAACTGAACTGAATTGAACTTCAAACCCTATTTTATAGGTACTCAACATGCATAAAACAAAATCCCTATTTTGTAGGAACCTAGGATGCATTCTTAAAGTAAACTCAATTTACCACTTAGTTAACTGAACTTAAGGTGAGGGTCACCTCCCATGTGTGAGCCCATGTGATCCTATTTTGTAGGAGCCCATCCCAAGGCATCCCCACATGCTTTTAACATTTAGAATTAATTATAAATGTCAATTAACATGATTATTTCATCAAATATTTATCCCTTCCTAATCCTAGTGTTGTTGAACACTTTCCAAGGATTTAGGAGACTCATGAAATAACTAATGTTTAGGATTGCAATTAAATGGCATCCTATTTCCAACACTTACTCTGTAAAGAGATATAGTTCTTGAGCAAAATACTAAAATTGATTTTTGTAAGAGGCTGTATGCAAAACTAAAAAAAACTAGTCTATATATTGTATGTTTTATAGGTTCCAATTTGAATGAATCTATAGGACATAGAATGTATAGTTAAAATGATTTGTAGTGAAACAAAGAAACCCTCTGTAATTTATTTTCTTCATGATTTACTATGAGATGTTAAGATCAAGTCAGTGAGACAAAGATTGATCTTTTTGCCAATGAGGTAGTTGTATTTTTCAGTAAGGCATACGTGTAACCAGTGAGGTTCCTTTTCCAATGAGGCATTTTACCGAGTGTTTTTCATCTCTATGAGGGTTTTCCCCTCATGAAAAATAACTGTGTTATGATTTGTTTGCGTTCTTCTGATTATCTTTGAGTTTTCTCAAGTATTTCACATTTAATTGTTATGATGTTACATTCAATAAATGAATGTTTGCATCATTGAAATACCATGAGCATAAATTGGTGCAAATTGAATAAGTCAAATTGATGATCTATGTATACTCTTTGTGATGAGTCAAGTTTAATAGATTTGCATACATGATGCTGTACTTGATAGTTGAACTATTTTGATCTTGCATTTTATAAGGTCAAAGTTTTAAAAGATTAATTTTCAAAGTAATTTGAAATTTGTCATACCACTGATTCACCCCCTCTTAGTGGTATCATACTCCAGCAAAATGTCCCTTCACCCACATTAATATACCCTCTCCCATGCACTTCAACGAGAGTGTCATCACCCATAAGTATGGTAGGCATAGAAAATGGTTGCAAAGAGGTAAAACTATCCTCTAATGAGGCCATGTGGTGTGAAGCACTCAAGTCAATGATCCAAGACTCTAGTTGTGAAGCAAAAATAACTAGGGCCTTTCCCTTTCCTTTCACCTTAATTTTGTCTATGTCCTTAGAAGAACCTTTTGATGAACTCTGTTTGACTGAATCATACACATTGATATTGTTCTTTTCTAGAAGATGTAAAGGTGGTCAATTTGTTTAATTTAAATATTTATGTTAATCATGGTCAAGCCCTTTATAGTAAGAACATTTAACCTTCTCCTTCTTAGGTTTTTCACCTTTTCATGAAGAGGTCTAATTATTTGCTTTTGAAGTAGTCGATTTATGATCTTTCTTCTCCTCCTTCGTTCTTTTGTTTCTTATCTTGCTTATTAGACCCTTTATATTCTTTGGTGCCCTGATTAATAGCTAAGGCATGTGACTTAAAGAGGGTTTAATTGTACCCATTAGAACCAATTTGTCTTGCTCCCTAGCAAGTTCTACAACAAACTCATTTAGATAAGACATTTTATATGTGGAACCTAGCACACATTTTGGAGCATAGAATGTAGAAAAAATATATATTAGTTAGGACCAAGCTTAGATAGAATACTCAAGATTAGTTTCTTATCGTCCTTCTCAATTCCACACTGTTCCAATTGCAATATAATGACTTTAAAGTTTTGTGAAGAAGTCTTGTATAGTGTCAAAATCAGAAAGACTCAACCTATGACTTCATTGTCCAATTGATGACCCCTTAACTCATCCTGCTTACACTTCATTTGGTGGTTCAGTAGACTCAATATGAAAAATTAGGTCTGGAGATACTGACATACACAAAGTACCAAAATCCTCATCACATTTGTTAAACCATTTAATCTTTTCTAAATCATCTTGTGGTTCAATTTCAAGTCTCATTGTTACATGATGATATCCGTGTCTTTTTAGCTATATTTGTAAGGAAAGTTGAGTGCAGAATCACCTTTCTAATGCCAATTCTTAGAAGAGAAATGTAGAAAATACATTCAATTTTTAATTACAGTTCATTAAAGATGCACATTAATCAGAATAACAAAGTAGACAATTTAAACATCACACATAATTGAACACCATTTTTACGTGGGAAAACCCTTACGGGAGAAAAACCCACACACAAAGAAAGATCTCTTTGTATTATAGTAAAAAGAACATTTACATACAAAGTTACAAAATTATGCTTCTAGGTGTTAATTCACAGTATCAATCTTGACAGCATAACATTTCCCTGATCAACCTTGCACTTGTTTAGTCAAATAATAAAATCTTCACACTATTACAATGCTCTTACAACATACAATGTAGATTCAATTTCGAATGCTACAACTACGAAATGTTTCAATGTTCAACAACATTCATTCAAATCATTCGATTCAACTTCCACAACAAAATGACAATTTAATTGTCATTATCCATCAGACCATCGAAGGGACTCAATTCAATCTCTCATCGAAACTACCGAGTCTCTTCGATGACGACATTGGTTACCAAGTCACCTGATCAACATTCTTTGTCAATTAATCTCCATCAATCTTGATCTCCCGCTATATAAAAAAAGCCCATCACAGTATGGCGGTATTTTTTGCTATACCACACCAAGCCTCGTACACTATTGTGGTGTGGTGGTGACTATACCACACCACCGCAAGATACCTTTGATCTTCATCGTGGGGTAATGATAACCATCGCTATACCACATAGTCAACATCGAAGCACCACAAGGTGGTGGTAACAACTACCGCAAGCTCCATCTAACACCTCTTTGGGGTAGCGGTAAGTACCACTCCACTACCAATCATTCCATGAGATGCCGCGAGATGCTAGTAAAGGCCTGAACTCATCACCTGGTGTAATATGACTTGATGACGACCAAGATGGGGTCTAACCAATGAATTTGAGGCACATAATTCCAACAATATTATCATCTTAGATTTCCATTCAAAATAATTATATGGAGTTAAAACTGGAACTATAGATGCATCCATGAGAATAAAAAATAAGATTGCAAAGAAAAAATAAAAGTGCGAAGAAAGAAGACACACGAGACAGCCCCCTTTCCACTAGTCTCAAAAATCACCCCCTAGATATTACAACATTGGCACTTTATGATTAGTGCGTTTACAAGGTTTTTCCAAATTACAAGGCTTTTAAGGCCCTTAATGGTCAAAATTATAATATTTGATACAAATTAATTTTCAAATAAAATTTGAAAAAATACCTTGTAGTTATGTAGTTATGTTTTACTCTTCAATATCTTTCTAACACTTTTTTTGTTTTTGAAAAAAGGATTATAAAAGCGAAAGATATGACTTATTGAAGATAAAAATGCAGTAGATTCAACCTACAATATTTGATTTAAAAGGGTAGAAATTTTTATTAAAACCTTTGTGGATGGAAAGTACTCATTTTTAGGTTTCCTTCAAGTATTAGTTTGTGAAAATTTGACACCCAAGGCAAAAGTTATGCACTTTTGAAGAAAAATACAAAATCTACTTGTGATGAACGACTCACACCTTCTAATTTTATTTTTGCAAAATTTATCAACTATATGCAAAAAGTAACAACTACCCAAATGTTTTTTCAACCCTAGGAATAAAACCCAGAAATCATTTTTCTTAAAAATGAGTGGAAGCTAGATTCTGAAGCCAAAATGAAAACGGCTCCAGTAAAAAATTTAAGTTTTTAACTCTGATTTTTTTTCAGTGTCCTCCAATCTTTGATTTTGGTGAAATAAAAGTCAATTTTGACTTTCTCAAACCTTTTGGACTCTTTGGAAATGTTAAAAAAGCCTCCAATATTACCTAAAGGTTGCAAATCACCTAGATCTCACAGGAACATATGTATGTATACCAAATTAAATATATGCTTGTTTTCCTCTTAAAATGTCTTGATTCTCCAGTTCATCCGAAGATGCAAGAGAAGAGCATACTAGGTTTTTGAGAAAAATATTAGCTCTTTATTAGTCTCAAATCTCTCAAAAAATTAGATAATAAAATGAACTATACTAGACAACACGACTCTGATACCATGTTAGATTTTGCAAGAAGCGAGAAGCGAGCCAAGATTTGATGTCAGTTGTAGATCACATGCAGCTCCACTCGACAAATGATCAAAGATCAAAATAGCAAAATGAAGAGAAATCTGAAATGAGAGAAAAAATAGAGACAAGGCAAGAGAATTTGCAGAATACTCTCACGAAGCGATCATCGAACAAGCCAAACTAGTGAAGGTGAGAGGAGAGTGCTCAATATATAGAAAAATAAGGGAAAATACATCCAATAAATGCATTTAATTCTACTACCCATAAAAGGTGGGAGGTTAACACCTACTTAGTAAATGAAAAACATGTGGCATACCCTCTTTAGGTGAAGACAAAGAGGAGGTGGCACATAAATCCAAAAGAGGGTGAGAAACCCAACTACCCCATAACCTACCTAGGTAAAAATAGAATAGTGGTTATGAGAGGTGGCACAAAAATCCAAAAGAGGATGTGTAACTCAACTACCCATGTGTTGGGAGAGAGTGACACATGTAGCTAATGTATTTTGCCACATGTCCTCATATTAACCACACCTAAGAAACCTACGTAAGCTTAAATAATATGTGTAGGAAAAAAAGAAATAGCCCTAACATAAGGAAAATAAAAAACCTACACTAACACAAATGATTAATTAGTTGACTAAAACTAATTTATTTATTCAACTAATGATGAGAATGATTTTATAGTCGTGAATTAAATAAATATTGTGTATTTATTTAGTTTATGAAATAATATTGAGGAAAGTAAATAAATGTGATTTATTCAATTAAGGTTGGAACATTGGAAGAAAGGTTGAGTTGGTTAAATTCATTAAATAATTAGAGTTGCTTTATTCAATAAATGCTTAAAGAGATATTACATTGGTTAATTGATTAGTGTTAGACATGGATATTTGGGGTAGATCTAGTTTGACGACAACAAAAACATGGGAATGCATTTTAGGTGTCTACAATTAGGATGATCACTTTCTTTATGCACATTACTATGTTATCATTCTTAGTTGTAATCTAGTATTTATCTCTCGTTGATTTGTGTGTACACCTTCATGGAGCATACAACATTAAGTTTGTAATATTATTACTAATCACCTTCAAGTTTATGTGAAATTAACAAGTTGAATCTAGATGATGGGTTGAGTTATTTTAATTGAATTTGTGTTTTTCTTTTGTTTTTTATTTTGGTATTGTTTCACATATATATTTGCATACACACCAAATTGGGAACAAAATTTAATGAACAAAAGTGCATATCACACACTTTTACCCTTCATTTTATGCCACTTTACATGGATTTCCTATGTACTTCAAAACAACACATTGTTTTGATTTATTTAGTACTCCATTTAACCTCATGCTAATATTGACAATGAGAAATAAAATTTCACTCCTACTTAGACAATTTATAGCTCTCATATTATTAATATTTCTTCTTGGGTTGACTTGGATATTCAACATGTCAAATCATCAACAAATGGATTTGACTTGATATTAAGGCCTCTCAACACATCTTAAAATGTATATATACCATAAATGATGCATATCAACATACAAAAGGCATGTACAAATAGAAAAATAGAGATATAAACACCTTCAAATGCATAAATGAAACATAGTACAAAATGTTCAAGAGTAAAACATAGATTAATCTAGAGAAATTCCACATTGAGTGAAAACCTATAGTCTAGGGAGAAGCTACTCACTATTCCACTATGTAAGGAGAAATACAATCCGTTTATAGAAGCCAAGTTAGACTCAACTAGATCCATTTCAAACCAATATCTTTGAACCCCTCAACTAGACACTTTTTTTACTCAATAATATCTTTACACACCACCAAAAAGAGTGTCTCTCCTTACAAGATTTAGAAAAGATAGTTAAAACCTTGTCTTAACTTCCCAAAGGTGATAAGACACAAAATTAAACACTAACAATAGACATGAAAATTTTGATCTTCCAACTGCCAACTTACTATATGCATAGAAATATTTTCACCACTTTATTAATATTTTGTTCATTATTTATGTATTTCATCAACATGAATGATAAATTTCCTAGTGGAAAATGCATGTCCATTGCCTATAGAATTGATTAACTCATCATTCTTGCCTTTCAAAGTAGTTTTTGGGTGACCTACAACTTCAAACCCGTGATCCCTAAAATGTCTATCCTATTCTAAAGATGCAAATCTAACTAATATGCAATAATGGAAGAACACTAAGGTACACCTCAAGATTAGCCTAATGAATGATGATGCAAAGAAATAAGATAAAATAAAAAGACAAGTGATTATACCTTCTTTGCTGTAAATTTCTTGGTTGGCCCTTGATGTTTGAAAGATTGTGTGCTCCTTGGATGGCTATTGAAATGGTGTATGCAATATGTGCAATGAGATCAATGCAAGTGTTAATGGATAAATGGCTTGGCTAAATGGCTAATATGATGCTTGCAAGTTGAATGAACAATTTGGTAGCATAAGGGTGCAAATGGCTAAGTGTTAAATAACAAAATGATAAGAGTTTGGTATCAAATGCATGAGATTTTCAAATGAGAGAAAAGAGGAGGTATTTATAGAGGGATTTGAATTTTCTAGAGAATTTAAGGGTTGAGATAAAACCCAACAAGGCCAAGATGGAGGGCTATGGTGAGTTGAGGACTCACAAGCCCTCACATCTTGACATGTAGAATGTGAGATGGCCTAGGATGGGATGATGTGAAATTGAGGTGGAAGGAAGGTACATGATGTGGAGGAAGGACAAGTACCTTGGAAAATGGATGATGAGACCTCTCAATGATCACATAGGGAAGAGGAGAATCTTGGGTAAATAAAAGTGAATTAAAAATTCACATGATTGGGGAAATCTTGTGGTTGAGACAAGGTTCCAAAAGGAGAGGTGGAAAGTACCTTGGATAAAACAAGGTCCTTAAAAAGACAAGTACTTTCCCACATGTGACTTGATGTGACAAGTGAAAGATTCTAGAAGACTTCAGCACATGTGATGTGACAAGTCAAAGGTTCTAGAATTTGCATGGGGAAGAGAAGATTTTTTGGAGGAATAAAAGTGAATTAAAAATTCACATGGGGAAGAGAGGAGCCTTGGATGAATAAAAAAGAATTAAAAATTCCTTGGGGGATGAAGAGAGTTGACCAAGGTACTAATTAGGCTTAACTGATTAGTGATTAGAAGATGATTAGTGACTAACGAAGGTTAAGAAGCCAACTTGCAAACGTTGGAGGATGTGACATGTCTTAATCAATGATTAGACATGTGCACATCTCTAATGATGAGATTAGAAGATGTATTAAGATTAAGAAAAATGATGTGACATGTTATTTAATTCATTTGGTGAAAAGGAGAATAAAGGGTAAGGTATTTAATTATTAATTGAATACCTTAGTGATTTAAAAGAATTAAGGGTATTAATTAAATAATAGTGATATTACTTAATTAATGCAAATAAGAGGATATTTAGATGAAAAAAGGGTAAATTTGGGCAAATGAAGTGTCCAAATTTAGGCGTCTACAAAACCGATGCATTTCAAAGATGTCCCATTCCACCTCTAACATGCACCAAGTCTTTCCACAACTCCTATATACATAGATATCTCATTTCATCCCTAACATACACCAATCCTTTCCACATCCCCTACATGTTGGTTTGATGATGAATATATATGTTAAGCATCTCAACAACACTCCAATAAGCTAGTCACACGACCAAAATGACCCAAAATGTTTAATTAATCTAGTTATTTTGGATCATGAATATTGAGCATTAAAATGAGTCATGTAAAAATTATGGAAGGTGGATTTGACCCTTGTGTTCAAAATTCAAATTGAATTTGTATGAGCTGATTTAGTTTCAACCAATAGTTATGTGGTGAATCTTGTTCTCAAATTTCCAAATTCTGTTTGGCTTGTGTACAAGAGGATATTAACCATAGATCAATCATAGAAGGAGATCCATTATCCATCAAGCATCTAGGATTTTCACATTATTAGGATAATCCTAGCACTTCTATTTTTCACAAAGGATCAACCCACATTTATTATTTAGCTTTATCATTGATCAACCACATCAACTCTTACATCGACACATGACAAAAAGATAGATCTTTCACTAGGCTTTTTGAATATCTATTGTATCAACTCTCAAGTGCAAATTAATTAGCATCATTCTATCCATATCAACATCATTTGCATCTATTTCTCATTTTCCTTACCTTTTCTAGAATTGTAAAATTGATCACGACGATTGTCTTAGGAGAAGACCCTTACATAACAAGCTCCAAATGGTGTTCATCAACATTGTTGAGTTTTCAAATTGCAAGTGCATGTACATGTGCATCTTTATTTTGAAGGTACATAAGGTTTGTGGTCAAATGTCATTTCTATTAATTATAAATCAAATCATTAGGCACAAAGTTGAACTCACACAAATTCTAAGAATGATCCAGTTCAAATTTTGTTGCATTGCTTTTGACACATCCAAGTGTAAACGATTTTGAACTACAATTCAAAATTTATGTTGAAAATAACAAACAACTCCCTAACAAGCTTTGAAAACAACTAAAAAGAAAGAAAATCATTTTATTTCTTTATAATTATAATAAATACTTTTAAGAGATGCTTTTGTTTTTTAAATAAAAATTTAATTTAAAAAAAAAATAAGCAAATAAAAAATGAATTATTTATTTGTCTTCATTCTCATTCTTATTTTCATATATTGGTTTTATTACATTGAAGGTGTGTCCTTATTTGAGTTTCACAAGCTCATTTTGTTCATGGATGGTTCAAAAGCACTTAGAGGGCTAGCACTAAGAGGGCTTGCAAGAAGGTTGAGTGATTGTGAACTGTTGATCATTTTTGACAACCATGAAGCCTATATTTGTAGGTAGGCGTAATAATAATCTGCCACCTAGAATGTTTATGGTGGTCGTTCACTTTTTGGCTTTAAAATATTTGAAAAATATTAAAACATGAGAGAATCCCAAAATTTGTACGAACTCTTTAACGAAGAAGGGTATGAGGCTTCTGCATACAAACCAATTCACATCAATGTCTTATTGTATGCCATCGTGAGAACTCAAAGGACAAATACTCTATTTCTATGACGCTCGATTCCCTACACATAGTATCTTCTGGAACGCCTTTCTCTCATCGTAAAACCGTAGGAACCCTCTCCAATCATTGTTATGAATTGGAGACCCTTATTTTTTGAGGAATTTGAGCTCTTCATCAACTTCCATGGCAGATACAAATTTCTCAGTATTTAAACCTGGGAAAGATAGATACGCATAGTGAAAGGAAGCTTCCTACAAATGCCAACAATGTTTTTTATCTTGGAAATTAAAATATCTCAACAGTACACCTGGACATAATGTATATATATATATATATAAGTTGTCCCCTAACATGCAAGAAATGTCAATGTTCGCATCAAGGATCACCACTCAAATTATATAGAGCATTCAGGGTATTTAAGAATGCCAACTCACCAGCTGAATATGTTGCAAGGTACCGTCCTATGACAATACTATGTTTGAAGGAAAATACCACCAAAATCTTTGGGAAGACTGTGAACTATATGAGCTTCTAAGTACTAAATTTTGTACGGATGAATTGCCAAACAAGGTCACGTTTGCATTCATGCAACTGGAACAAATTGAGTAACAAGAGAAGGAATTTCACCTGAAGGTAGCAACCACCAACAACACCCAAAGACAGTAGATTGGGACTCTTGGTTTAACATAGACTTTGGAACAAGTTGCCAATTTACATGTTACATCCAACTCTGATGTCTACAGTAATGGCATGGTTCTGCTAGAAATTTTAAGTGGTGGAAGAAATTTACTATCAATTTCCTCTTCCCTATACCCTCCATATTCTATATACATGCACAAAATGAAACTTAGTCTAAGGCACATGGAGGTTTACCTGTTCCCATGCAACTGTGGGAGTGCTGACAAGACACGTGAGCTGATGAATAGAGTTCAATGTGGACTGTTTTGCCAAATGCTTTTACATTTACTATGTCCTTTTGTCACATAGTTCACATGCCTTAATATGTCTCCGCCACTCGTTTTTTTTAAAGTTTAGCAAAGCTTAATTAACCAACATGGAGGCAAACATGATAGTATTTGAATCCAAGTCATCATCTTGGAGTTCACACCCATTTCTAGGTTTATTTACCTTGTGCATATTCCTTTTTGGCTTGTAACTATTTATGGATTAGATTTATCTTTTGACATTTGGACTTAAGCATATGCTTTTAAGTATATTATATATTGTCGTCTGATTTGGATCTTGAGTTGTGAAATTTGATGATCTAAACACACCATATGTTAAATGATTCATAGGATTTAAACAGTCTTATCTTAGTCAGTAGCAAATGTATCATATCCTTTATTATTTTCCGAAGTGGGAAGGGCGTGTAAGGGGGTCGAATATGGATGGGTAGTGGGGTTACTTATAATGCAAATTTACAATAAAGTTTAGTTAGAATTAAATGTAAAAAAATAAAACAAAGGGCACGTCTTGTGTAATCGTGAATCTTTGTGGGCATAGTGAAATGCAAAGTAATATTTCTTCAAGAGGAGACCCCAATCTTAATATGGGAGAGTGATGGACATTTTTGGGTATTGTTTCTAATTAAGATTATCAGATCTATAAGAAAGCTAAGTGGTTTGTTTACATCGTTGAGAAATAATTTGAGAGATGTAGATTACATATGCATCACCCGTTTTAATATTTTCATGTGAAATTTTTTATTGAATAAATTTATATTTATTATTTTTTCATGTGAAATATTAAAAGGAAAATAATGAACATTATCTTCTTCATTTTAAATTCAAATAAATTATTATTTTTTAAAAGAGGTAAAGATTGATAATGAATTAGAATTAAAATTTAATGGTCAACCTTGACATATGTTCACAGCGAAATGGGCGAAAGTAGCGAAGGCAGTGGTAGCGAAGAAAATGGCGAGCAGAAGTGCGGACCCGCAGTTCTGGAGGACACGGTGGTCAAAACGAATCCAATAGAAACTTGCGAGCTTGGAGAACTGTTTGTTGAGGTAGACAAGGCGTCAACACATGGACCGGCGAAGGATATTAGCCCCAAGATTGCTGTCAGGAACATCAACATCTCTGTTGTGGAGGAGATTAGGGGTTTGCTTATTCCTGACGCCCTGCTCGATGCAGAGATGCATCGCCTTAAGAAGACTGCGGTGATTGCCAAATTCATTGGCATCTGGCCGTCCCTGGGACATATACGGAAATGGTGCGAACACGTTTGGAAAGGCTCCGTTCCACTGGTTAGCCTCTTACCATTTGGGTTTGTCCTATTGGTATTTCCAAACGAATTAGGGAGGGACAGGGTTTTGAATGGCGGTCCCTGGTGCATGGGGCTGGCGGGCCTTTATGCCCGTCCCTGGTCACCGAGCTTCAACCCTCAGGAGGAGCAAGTCCGCAAGGCCCCGATTTTGGTCAGATTACCTAGCATGCCACAGGAGCTTCGCACTGAAGCAATTTACCAACTAATTGGAAACTCATTGGGTGGTTACATCCGCAGCGAGCAAATCACAGCCAATAACAAGGCCCTGGGGGGAATCAGAATATGCATATGGATTGACCTCAGTCTGCCGATTCAACTTTCCCTTCAGCTGTCCTCTGCTCTGGGAGTTTGGTTGCAACGACTAGATTATGAGGGGCTGCCTATCAGGTGCTTCAGGTGTGGGAAACCAGGTCACAAAGCCAGGGAGTGTCCCCTGGACATCCATCGAAAGGGCGAGTCTTCCCCATCCAAGCACTGCTCTTCAAAGGAGAAAATGGCATATGGGGACGGCTGTAATAGGAACGATGCTGAGGGGCGCACTCCATCAGTAGTTGGTGGTATGGACAGTACAAGCAAAAAAGGGAAAGAGCCCTCATCCCCGACGTCAGGGGAGGCGAATCCCTCCTTAGGCCCTATGCCTGTTCTAACGGATGCTTTGGTTAGTGCACCCGCCCAATCGCCTCAAAATCGACCTCATGCAAGTACGGTTATGGGGGCGAAGGGAAGCGGTGCTGGGGATCAGCGCAAACCATTTTGCTCAGAGCCAATAGACAAAGGTGACTCCGTGAACATGGAGATCGAAGGCTAGTGTGATGACCAGGAGAACAGGTGGTCCATCGCCACTAGAAGAACAAAGAAATTTGGTAGCAAGCCCATCCTCAGCATGGATGTGGGTGGTACAAACAATAAGGGCAGGAAATCAGAGGCCTATAAAGCAAAGTCCAAGGCCTTGGAAGAATTAGAAAATGGATCTTAAATTTCAATGAGGAAATTTGTTACAGCTGGAGGCGAGCACCTCCCCACACCCGGTGCTCAACGAAGGTTATCTGTTGGAACATTAGAGGCCTCAATGGCCTGGAAAAACGACGCCTCCTCAAACGGCTAATTCAGAGTGAGGCTCCAGATTTGGTGTTGATACAAGAGACTAAGATGGAGGAAGCAAAAGTGAGAGAGTTGGTTCCTAGGATTTGGGCAAATGGTGAAGGAGTGGCTTTTAGTGCTGATGGCTCAGTCGGCGGACTGACTTGCTTATGGAACAGTGGCACTATCGTTGGCTCAATTGTAGAGGCAAAAAATTACTGTCTGTCCATTAGGTGTACTAATTTGAAGGATGGTAGTATAATGCTTATATCGAATGTATATGGTCCTACCACAGAGCAAGAGCGAGTGGAGGTGTGGGAACATCTCAGAGCCTTTAGAGGTATCTACACTCAGGAAATGTGGTTGTTAGGGGGTGATTTTAACGACACTCCGGCTCCTGAGGATAAACAAGGTGGTAGGGGGTTGAGCCGCCTAGGATCAACTAGCTTCAAAAGGTTGTGTGATAATCTGGCATTGGTTGACATTCACCCCAAAAAAGGCTGGTTCACATGGAACAAGAGGCTTGATGAGGAGAACATCCAGTGCAGATTGGACCGGTTCCTGCTCAACTCTGATTGGGTTAATGACTTGGGAGGGTTTCATTCCGAGGTCTTACAGTTTGGGGGGTCAGATCATTGGCCCGTCTCAATAACGTTGAGCAATCCTTCCAAACCTTTGGGCTATCCCTTTAAAATGGAGTCCTTTTGGTATGAACACTCAGATTTTGCCAAACTTGTGGGCGAGTGGTGGAAATATGAGGTTAAGGGCTGCAAGAGATTCATTGTGGTAAAAAAGCTTCTTCAAGTCAAAAGGAAAGCTCAAGCCTGGAACAAGGAGGTTGTGGGAGATCTGTTCATCAACAAAAGTAGTATCGAGGCTGAGATGAAGGAAGTAGAAGGGGCAATTGCCAAAGATGGGTTCAATCCAGCTCTTAGAGAACAAGAAAATAGTATAATGGCAGAATTCGATAGAATCTTGAGAATGGAAGAAATATTTTGGCATCAGAAGTCCAGAGTCAAGTGGCTACGTGAAGGGGATAAAAACACAAGATTCTTCCAGCTATCCACCAAAATTAGAAGGCAACACAACATGATCATGAGCATCAGGGCGCCAAGTGACATTGTCCTTGATGATATCGCTGCTATCAGAAACGAAGGCAAGAGGTTTTTTACGGAGCTCCTTGGTTCTACGGTTGATGTTGTTCCACAAGCGCAAGACGAGCTGCTTGAGTGCATTCCCAATCTGGTTACAGACCTGCAAAATGAAGCTCTCTTGGCCTCTTTCTCCATGGAAGAAATTCGGGCTGCTGCCTTCTCTCTTGGGGCCAGGAAGGCACCGGGTCCTGAAGGATTCCATGCTGAATTTTTTCAAAGGTATTGGAACATCATAGGCGAGGATGTGTGGAAAGCTGCAAAGGAGTGCAGAGTCCACAGAGCTGTTTTGAAATCTTGGAATACAACTTTCATTGCCCTCGTTCCCAAGGTGAAGGACCCCAATACATTTGATCAGTTCAGGCCCATTGCGCTTTGCAATGTAATATACAAGATCATCTCCAAGGCAATGGCAAACAGGCGAAAGCTTGTCTAAATCACCTCATTTCCGAAGAACAAAGTGGTTTCTTGAAGGGAAGGCAAATTTTGGATGGCATCATCATTGCCCATGAGGCCATTCACTCCACGCAGTGCAGGAAAAGTGATGGGATGGTCATTAAGGTGGATATGAATAAAGCTTATGACAGGGTTCTGTGGCAGTTTTTGATCAGGGCTATGAGGAAATTTGGTTTCTGTGAAGTTTGGTGTGAATGGGTGTATAGCTGTATCTCCTCAACTACATACTCTGTCCTTGTGAATGGGGTCCCTACGAAATTTTTCAAAGCCAAGCGAGGTCTTCGCCAAGGGAATTCGTTATCCCCCTTCCGGTTCCTCATCATAGCTGAGACTCTAAGCAGATCCTTGAAAAGAGAAGTCAGAGACGGTAACCTTGGAGGCTTACAGATTTTGGGTGGCCTGAACAATATCACCCATCTCCAATTCGTAGACGACACCTTATTGTTTGGAGCTGCCACGGTCAAAGAGGCCACCACATTGAAAAAAGTTTTGAAAAGGTATGAAGAAGCTGCGGGGCAGCGGGTCAATAGATCCAAATCGAGGATTTTCTTTCTAAAGGAGGTTTGCTTGGAAAAGCTTGCGATAAAGAGGATACTTGGCTTCGACTCTGATGTTCTTCCTAGCAAATATCTGGGCATGCCTTCGATGAATCAGCGCTTGACCAAAAGAGAATGGAGCAACGTAACAAATAGGTTTCAATCCATGTTGACCTATTGGAAGGGCAAATGGCTATCGCTGGCTGGGAGGATCGCGCTTATCAAGGCCTCCATGATGGCGGTACCGGTCTACATTATGTATGTCTTTCAAGTTCCCAGCAAGGTGGCTAAAATTATAGAAGATGTCAAAAGGAGCTTTCTATGGAGGGGCTGCAAGGAACAATTCAAATACAACCTGGTGAGATGGGATGAGGTTTGCTGTCCGATCAAGCAAGGTGGGCTAGGTATCCGAAAATGCAAAGACATGAATCAAGCCTTGGGGATTAGACTGGCATGGAGGATTTACAATGAGAAAGACAAGTTGTGGAGTAAAGTCCTGCAAGCGAAGTATCTGATGAATAACGTTGAATACTTGTTCTTTTGCGAGCTTCCTAGGGATCGAGCATCTGGAATTTTCTTAGAACCTGCTGCAGTATCTTGAGCCCAGACATGAGTTGGAAATGGGGCAAGGGGGACAAGATTAATTTCTGGACAGATCGTTGGATCACTGATAAGGCCTTCTGCGAGAACCAAAACTACATTCCTTTGATGACACATTTAGAAGAAGTTGAGGGATCTCAGGTTGAGGATTACGTGGTGGGATGTCCCCCAAACAGGACTTGGAAAAGGTTAGCTGCCCCTATCATCGTGCTTCGCCCGGTTTGTGATGAGATTCAAGAAATCTTAGACAAGTGGCCACCAATTGGTAGAGTAGAGGAGGACAAGAGAGTTTGGATTGGCCATGGCAGCGGGCGGGTGTCAGTCAAAGAGGCATATTTTAGGTACTTCTCAAAGGGTGGGGTGATAGGGTGCTCCAAGATCTGGAATAAGTATGGTATTCCCAAGATGAATGCCTTTTTATGGATAGCTTGGAAAAAGAAAGCGCTGACCTGGGAGAGGCTTCAAATCATGGGAAAAGTTGGCCCTTCAATCTGTGTTATGTGTCGCTCTCACGCTGAGAGAAACAAGCATCTATTTTAGCACTGCGGCTTTGCTTGGCAGCTTTGGAGCCGCTTCTAGGTTAAATGGAAGCTATAGTGGGTGATACAAGATAGTGTGGCTGAGCTCTTGGATTCGTGGGAAGTTAAGATTGACAACTTGGGACTACAATTTATATGGTATGTGGCTCTTGCGATCATAATTTGGAACATTTGGATAGAGAGGAATCGCCACACATTCCAAGGCGTGGATTTGAACGTGGACAGGATATGGGATAGGGTGGTTTACACCATTGGAGAGTTGGGTGAAATTCACAAAAATGAGGATTGGTCTGTGGGTAACAGGGAGCTAGGCTGGGCAAACTCATGGCCTAATTTTAGGGGCTTCACAAGTGATCCCCCTCAATCTAAAGAAAATAATAAACATTATATGTGGGTGAGGCCAATGCACGGTTGGGTGAAATTCAATTTCGACAGGGCAGCCAAAAGTAATCCAGGCAAAGCTGGTGGAGGCGGCATTTTCAAAGATGGTTGGGGGAGAGCACTGGGGTTGTATGCTTGTGACTTTGGTACTGAGACTAACAACTTGGCTGAGGCCAGGGCCTTGTTGTGGGGTTTGATGATCACAAAAGAGAAGGGGTGGAGGAAATTGTGGATCGAAGGGGACTCAAAACTGGTCATTGGCGTATTGAAAGGAGGTGAAGTTCAGAATTGGAGGCTGGAGTTGATACTGGAATCTGCTCAAAGCCTCATCAGTGCTTTTGAAGCTATCAAAATCTCTCACATTAGGCGCTCAGGAAACAGGGTGGCTGATTGGGCGGCAAACGAAGGAGCTCACCTTAAGCAGCAAACGGGGTTGTGTCACAGGTGGTGGAACGTGGGTTTTCCAGCTGGTTCCCTTGCTTTACTTCATGAAGACAATGTTGCTTCATTCCCATATTAATGTGTGCACAGCTCCTCTGGGCCACATTCTGTACAGGTTAATTACTTCTGTATTGTTTTGCTCACAGCCGTGAGTGGTGTTTTGGTGTTGGTGTTGGGTTTCAAGTTTGTAAGTTTTCGTTTCTGCACTACTGGGGAAGTTTCTCCCGTTTTATTTCTTCTTTCCGATTCCTGGACCATAAAACCAAGTTATATACATAAAAAAAAAAAAAGAAGAAGAGGTAAAAATGAAAATTACAACCAAAATCCTAATACATATACCCTATGTAGTTAAGTATATATTAGCTAAATTAATATATAATATATATTTTATATACTACAAATTAAATTATAAATAAAATAATTATGCTTATTATTATTATATTATATTTTTTAATAAAACTATTAAATATATATATAAAATGATTATAAAAAATAATTAATAATTACTATAGTTTTATAAAGTACAAAAAATTAACATATAAATAAATACAAAATATAATTAATGTATAATATATATTGTTTATAATACAAATTAAAGTATATTTAATATAATTATACTTCTCTCTCCCTCTCTTTATCTTCCCATGTTTCTCTCTCCCTCTCTCCATCTTTATGTATCTATTTATAATTCTCTATCTTTGTCTATCTCTTTGTCTCTCTCTCCCTCTCCTCCTCTCTCTATATCTCCTTATATCTCTATCTCTGTATCACTCTATCTCACCATCTATATCTCTTTGTATCTCCCTCTCCCTCTTCCTCTTCCTCTATATATCTCCATTTCTTCCTCTCCCCCAATCTTATTTTCTCTCCCTCTCGCCCCCCTTTTCTACTTATCTCTCTCCCTCTCTTCTTCTCTCTCTTTGTCCTCAACCTATCTCTCTCCCTCTCTCCCCCTCTTCTCTATCTCTCCCACCTCTACTTATCTCTCTCCATTTCTCTCCCCCCCTCTCTATCTCTCCCCATCTCTCCCTCCGTCCGTCCGTGCCTCCCTATCCCCCTATATATATATATATATCTATCTCTACCTCTCTCTCCCTTTCTCTTCTCATATATCTTTATATCTCTCTCTTCCCATATATCTCTTTCTCTTTCTACTGTCTTCCTTTCTCCCTCTCTATTTATCTATTTGTAATTCTCTCTATTATATCTCTCTATCTCTCCTCCCTCTCCTTATATCTCTCTATCTGACAATTCAACTGAGGTAATGGATTGAATGTATAATGAATAGTTATATATTCAAATTAGATCTGTCAAGAACAGAAAGGACAATCGTATCATTTGAGTTGCTATTATTTAGGATCCCATTTACTATACTGCCTTGTCAAATGTAGATCTGAATTTCCTCAAGTAGTGTACACTATACCTTATTTGAGAGAATGTGCTTCCCATCCTTACCTTATTTATGGCTGTTTCAGACTCAAACTTTAACTGTGAATTTCTAATTTTTTATAACAAACGAAAGTAACATGCAGTTGAATATTGAAAACTCATCTTACAGATTTAAAAAGCAGTCATGATGCTGATATTCTCAAGTTTCCTGTCCACATTCTAAATAGAAGGATATGATTTGCAAAAAGTCAGACCAAAACTCTCCCTAATTGACCTTCCACAACTCTTCGACGCACCCATTGTACACCAAGATGCCATTGCTAATTTTAAATTAAAAAAAAACTAATTATAAACAGAGGCCTTGGCAAACAAGACGCTGTACAAATTTGACCAGATCCTCTCCCCTAGATGCAGAGAGAAACGCACAAATGAAGGCGGTGACAGGAAAAGACAATAAAATCCATCTTTATTAAAGATAAAATATATATATACACAAAACAAATCTGTGCCATACAGATACTCCACAGATATTCCACGGAACATAAGGGAAAATTAAAGTTCTGACTTATTTCTTAGGGTGCTTCACAATTATAACCGGGCACTTCACATTGTGAGCACAATAATCGCTGACACTCCCCAGAAATGCCCTGCGCATAAACAACACATCTGTCAAAACTCAAACTCCCTACATTGAAAACCATTAAACTCAAGAAATAAATACTTCATTATAATAATCTCAGACCTCTTAATGGCACCGTAGCCACGGCTTCCCATCACCACCAAGTCTGCCCCAACTTTCTCAGCTTCCTCACAAATAACATCCCTCGCATCACCGGCAGCCACTCTACTCTGTAAACACATCTGCAAAACAAAAAATCAAGATTAAAACCCAGACTAGTTGCTACCAATATAATCAAACTGAAAGAAGTGTCGAATTACATACTTCTACGTTTTTTTCAGTGGAAATGTGTTTGGCCTTCTGAAATACGTCTTCAGTGATTCTCTCCTGGTACCTTTGCAAGGACTGCACCATATCATATGTGAATATGTAACCTGACCAGTAACAAAACATCCTTAAAACCAGATTGGGAAATTTAAAAATGAAAAGAAAATTTATGTAATCAGAGTCCGGAATTAGTAATATTTTGATTTTACAGTTCATAATAATTAATGTTCAAAGATTTCTGGATCAATTGTATGCAATTTTTACATCAACATTTTAGATCATACTTTATGATCCATCATCAGATAAAAAACAATAAAAAAAAAATAATCCAAAAATCTTTGAACACTAACAGATAAGTATGATTCGAAAATTGATGTAAAATTGACAAATCTTTGAGCACTAACAGATTGGGGAAGTTAAATACGACGAGAAAATTTATATAATCAGAGCCCGTACCATCAATAGCTGAGTAAACCCTGGGAAGCGGTTGCGCGTGCAGTAGAATAAGGGTGTCCTTGGCCTGAATGCCGAGGAAATCGATAGCCCATGCCAAGGCATACATGCTTTCTTCGCTCTCATCCACTGCCACCATTATTCTTCTTTCTCGAGGATTATCCCCTGTTTCTGCCATTTTTCCCACTAAATGAAATTAATGGCTGATTATCTTCTGATCTTGAAAATTATCACAGTTTCTTCTCCTTTGCAGAATCGCTGACTAAAATCTACTGTGATCGAAACTCTCTCTCCTGGTTTTATAAGCCCGAAGTGATGCCCTGAATGGTGAAGGCTGCAGCCCACTGATTTGGGGGATTTATTTAAAAAATAAATAAAAATAAAAATGGATATATGAGTCCATAGAATTATGAAAACCGTCTGTTCGTAAACAGCAAAATGGTGTCCAAGTCGCGGGAATTCACGTGGTATGAGGTTTTAGGATAAACATTAAACCAACCAGTCTCCATAAGAAATGTCACGTGTCACATCCAAAGAAATGAAAAATATCTAGCTAATATCAAGGCGTGTACAAGTTAAGGCATGTAGTTCCAAAGAGTAGAAATTATCTCATGTCAAAACTTATGGGAGGGTTATTGGTATTTTTTTTAGAAGATTCATAAAAGGAAAAATAATTTTCTTAATTTGACATAAACTAGCAATCGTATTTTGGTGTGTAATGGGTAGGCCGAAAAGGTGTGGAAGGTCAAGTAGGGAAAATTTTGGTTTATTTTTTTATACATTTATGTAGTACATGAGGTAAATTGGTAGGGCATTTAGCAAATGGCGTTTGTGCAACAAAGGTCTTATGGAAAATGTCACATGTCACATCTAAAGAAATGAAAGAAATATCTAGATAATATCAAGGCATGTCCAAGCTAAGGCATGTAGTCCCAAAGAGTTTGAAAATATTGCAGGTCAAACTTTATCCGGAGGTTATTGGTATTTTTTATAAGATTTGTAAAAGGAAAATTAACTCTACTAATTCAATACAAATAATTTATATTAGTGAATATTCTTTTATTAAAGATAAAAGTAACGGTTTTGAAAGGTTCTTATCTTCTTACAAGTCAAAAGAATAGAAACAACAAAAAAATAGTTATATGATAATCTAATAATAACATAAAAACAACAATATAAAATAAAGGAGAGACCCTCATAACAACACCTAAAAGGAAAACAAAAAACAACACTAGACAATCCAACAACCGCCACCAACAATAAATAATTAAAGATGATGATGAGCCATGGTCGCTTACTACTCTTTGCGGAACTCGAGGTATTTCTCCTAAATATCAACATCCTTGTACTTTTGATTATCTCAAGACCTCTAGCATCTAGTCTTGGAATTGAGACTAGCACTCCCTTGAGATAATCATGGGCTAATCTTCTCTTTTAGTAATTTGATATTCTTGGTAGCATTTGAAATTGTGGTTCTACTTAGCTCAATCACTTGTTAATATTAATCTTGATCTTTGTAATATTATTCTTATGAATGACAATCCTATTGTCCTACATGGCCATGTTAGCCTCATAGAAGTTGTTTCCCTCAATGATATTCCATTAATTAGACATGAGCCTCTCAACTTCAACTAGGATGGGCGCCTCCTCATCTAAATTCTTGGCCAAAAGGAAGTTCTTAAGACTCACTTGTTGAATTATAAGTGGATTTGATCATTTTACTATGTGTCACTACTTACAAGTGTACATTGCAACATACCTCTCTATGAGCACAGTAACAATTATGACACCATGACTTCAATAAAGAAAGAGAAAAATTGTATTGTTAGATCGTAGGTCAAGATTGAGGCCAATTCCATCACCCCATAGAGACTTAGACTCCTCACCATGTTACCTTCTAGCAACATTGTTGAACCCTTCCCCTTAAGCTTTTGATTAGGGTGAACACCATAATTTCCTAATAGTCAAAGTCAATTGCCACCTTGGTTCTTTCCTTCTTGTATTTTGATTTGGTTATTCAAGAGATCTCACCCCAAACCAAATTCCCTTCACAATCATCAATAGGGCTAACAAAAAGTAGGGAAGGATCAACCAAGGTCGGGGCCACATTGATAGTCTTTTAATTGAATAAGGATTTATTGAAACCAAGAATTTTTTTTAATTTTTAAGTGGGGGTTAGGCGAGAAAGGAAGAAGGGCTCTTGGTGATAGACACAATAAAGGAGGGTTTAGAGGTAACTGCATGTTTGACAATCAATAGAATTAGGGATTGATGAAGGGTGCAACACCAATTCCTCTTTTGAACTCTAAAATTGAGTACTCAAGGTATGACAAAAAAGGGAAAACCAACCAAATACAAATGATGATTTAAGTGGTTAGCTAGAGTCAAATGAGAATTGTAAATGGATTAAAATATCCTTTTCAAGGTAACATAATCAATGATTTACAAAGTAACTTCATCATAAGGTAACATAGTTCATGATTTACCATGCATGTTTTATTGATCACCAACATCATTACCATTTTCAATCAATATTATGGATTGTATATCCAAAGGTAAAGGCTCATCTTGTTTATCCTTCTCAGATGAGAAGCATGCAAGATCTAACAACTCATTCATTCTTGACATAGTTAGATGTTATGGAGTTGACCAAAACTAATATAGAGTATTATAAAGGGACACAACATCCACTTGTAGGTCCATATAAAATATTTGTAGGTGCAACAAACTCTGAGAACTATTTTGTCTTACATATGAAATATTTTTTCTTTTAGGGATCTTGAGAGACTACTTAATAATAATGTAGCTTGGAACAATCAAGATATATGGGGAAAAAACTAAGACCTCCCCTAGCATTCACCTACCTACCTCGACATTTTGGTGTAAATGATTCAGCCCCATGAAGCAACAAAATGCAAAATATGCTTGTTGGCATGTTTATATTACTCTTAACTAACATTTTTTGCAAGAACACATTCATTTTTGGCATGGTCAAATGGTGTTGATATGAAAAAAAATGAGAGAGGTTACTACGGAGGGACCCCATATCCACCTATAGGTCCATACTAAACATTTGTAGGTACCATAAATTTTGAGATCTAGTTCATTATAGATTGATAACAATTTTCTCTTATGGCTCTTAAGAGACTACCCTATAATAATATCTAGCTTGGAAGCATAAAGATACTAGAGGAATGGACGAAGGACTCCATTAGGATTCTCCCATTGACCCTAATGATTTGGTGTATTCAATTTGGCCCCATGATGCATGGAATGCAAAATATGCTTGTTGGCACATTTACACTACTCTCAAATGATGCTTTTTGCAAGAATACCTTTTTCTTGGTGTAATCAAATAATGTCAATCTAATAAAAACTAAGAGAGCTTATTTTAGAGAGACCTCGTATCCGCATGTAGGTCTAGAAATTAAATCTATAGGTTTCATGAATTGTGAGAGCTACTCCATCATAGATTGAACTTTTTTCTCTTAGGGATCTTAAGAGATTACCCACAATAATGTATCTTGGAAGGATCAAGAGACTTGGGGAACAATCCAAGGCATCTTGTAGAATTCACCTACCTACCCTAACATTTATGCAATTAATTTGGCCCCACGATGCAAAAAATGTAAAATATTGTTGTTGACACATTTAAACTACTCTTAACTAATGCTTTTTGCAAGAATGCATTCATTCTTGGCACAATCAAATGATATCAAGATGAAAAAAATGGGAGATTTTATTGTGGATGAACCCCATATAAACTTGTAGGTTAGACAAAATATTTGTAGGTGCCACAAAGTTTGAGAACTACTCCATCATAGATTTTCATTTTTTTCTCTTAGGGGTCTTAGGAGACTACCCCAAAATAATATAGCCTAGAACAATCAAGAGACTAGGGGGAACAAATCGAGGCCTCCCCTAGCACTCATAAACCCACCCAAATATATTTGCATGGTTTGTTTAGGCCCACAACACATAACACAAAATGTGTATGTTGACATGTTTACATTGCTTTCACCTGACACTTTTTGCAAGAATGCATTTCTTCTTGGCATGGTCAAACTTTAGTGAGATAAAAAAAATTGAGATAGGTTATTATGGAGGGAATCCATATCCACTTATAGGCCTAGATGAAACATTCATATAGGTGCCACAAAATATGAGAACTACTTCTTCATAGATTGATATTTTTTTCTCTTAGGGTTCTTTAGAAATTACCTTGGAATAATTTATCCTAGAAGGATTTGGAAGACTAGGGGAATGAATTGATCCTTCCCTAGAATTCACCCATCCACCCAAATGTATTGGTGTAGTCAATTTGACCCCACAACACTCGTAACACTAAATATTCCTATTTGCATATTTACACTTCTCTTAATTGATGTTTTTATAAGAATGCATTCATTCTTGGCATGGTCAAACTTGGTCAAGATAACAAAGACCGAGATGGTTTATTATGGAAGGACCCAACATCCACCTATAGGTCCAAACAAAACATGTGTAGGTTCCATGAACTCTAGGAACTACCTCATCATAGATTTGAAATACTTTATGATACTAAGAGTTATGTGTTCTACTTTTCTTTGTAATATAAACAACCTCTCAAGTGCTACATTTTGCAGCATTGTAAATTGCCACCGCTAAAAAATTCACACTATGTTTGGCTCCCCTTTAAGTGATTGACCTAATTATGCTTATTAGTTACTCGCTTTATTATCATTTTTGAAAAATCAAATTAAATTTGGGAATTAAACTTAATTATATATTTAACAAACACTTGAAATTCACAATAGGTCTGGCCAAGGGTGCCCTCACCCTTGAATACCCTATTGTAAATTAAAAAAAGGGATCCTAGATATAACTAGAAGATTAACTAGGATTAACTCTTTTTCTTTGACTCCACATTCAAACACAAACCAACTAGGGTTTGATGATTGGCTAGCTGCCACAAGGGAGAGCCAAATTTCTAGGTTTTAGTTCTTTTAAGTTGTAAAGAGGAGAAATTTGATGTGTGCTTTAATAAGCCTATTTGACATAAACCCTAGATCTGAAAATATAATTTATTGCACATATGAAATTGAAAATTGATAGAACATACACAAATCTGGAAAATAGTGACAGAGAGGAACTCATTCTTAAAAATTGAGCTTGAATTTTTGGGTTGAGAGATCCCTTGAACAAATATGCTTCTTTTTAGGGTTTGCAAACTTCAAATGGTATGTCATAATTTGCTATGTGTTTTCCTATAGCCTTTTGTTGATGAAAATTATGGATTTGACTTGCACACATGAAAAGAGGGAGAAAGGTTGTGCTATATAGGGGCATGCCTAAGTCAAACCCCATTTTGGTGTTTCCACCTCCACAAATAACAAATGATGATGATAGAGAGGGCTTACCCTAGGTCAGGTAGAGGGAAAATAAACAATAATTGAATTTAATGACAAATGCAAATAGATAATGTTACCTTGGGTATGAAATATCTATCAAAGTGATGTTCACACCATAAGTTGCCACAAAATTGGATTGATGGATGCTTGAATTGCTTGATGACCTAAAAGAGCTTAGTTCACAAAACACAATAGAATTTTGTAGCTAAAATGTAGAGGATAACTCATATCAATCTTCATAAGAGCATGATAACTTGCATGTTTGATAATAATAGCTTCTTGTTCATAATGCTTCCTAATGTTCAAATGAGAAGAAAAAAATGTTTATATATGTGCATCCCAATTGATATTTTTGATTATAGGTCGACTTGGGATCCTTTTTAATTCTCCAAGTACCAACACCAAAGAATTAATTTTGAAATAGGTCACCTTTAAGGTCAAGGACACCCTCACCCTTGATTGGGTACTTTAGGACCACATTTATTGGGATGTTGAGGATTTTAATATATTTTCCCAATATAGCCCTGAAATGAATAAATTATTGATATAATTAAGTCCATAGGAAAAATAGGGTGTCAATATAGTGTGAAATTTTCAGGGTGGGGTCAACAATTTACGATGCTACACCTATTTTGGCCCAAATTTAAATATTTTATTGTCGACATTTAATATGTTTTCAAATTTAGATTCGTTTGTTGGCCTTTCAAAATAATTATTATAGGAAATGTTGAAATGCATATAAATACAAGTCTTTTTCATCATTTTAAGATCTACTTGCAATTTGAATATCAATTGAGCATCCCAAAAAGCAATCAAGGCAATTCAAGAGTAGAATAAAAGCAATACTTTTACAATACTTTCACCAGTTAAGATCATGTTAGTAATGCATCTTCAAATCCATGATGTGTGAAGTGACCTCAGCCCATCAAGGAATGCAAATTTGAATGGTAAATTTTAAGATGATGATTTATCATTTGTTTTTATCCATTTTCCTCTACCTGACCTAGGGTAGGCACTCTTTATCCAACATCATCATAGCCATTGTGGAGGTGTAAACACCAAAATGGGGTTTGACTTAGCTAATCCCCTATATGAAACAACACTTCCTCTCCTCTCTTTCTCGCAAGTTGTAGATCTAAAGTGGACTTTTGTAAATTGAAGACCTTAAATCAAGATCAAGCATACAAGCACCTTCCTTCATCAAATTAGAGTAAGATCAATTGTTTGTTGATTGATAAAGTTTTCAAAGCTAACTCTGACATGTAAGTACCTATAGACTGTGATGATCATGTGGAGGTCTCAAAATCTAGAAAGACCTATTTTTTAGTTAGGGGTGATCTGACCCCTATCCAACCAATTTGGATCCAAAATTGAATGCTAGGTTCCTCAATTTCTACTCTATGCTTTTCTACTTTATGTTTTTGTTTATTAGTTCATTTTTTTGAATTAGTGACAGTTTGTTGTACTTGCATAGTTGACCTAGTTTGCAATCTTAAATCGCACACAAATCACATCAATTCACATTATTTCATCCCAAATCACAAAAGGGGACCAAAACCCTAATCAACCATTCTAGCTCTTCCTTAAGGATAGTAGCCAAGTGGTTTATTTTGATCATTTTTGTGTCTCCTGAATGTTAACAAAGTTTAAAAGTGTGATATAGGTTAGTATTAGCCCTAGATCCATTTTCAACATCACACATTTCAATATAAAATAATGAATTAACGAACATATACCTAATAAAAGTGATTTATTTATTTTATCATGGGCAGATTGGAAATGGACTAAGGAAGCTATAATTCTAATTTGGAAAAAAATTAACCTAATTTGGACCTATTTTGAGCAAGTGGAACCCAACTAGAAGGTCAACAAGGTGGCCAAAGTGAAGGAAACAATTAGGTGGGTAACCAAGTTGGAGGCCTTGCAAATGGTAGATACCTTAGTAGTGCTACATGACATGAATCATTACGTTTTAACATAAATTAATAAGTTGAATAAATTATACCTTATAAAAGTAATATTTTTTTTAATCATGGGTGGATTGGAAAAGGACTAAGGAAGCTATATTTTTATTTGGAAAAATTATAACAAGATTGGGGTCTATTTTGAGTAAGTGGAAACCAACTAGAAGGCCAACTAGGTGGCCAAAGTGAAGGGAACAATTAGGTGAGTAAAAAAAATGGAGGCCTTGCAAATACTAAAGAAGTTAATAGTGCCATATAACGTGAAGTGTTCCATTTGAACATAAATTAATAAGTTGAAGAACTTATACCTAATAAAAGTGATTTTTTTTTTATCATGGGTGGATTGGAAATGAAAGAAGAAAGATAAAAAGGGTTAGGGATCCACTCAATCACTCAAACAAAAATATTATCTTTGCTTCAAGAATATAAAATTATCTACTAATAAAACCAACCACAAGAAGATGGAAGCTTTTTTTGGCATCACTAACCTACATTTTAAGAATTCAATAACATGATCTAATAAAAGTCATATATTACAAAGAACATGGCAACCTAAAATTAAATAAATTAAAAAGAACAAAGTATACATACAAACTATGTATATCCTTTGAGTCACCCAACCAATTCAATCTAACGAACCATGTTGATCTTTTCTACTCTTTATTGTGTCAAGCATTTCCTCGTGGCTAGACTCATGAGCTTTACACAATTTCTTATTTCATTGGTCTACCCTCATATTTGATCAATTGAACATTTTATGCCACAACAAGGTTAGAATAATGAAAAATCTTCCTATGTGTGTCAAATTTGAACAAAAACACATTAAAATTATTCATTGGGCACCTTCTAAGACATGTTTTAGTAACAACCTCTGATCCTACAGGATACTCAATATCTTCTCCATCTAATATGATAGGGGAACCTAGTTGTCTTACCTCAACACAACTATAAACATAATAATATGTTTTGCTTCATTTTCTTCATTTACAATAGTTGCATAAACATGTCTTGCATTGAATTGTGCATTTAATAAGATGAATTAAGTAAATGATTTCTATGCTTATAATGAGAGGTCATGTAAAAAGATGCACCCAAATCTATCAGCCATGTGCATCTTCCAATGTATGTATTTCTAAGGCTATGACAACATAATCTACATCATCTTGAGAGGATTTTTCTGAGTTAGAATTAGAGATATTTTTATTTTTCTTCTTCTCCTCCTCCTTGCAATCCTTGTGAAAATGACCATATTTTCCATAGTTCAAACATTTTTCCTTAGAATTTCAAAGAGACTTAGATCTCCTCAAGGATTTGGATTTTGACTTATTTTCCTTCTTCTTGCCTTTTTCCTTCAATCTACAATGAACAACAAGGGAATCCTTAGACATTTCAAAATATTTTCTCCACATCTTTTTAGAAAGTAATGACACAACCACTTCATCCATCTTGAAGGTGGTAGTGGTTCTCCCAATGGCCATGACAAGGTGATCCCATGATATTGGAAAAGAAAAGAATAGTGTCATACAAAGATCCTCATCATCCATCTTCACACCAATAGAACCCATTTGGGCAACAAACATGTTAAAGGCATTCATGTGATCAACCATATATCCTCCTTCTTCCATCCTCAAAGAATATAGCTTATTTCTCAAGAATAAATTATTTGCTAGGGATTTAGCCTGATAAATTTATCTAAGATTCTTCCAAAGCTCATCACAATCTTCTCTTCATGGAAATTCAAAAGAACAGAGTCTACCAAACTATGTCTTATCAAAGCCATGGATTTTCAATCCAATAGATCCTAGTCTTCTTGAATCATGTTGGTAAGTTTGGTATTGGATATTGCAACCCATAGATCTCTATCTATGAGAACATCCTCCATTTTAAGTTTCCACAACTCAAAATTGCCACTATTAAAATTCTCCATACTGATTCTTTCAGATGTGGTCACCATATTTTTCCTACAACAAGGTCACAAAAATTCTCTACACAAATATCCCGCTCAAACAAAGATCGGTTCAAAAAGCCCTCTACCCAACAATGGGATCAAAATTGGCTAGGATTTGATAGCAATTGAAAGGAAGACGAGTAAGAATAAACAATTTCCTACACCAATCTAAGTAGGGGAGATAGTGCAAAAATTTATTTTCAAACCCTCAATAGTTACATATTAAGATGCACATTCAGATTATAATATTAAACATGCAAAACAATAACAAACCATTACACAATGTTGACATGGGGAAAACCATTTTGGGAGAAAAACACCACTCCAAAAGAACAACCCTTTTTATTATTAGTATTTAAATAGAGTTTACAATATAGTCATAGAGCTAAGATCATTAATATGAGTCTTCAACAACGACAAGGTTTCTAGAATGAATCTAGTAGAATAATAGTACTTGTAAATATCAACCTATTCTAAAATGCACAAGTACCAAATAAATATTACAATGCAAGAAGATCAGATGGACACCTAGGATTGTCACATGACAAGAATCCAATGCCTACATTCTTTTCTTTGAGTTTTCTTGATATGCACAACAACAACCTTGCATGAAGTGCACTATCATAATTGAGAGCCACATAATTTTACTTTTCCATTTCTAAAGCCTTCCTCCTCATGTATAGGAACCCATAAACATGCAATGTGCATGTATTCATGAAAACACCTTGCAAAGTTAGGCACCTTCATCACATGGGTCCCACTTGTCATAGTTTGTCATAGACGAATCTTCCACTTGTCATAATCAGTCATAAATTAATTTGTCAGAAGATCTTGTCATAATTTGTCATATGAACTCTTACAACATGAAAAATTCCACCAAATTAGCCTCCAATGGGGTCCATCAAGGGGTATGTCTACTTCCACAAATGTGCTTCACATGTCATCCTAGTCACTCCCATGTAGGATGTCACCTCAACTAGTAGGTACCACAAAATGACTTGAAATAGTAGGCATAACAATAAGGCATAAAATGAATAATAGAAAAACTAATTAAATGGTAAGACTTGCAAAGGTTGAGATATCCTAATCCCAATAGAAAGAACCCTATTTTGTACACAACCACCATGTAGTATTTAGCAAAGAATATTGAAGCATTAACCTAGCCTAGAGGAATGAACTTGCATGGCTACCTCTCACATTTCAACCTCTTCTCTTATGGTTTCCTATTCATATTGGTGAGGAAGCATGATTTTCATGGCACATGATGAAGATACCATATGGGAGCGCATAGAGGGCCAAAAAAATTCTATCTAAAGAAATGCATAGGATTAATTGGTCCATTTTACTCTTGGAATGTTGCCCTAATGTATAATGAGGGACCATGACTGCTTGGGGACAAACAAATCGCTAAGATGGGGGTGTTGATAGGTCTCATGATTCTCCCTATTTATTGCTTGTTTCTTGTTTAAAAAATATTTCCAAAGAAATTCATGTTGCATACTCAAGACTTTTTATTAATATTTTGTAAAAGAACTATGTTTTTTTATCAGTTAAAGTGGTTGTGGAGGGCCACACCCTTTTTATTAATAGAAAAAAAGTTACAAAAACTAGCTCCAGAGGAGGGCCAAAGTTATAACCCGAGGATTACATTGATCCAAATGTTGACTTCAGAGAAGCACCACAATTCTCCAAAGCATAATGATCAAACCCATACGTGAATAAGCACAGTACTAAAAAGAACCAAATGAGGTCTCAATGGGATCGCCTCCCGACAAATATCTATGTTCCTACAATAAGCTCCCAGAAGTTCAATAGGAGCTAGAAAAATAGAAACCCCATGAATGGGAGACAAGTGAAAGACATGGTTAACCACTTATAACACTAACATAAAAACTAGTAGTAAGAGTTGGCTCTGCATTTTGTGTGGGAGTGAAGTTTTTGATTGAGGAAAAAATAAGTTTTGAAGGGACCCAAAACCCTTTACAATAAAAAAACAAGGCTGCAAAAAAAACAACATGTAGCCAACCCCCAAACTAGACCATCAAGATTCACATTTAGAACTGCTCTTGTGGGAGCGGAGAGTCATATCAAAAGAAGGCCGCGAAAATTTAGATTTTTTGCCATTAACAGTAATCTAGCCTTCTTCCATTTGAGAGTGAGGTTGCATGTTGAAAATTACCTCATTTTCTTTCTTTTCCTTTGCACCACTGTCCAATTTTCCTCTAAAGCCCCAACCATCTTACCCTCATCTAAATTTTCTGAGTAATTATTCCTATCCGTAGGAAACATAATTACTAAGCTCTCTACCTGATCTTCCATCTTTGCATTTGAATTTATTTCCCTTGCATCCTTGATGCTGTCCATCC
This sequence comes from Sequoiadendron giganteum, assembly GCA_007115665.2. Taxonomy (NCBI): domain Eukaryota; kingdom Viridiplantae; phylum Streptophyta; class Pinopsida; order Cupressales; family Cupressaceae; genus Sequoiadendron; species Sequoiadendron giganteum. Next base: position 45,016,435 of record CM021103.1, on the reverse strand, counting down.
ACATCATATAGGGGCCCTCCATGATCCTCAGTTTGGTCGGAGATTTAATTAGTGATTCCTTTCGATTGTTGTCCTCAATAGGTTTCTTCTGGGCAGCAAGGGATTTATCTTCTTGACATGAAACTACTTTTTCCACCGAGTAATGATGGGGAGAAACATCTTTCCACCATGTAATCTGGATATCATTTTTTGTTTAAAACATTAGGATGCAATATGACCGGTATTGAAATACCTTCAATAAAAAAAGAGAATACCCTCATAATCCATACTCCGAATCCAACACCCATTTGTAGTATTGAAGTAAATATCAACTGAAAGATCTTTTGTGAGATCAATACCCACCAAAATGCATGCATATGTGATGTGCAGATCATCTTTTGGCCCTCCATCAACCCACATAAGTTTTCTTAACGAGTTTCCAATAGCTACAAAACAAGAGTCAAACCAAAATTGTAATGGAAGATTCAAAAATCTTACCCAAATTGGGGTAGCTGAGAAAGATTCACAAGCAGGGTTGAATGCACGGTGCCAGGGTTTTAGCATCAGTAAATACTGCTCGCAGTTCCATAGATAATCACATAAAACTGTGTGATGATCTTGAATATTATCAAAGACCACCATGAAGAACCCTCCCGCACAGGGGTATTTTTGAAGATCGTCAACCAAAATGGGTTGCCAAGTCTCTGATATTCATTTGTGTAACTTGGAAAGGCTTAGCCAAAATCCTCTGAATCTACCAATTAAACCCTACTTGGCAAAAAAAATCTTCATTTTCAGACACTTCTTGCAATATTTCCTCATCAAAAACTATTTTCGAAGAGATATTGGCAGATTCGAAAGGTCGATTCGCATGAAGATGCCCAAAATCCTTCACACGGGTGTCTGTTTCTTCCTTTAGATCTACCATTGATTCCCTCCCTTTTGTCACATAGTGGTCATCCATGATTTATGTTATCCTTTGCATGGGAATGAATCCGTTGCCCACCAAATTGCCCTTCAGAAGCTCTACGCCCATTGTCATCGCTGCATACCCTTGGCGCAGGAGCAAGAGCATTTTGCAAAGGCGACATTGCGGAAGTCTAATTATTTAAATATTATTATATATTAAAAATTATAAAATAACTATGTTAAATGTATAATGTTTTAATGAATGTTTATGTGTTAAAACAATTATTTTCAATATATATATTATGGCATGTTATTCTAATAATAGTTATTTGAGAGTAAATATTTTCTAGAAGCTAATTTCTACCTACAACAATATATATATTATGGCATGTTATTCTAATAATAGTTATTTGAGAGTAAATATTTTCTAAAGCTAATTTCTACCTACAATAATTATAGAAGATAACATGTATGAAAGGCTATAGTGGACCTATAGCCAATGCTACAAGTGCTTGCAACCAGGATCATGATTGATGACAATTGTTCAGTGGTAGAAATTCCTCTAGATGAATCTCCTCAAAGCAAGGAAGAATGTTCAATAAGTGACAAATATAATGTCAATTTTCTAGCAAGGATCGTGCAAGGATTAAATGGACTACGACATTTATCTTTATTCTTCCAAACAATATTTATTTTCCTATGCATAAATTGGAATGTTCTAGGAGTATTCTTCTTCATAATCGATTAAACTTAGTTTCTTATTTGCATTTATATTTCCAAAAATAAGAAATTCCTCCTCCAATATAGTATGGAGCAAGTAGACAAATATAGATTAGTCATTAAGAACAAATGTGTAGAATTAAGAGTTTGTGTATATATTTTGGGTGATTAAACTTATCTAGATATAAATTTTCTACAAGCTTGTATTAGATTTTGAAGTAGATAATTCAAAGACAACTTTACCATATCAATTGATTTCTACGTTATGAGTCATAAGAGGATGTGATTTAATTAGTAGTCGTGAAGAAGAAGAAAGGGGCACAATTGACCCAAGCAAGGGCCCACTTGATGTGTTCGAACTACAATTGAGCTTTCATTTTGCTAATTTAATTATTTTCATATTTAGATTTTCTTTCCATAATTGGTTTACTATCATTAATAATGTAAGTTAATTTGGTTGTGGCATTTGTAGCAAACCTGTATCAATTGTTAAATAGCTCCCATTTAATTAAAAAGTTTATAGAACATATTTTCGTCTATTTCTTTTAATTTGAAAAGTTTAGAATTGCTATACACAACTTCTTGATTCAATCCCCGAAATCATATTGCCATACATATATAAAGAATATGTCCTTGAGTTGATAAGATAAATGTAATACATCATAGTTCAATAGGCTGCTTAATATGCGATAGGGATGTTGAGTTGCATGCAAGCATTAGCTACATCAAGTTTATTTACAATTGATGGCACTTGACAATGTTCAAGTGATATTATAAGTTTACCAATTGATCAAGGCCATGGAGCCAAAATATATTCATGTCATCCACATAACACTTCAACCATTTCAGTTTAAGGGGGAATGAGTTAACAACTAGATCTTCAAAATGTTCCATGCAAAGGTTAGAAATGATAGGAGTAAGTGGGGATCCCATGATGGCTCCATCAAATTGCTCATAAACTATGCCTTGGAAGGTAAATAATGTGGATTTAAGACAAAGATCAACGAGGGAAACAATCTCCCCATTGGTCTTGCATCTAACTAACTCAACTGAGTCAGTCATAGGGGCTTTAGTAGAGAGGGACACCACACCAAAGTTTACTAAAATGTCGTTATCATCAACCATCTTGTCTTTGATTAAATCGTCAAAATGGATAGTCTTTGACGAAGAAAGAAGAATTCCCAATTAAAAGAGCAATCAACTTACCTAGATAGGTGGTAGCTTTGTAAGTTGGGGAGTTAGTGGTGTCAACAATTGACCTAAGAGGAATGTTGGTTTTATGAATTTTTGATGCACCATATATGTGTAGGGTGATTTCATTATTAGACAAGAGCTATTTTTATATACTAAAGAGTTATTTTATAGTTTTTTTCTTTAATATATGTTAACTTTTCTTTTTTTCTTTTCTTTTTTATGTATGCAGTCACAAGTTAATGCTCCATACCTTACTACCACTATAGAATGCCTCGTAGCATAATTAAATATATACAATACTTTAAGACCTCTTGTTCACTTATTGTATAATTGAAACACATGAATATGAACTTATGGCTTCACCATCAAATTGAAATAACGAATAGAGACTAGATTTTTGAATGCTTTCTTTATTGACTTTAGACAGAAGTAATTTAAAAAAAAAAACCTAATATTTCTGCACCTAATGATGCCAGGCTTTATTTAAATCCTTTACAATAAACTGAAATCAACCTAGCTGGTTTTATTTAGAGTTACAGTCATATGTAAAAAGCCTCCATTATCTTTCAACGATTGACATCCATGAGTAAGCCAAAACCTTCCACACTAATTAAATCTCCTTGACCATCTAGTCTTCCAGTTTCATTACACATCTCAGGCCCTCTCCTTGCACCATGTAATCAAACGCCTTGTTGATCTCAGCAAAGGAGATTTCATGAGTAATGAACTTCTCCAGCTCAAGCTCCTGCAAAAAAACAGGTGTAAGGTAGGTTGGAATTAGAAACAGGTGAACAAATTATATAGAAAGGTGTTTGTAGGCCTGTTAACAGAAAGTTCTATAAAATCATTAGGGAGTAAACAAATTTTTACCTTACTCAGATACTTTTCCACTAGACCTGGCAGATCCGTCTTGGGCTTGTAGTTCCCAAAGAAAGTTCCTTTTAATGTTCTCTCACTGAGGAAGTTGAGAGGACTAGTTGTGAAAGCTGCCTCTGAATGAGGCACTCCTACTAATACTGCCACGCCCCACCCCTTCAATAATAAAACAAAGATTAATTCCAGTCAGTCAGTGCAGCATTTAAGCATATGCAAACAGAAGAGTTTAAACAGTCCCACTACTTCTCTGTTTTAATGGAAAAAGGGAGCATTTTGGTTATATATGGGAGGAGTATATACATCGTGAACACATTCAAACGCCTGGATCATTGCATTAATATTCCCTGTGCATTCCACACTGTAGTCTACTCCTCCATCAGTTCTTTCTGCAATTACCTGAACAAAAAAGAGAAATCCATTAGTATTTTTGCATTTAGACATAACAAAAGAACAAGTTCCATACAACCCATACAACAGTGGAAAAGCATAATAGATCAGATTATAACATTATACAAAAAAATTTGACTGAAGGTCATATGATATGCCATTAAAACAGGTTGAAGCATAAGCTATACGAACCTGTTGAACAGGTTTGTGATGGTCTTTTGGGTTGATATACTCTGTTACACCAAACTCTTTTGCTGAAAAGAAAAAGAAAAGCAAAACTTTACAATATAGATAAAAATATTATTTCTTAACTAAACCATGTTTCAATGTTTTTAAGGAAAGCAGGGGCATATTGTGGTCTGCTTTAGGAAATTCACTGTCAACAATTCACAGTTGGAAAATTCATCATGGGAAAATTCACCGTTATGACAAATTCACCTCATGGAAAATTCACCGCCAGCAATTTATGACGGTGAATTTTCCATAAGATGAATTTGTTATTGTGGAATTGCTGACGGTGAATTTTCCATGAGATAAATTTGTCATAACGGTGAATTTTCCATAAAATGAAATTGTCATGATGGTAAATTTTCTCTCGTTGAATTTGCCTAAGCCATTACAATCAACTTACCGGTTGTTTATTGGAAACCAGTCCAATATAAACAACCAACACATCGATCACAATGTACCTGCGGTTTAATCCTTTTCAAAATCAATGCACTTAGTACCTTTTTCAAATCTTTCAGGGATTAAATCGATGCCTATAATCCGGCCAGCTCCAGCGATTCTTGCTCCTTCAGCAGCCTTAAAGAAAACATAATTTAACACTCTGAGTTGAGATTTTTCAATCTATCACAGTACTCTGTATATTACATATCTATAATCCACCCAAAAATCTATTTTCAGCCCTAATCAATTAATTCTTACCGCAAGCCCAACACCTCCAAGACCAAATATTGCTACGGTTGAACCCTTCTTAGGTTTGGCCACATTCAATGTAGCTCCCATCCCTGATTTCACATAGGCATTTAAGTACATCGATAATAAACATTGGCCAATACCCACAATATTTGTTATATCAATTGATTATTAGTGTTAACTGACCTGTGGAGACACCGCAGCTCAGAATACAGGTTTTGCTGAGTGAAGCTGCAGGATTTATTTTGGCAACACAGCCAACGTGTGCAACGGTGTATTCACTGAATGTGGATGTCCCCAGGAAGTGGTAAATGGGTTGTCCCCTGATAGAGAACCTCGACTTCCCATCACTAATCATAACCCCTCGGTCTGTGTTAATCCTTAGCAGATCACACATATTGCTTTCTTCTGATTTGCAATGCCTGCAATCTCCGCATTCCCCTGTAAATACAGGCAGTACATGATCACCTTCCTTCATATCAGTTACCCCTTCTCCCACACTTTCTACCACTCTGCATCCACAATTGCCAACAGAGTAAGTAATCTGTTTTACTAAGTTCAACTCACCCAATTAATTAAGTACTACTATCTAATTCACACCACACTTGGGTTGGACAGTTCTACTTAACAGAAGAGCCTAAACAGTCAGCATGTTCTGGTCAGATGTAGTAATCTATTTTGTTCTAGAAATAGATTTGATAAAAAGGAAAGGGAGCATACCCAGCTGCTTCATGTCCAAAGATGCGTGGAAACATAGGAGTTTGGCCCTGCAATATAGGAGGAACACCATTTAGATTTGGAAGAAAGAAACTATTAGTATTAGCTTCTTGATAGTTAATGGAGGTACTGACCTTTGCTTGCCAGAAAACAAGGTCTGTGCGACACAAGGAAGTGTAACAGATTTTGATCCTCACTTCCATTGCCTGCGGAGGTGCGACTTGCACTTGTTCAATCTTAAGGGGCTCCCCTGCTGCCCATGCCACGGCAGCTGCTCACAGAACAGATAAAACTTAAGTACTCAAATATAATTGACAATGACACCAAGATACAATTCCTCAAATCCTTAATCCAGGATTAAGTTCCATTTCAAATGACTGTTTCATATCACACACAATCTATAATCAATTAATACCAACATCTATTTAACTCAGTTTCATCCATTACAAAAATTTAACAAAATGGAATGGAAAGAGGAGCTTCCAACTTACCCTTGCATGTAATAACCCGACCTGCAGTAGCGCTTGGCATTTTTGTTGTTAGATCTCCTTTGCACAAATGTAATGAATATAAAAGTGAATTGAATTTTAGTAAAGGTAGCCTCCCTTATATAGGCAATGGTTTGCTAGTCACAGGCATTTATCAGCGCGTGCAGGAGAAAAAATGGCAGCGGGTAGAGCCCACAAGGAAAAACTTGGTTTGCTCTGGTTTTGATTTGTAAAATTCCAAACAATGCGCGACTTGGGGTGGATAATGGTTGGAGTTAAAATATAAGATAAACAGCGGAATAGTGAAATACTGTCACATGGTTTTGGCAAATCCGGGGGACGGTTGAATTGACTGATTGCAAAACTCTCTAGAATTACTAAATTCTATCCGACAATGAGGTGGCAATTTGAATATTACTATTGACCCACCAAGCGCGGACTACTAAACACGTAAGAGGTATTGAACATGCAATTCCGTTCCAACAGTTTTGGAATAAATCGATACCATTCTTACAGTTTTGTTTTTTTCGGTTTTATATTTATTTTGGTGGAATGTCCCAAATGTGAAGATATATTGATAAGTAACATAATTTTTATTAGATTTGGTCAATCATCTATCTATTCTTATTTATTTTGTTTACATTTATTTTCTACTTCTATCATTTATTTCTTCTTATCTTATTCACATTTACATTTCAATTTATTTGTACTATGCTTCAACATTACTATTTTATTCATGAAGTACATTTGTATTCTATGAATCAATCCTAATGCTTACAAGAATGGATTCAAAATTCAAACATTCAAATTCAAATTCCAACTTTTCTATTCCTTACTAATAAATTTTATGGATAAACTTAACATGTGTTTGTGTGACATATTGTTATGCCATGATTGTTATATTCATTATAAATAATTTTAATAAAGTTTTTTGCTTTTATTTTTGTAATTCCTACATGACCAAAGGTTTAGCCTTAGATCTTATTTTACCATTTAAATTAGGGTTTCAAGTCTAATTTTCTAATTAAAATATCTTATGTCATATTTGCTTAGAGGTTGAATCACTTTCATCTGTGCTTCATTAATCATGTTCTTTTCTTAAGATTTTGTGATATATTGTGTGAATTTGTTTTTACCCACCCTAAACAACCTTATTTCTCCCTAGGGTCTGTATTTGTTGATTTTTTTGAGATCTAATCATTCACTAATTTCTCTAATTTTATTTTAAATTTGACATATTTTATATCCGTTTAATCATAGGATTTAATCCTTTCATTACCTTCATACATAATACATAACACCCACCCACCCTTAGACTGTGTTATTGTTTATCATTCAATCCTCATAGGTTATGTCCTCCTATTGATTTTCATATACAGTTATTTTAAAATACATTTCTATCATTTATGACATGCACAATCATTCGGTACTTGATGTATTTATACCCATTTTTTCTATGGGTAAGGATTCATTGTCCATAGAAGTGTTATTCTATCATATAAATGATTACCCCATGCGAACACTTATTTCTTGTCATTGCCTAATATTATTCTAACCTTTTCTAATTTTATCATTTCTTAGTCCCTTTTTAATTCCCCCTTTCTATTTTCCATCATTAATAAATTAAATAGTCTAAAATAATTAAATAAATTTATTTCTATTATCCATTGATCCTCCACAAATGAATAATTAAAATCTAAATATTCTATTGTAACCTCCCTTATTATTATCATCTATTTTTATCTGAACACAACCATTTAGGTAAAAAAATAACCACTATAATTTATCCTCATCCAGTAATGAGCCTCCATAACTCCTCTTGACTATTCTTAGTCAACAAGGATTCTCCACTCCTCACACTCGATCTCAATCATCTATTTGAGATTGAATCCTCACCATTCATGTTCTCACCCAAAATCATATAAATCAACCCTTATCCTTCATCCTTCCACATACTCAAATGGTCAATTCTAGATATATGCTACCAATTTGATCAACCTACATTCCTAGAGCATAGAGCACATCAAAAAATTATGAAAGAACTTGGTGTATTTTAGTTTCAATTCATATTTTCTTTTTATGTCCATTTTCTCTATCTCAAGTTTGAACTTTTATTTGGGATTTTGGGTTTCATTTTCAAATCTAATTCAATTCTTATCTCATATAGGGGGTCCACATCTTTAGCACACCTAGTGTGACATCCAACAATCATTTCCTTGTTTCCATTCACCTCTTTTTGAGAGTTACTAGCAAAATTTGTAAGACTCACATTGTTTGGTAGTGATGCAATCTACTAATGTAATACAAAGCATTTTGATAATGGTTATGTTGAAAGTCCACATATAAGATACTTTTGGATTATCTATCATTACTCTTTAAATAATATAATGGTATTATGTTAGGATTAATACGAGTTATGATTGATATTGTTGACACCTAAAATTATCCATAATCGATCATACTTGACTTTACTCCATTCTAGCCATTAATTAAATAAATAATCACTGATTAATTAATTAATTCATCCTTTATCCCTTACCCTTAATTAAATAAATTTATATTTATTATTTATTTAACTAAGTTGAACCTTTCACCTTTATCCCTCACTTTTAATTTAATAGATTTATATTTATTCAATTAAGTCTAAACTTATCCCCCAAAATTCTCCAATTAAATCAATTATTTAGCACCTAATTAATTAATTGATTCAGGCTAATTAACCTTCATTACCATTTTCTCTAATATTTATTTCCACCTCACTCTCAATCCTTTTTCATTCAATCCTATCCATTGAATCCATTTACATGGATCAAGATCTAAAGTTGCCATCACTTGAAAAGTGTCCTAACCTACCTACCACACCCCTTTCTCACACACGTAAATCCACCCTTCTCTTACACATGTCATAAAATAGCCATCCTGTTGGACTAATTGCCAACATCTCCCTTTAGATTTGGGAGATGGGCTAACTATCTCCCATGGATCTATTTAGCTCTAGTATTTGTATTGAGCATTAACATGTCGATCTTTTGGCATAACAACAAACGTGTTCCAACAAATGGTATCAAAGTTGTGGTCACAAGTTCGAATCCCCTTAGGTAACGTTGAGGGGGGGATTGTTGGACTAATCACCAATGTCTCCCTTCAGATTCAGGACATAGACTAACCACCTCTTGTGGATTCATTTATCTCTAGAATTTGTATCAAGCGTTAACATGCCAAACTTTTGGCGCAATGATAAACATGTTCCAACACACTCTACCTCTTACACATTAGGTATCCACCCTATCTCTCTCACTTTTCACTTTCATGAGTCTCCCTATGTGTGTTCACATATGTGAATCCACCCTACCTCTTACACATGTCATAATATAGCCATCCTACCTATTACACATAAGGTATACACCCCATCTCTCTCACTTGTCTCTTTCATGAGCCTCCCTATGTGTGCTCTCACATGTGTGAGCAATGTGAGCATGCATAACACTCTTCCCATGACACATGTTACTTTCCCAAAGCTCCCTTCTTGTGACACTTCTCAAAAGGCTAATCCCTCAATCCTCTCACTCAATATCATCCCTCCATCTCACATTGCATCTTGAACCTTCATTTTCACCATCAAGAGTCTATAAATGAAGGCCTTTTATCTCATTTTTATCATCTTCTATCATCCTAACCACATGTTTTCATATCTTCTATCCTATCTACATTCATCATAACATCATGTTGTTGCCATAAGAAACCACATTCCACTATCTATCACACATCAATAAGAGAAAATCAAGTGGAGCAATGGTTACACTTCACTTTGGATCAATCCAAGGAGTAAGGTCATTAAGGTAAAAATATTTGGTTTATGCTTTGTCTTTGTGTTATTTGGGTAAATGCAAGAAGATGAGTTCACTTCTAGTGGAAGTTTTAGACTTAGAAAAATCCCAAAATCGAGCAAAATGAAATGAGATCTCTTTATCTAGCAAACGAGATCACGTTATTTAGCAAACATGATCCTATTTCACTTTAGGACCCTGAGCCAAGAATGGGGTATTGTTTTGTAGAAATGGGATCCCGTTCTAAAATGGGATACCATTTCATAAAGGCTTAAAATTTTCCAAAACCAAACGGGATCCCATTTAGTAACGGGATCCCGTTTCTAGATGGGATCTTGTTTCTATTGATTTCAATTTTTGGCCCGGTTTTCGCTAAGGGTTTCGGGTCAGAAAAAATTCTTAGGGAGTTGACCCTTAGCTTGTGACCTACTTTGACCTGCAACTTGAAGGTCATGTTAGTGTTAGTAGAAAAGAGTGACTTTGGACATATGTCTGAAGATGTTTTTTATAGAATTTTTTGACGAAATTAAAACCCATTATAGATGAGATTGTGTGGATTCCAAATATGTATTTTTTTTACAATTTTTATTATTTGTTCCATTTTTCAAATAATTTTTGATGATACTGGTCCATAAACTTGAAATATCAGGCCTTTTTAGTATTTTAACAACTTTTTTTATTAAAATATTTTTTTGAAAAATAAATTATATGTGCACATTCTTTAGACAATTCTTTTCAATTTGATTTTTTAAAAATTATTTTAGGCCATATTATGCATGACGTACATGAGGAAGTTTCAAAACAACAATTATGGCCAATAAAAAATTAATGAAAAAATATTATCTTTTTTTTACAAAAAATATCGTGCACATTCTTCAGTGTGTTATAGATCTTTTCCCAAAAGGATTCAGAAAATACAAATTTTTAGGTCAAAATATGGATGGTGTACACGTGCATGGTATGGTAAAAAAAAGTCTTTTAAATAGTGATTTTTAGACATGTCTATTAAAAATCAATTTGTATCATCTGGGTATTAAAATAAATTACATATTTGGAAACTAGATTCAAATATTTCATATTATTGACTTTTTTTAAGATTCAATCTTTAAGTGCTTCAAATTTTTAGGTCAAACGAGACAAATTCTAAAAATAAGGGAAAACACTTCCATTTTTTGACCAAAAAGTGGACTCAACTTCTTACTTTCATATATAATGGTTGTGTTAGTAGCTTGATTATTACTTTGTTCTTTTGTATTTTTGGATTAATACATAAAATATATAAGTTCCCATCATTCTTTCATGTCAATTGTTATTGATTTCCCCCATCACATAGTATGAAGGCATCATGCCTTTCAAATTTTGGGAACTAAAGGCTACATGATTATTGTAATCATTGTTTTCTCAATGTTATGAAATCCCTGATGTTCTCTTTAGTTGAGGTGGGGAAGGATTAGTAATGTGAAGGTTTTCATTCATCATCTGTGGAGGTGACACTTTCTTAAGCTTTCCAAACTATCTTTTTTGGAATTCACATGCCTTGATAGCTTTGCATATTTATGCAACTTGGTATTCATTGTTATGGAGTTTAGTATGCCCATTGATTTATTAATTGTCAGTTGGGAATTTATTACCAACTCTTCCATTTAAATGCTTTTTATTGTTGATTATTGCTTACTATTTTTGAGTCCATGCATGCATTTATTTTGGCGAATGTTATTGCTTCTCTTGATATAGTTAACTTAGCCTTGACACCTACTTTTTTAATACTTCAGTGTGTGCATGGACTTGAAAATATTGTCTTGTGCAAGAGAAAAATTTCTTTGCTTCAAAAAAATATTTTCAAAATTTAAAATAATACTTTGATGATCCAAAATATCACTTAAAGAGAGAGAATTGGCACTTTTTCCTACGGTGTTTTGGAATTTCATTCAAGTTTTGAAATATATTGAAGCTTTATTACTTTAGATCTTTGTGAAAATTGTCAATTCACTAAAATTTTCTTGACACTTTCTTACATATAATTATGAGCTTTCCATACTTCAATTTTATTGCTTCTATTTAATCCCTTGATAAATCAATTACTTTTAGTCATGTTATCAATCCCTTATGACCGTAAAGCATTTGAGAAATATTTTCTTCAAAAATGGGTCAAATTGTGGCAAGCATTTCTTTTAGGTGAATATATTTTTACTTCTATAGTTGTAGTTCTACATGTTCTTGAGGTTTTCCTGAATTACAATAATGAGGAAATTACATGGAGAAGGATTCTTTTACACCTATAATTATCTTTTATGTGAATCTATTTTTATTAGATCTTTACACTTTTCATGGTTTGTTTTAAATCATATCATAACCAACCTCTATATTACGGTAAAAAAGGTGAAATTTCATCATATTGGTTGCACTCATATTATTTACATCTTTGTTATTATGTGAGTTAACATTTATACTTGTTCACATTATCATTACTAGTTTATAGTCATTATCATTGATAGTTCACATTATCATTGTTGGTTCATATTTCTATTGTGTGAGTAAATGTTTATTATCTGTTGATGCCAAAAATTGGCAAGGTAACAACCCTTTGTGGGAAACAGTTAAAGGGGGGACCTATTGTGCTAAAGTGAGTAACCTTCGGATTTTAAAGAAGCCGACTTCTTCTATAACTAGGGTTTTGAATGGGAAAAGGAGGCAAATATAAAATAAAAGGATCTAACTAGGGCGATGCGCCAAGATCTAGATGTAAGGCATGATAGACCTATCTTGTAGATGTGGTCTAAGGGCCCGTTCAACAATCTGCTATGTCCCAAAATAACAAACATCAAAGAGAAAGACCTGGATAATTCATTTCATGACATAAAATAATTTGCATAGAGATTTACTGAGCATAAAGAGTCAAAGACATGGTTCTAAATCAACATTCTATTCAAATCATTGAAGTTGCAAACAAACTATTCAAAAATAACACAGTATAATGTTATGCAATAGTTAAGAAACAAAAAGGCCAAATTATGAGGGCACAATCTGTGAGTCTTTACAATTCTCTAACAAAACAAAAGGCCTGATGTCTTCCTAATTCTTCTGTAGATATTTCAAAATTGTTCTTTGAAAGAAGAAACACTATATATAACTAGAGGCTTCCATCGCTTGAAGGACTGCAACAGAAAAGATTCCCCATCATGAATGATGATGCTCACAACAATGACTCACCACGACCGTTGTAACAAAAAGATTCCTAAGAGTGAACCCAGTCATTTGTGAGCCAGATGCATTCTCTGCAAATGATGGAAGTGGTCCTGTCTTATCATGTGTAAACAAGTGTCGCATCCCAGCGAAGGCAGTTAGAACATGCGACAAAATATGGTAGCTCGACATTCGCACCACTCCTTTTAATGAAGATGCGCCGAAGGGACATGTGGTGATATTTTGCAGCCCCTGGTTCATTTTCTCAGTCCTTTAATGAGAGCTTGTGATGAGAGGACATGTGGCAGCATCCTTACTATTGGCACCGCTTGAGGGGACTGCTAAAAGTTTGCACGGGCGGAGGCTACGTCATCAGCGGCCGGGGATCGAAAAAGAGTTATATGAAAGCATGCCTAACGTGCTCGATCTATTAACATGTGGGGGAAGAATGGGGCTTGAAAGAGAAGGGAAGGGAAGCTCCCCTTCGGTGAGCGATTAGGTGACATGTGGCGGCATTGAGCCGAGATCATCAAAAAATTGGCATGGAGGCCTTTAAAAATATTGGGCACGGTCGGGAGTTGAGTAGAAAATCAAAACAACCTGAAGGGAGCATGGGGGTATATTAAATATCCACAGCTTTTGGTGACTATCAGGGGCATTTCGCCTGTGAAATGACGAACCCAAAAATCTATATTTTTCATAGACTAGGGCCTTATCCGTTGAGCATTGGAGTTAGAGCCTAGAAAGGGCGATTTGCAAGGGTAGCCATTTAGCCTCAGAAGGTGTTGATATAGTACACAGATTCTTGTGTGCTTTGTGCAAATCAATCACTTCCTTAAAAGGCAACATCACTGACATTTTAGACCCGTCCTCGAGCTGAAAAAGTAGTCATGCGATCTGATGAGTTACACCTTCGATATCCTCAGCGGTAGGAGGTTGAATGAAGCTCTTGAAAATGGATAAATCCTGCTTCCTCTCCTCAATTTTCGCTGCAATTTCCTCCACGGTAGCCATCGATTCATCAGAAAGAAATAGAGAGGGCAAGCCCATCTGGATCAGCTGAGAAAGCCTTGCCCGTACGCTGTCCATAGTTCACCCCAATGTGATTGAGCATCATTGAGTATGAAGGGTGGCCTCATGGCAGCGGATAAACTCTTTTGTGATCCTAGCGATTGACCTTTGATTTTCAACCCCTGCTCGTCCCAGATTCTCGCTTGGCACATTATATAGCTTGGCTAGCAACATCTTTGCTTCAGGAACCTTTTCCCCTATGAATTGTGGGAACTGTTCCATTGTGTCACAAACCTCCTTGCATAACTATGTTGTCTCTGCCATGAACTAAAGTGTGGGCTGGAGAGTCGAACATAAAGACTTGACTCTCTCCCAGTAGGAAGCATACAGTTGTTGGGCTATTAAACAAAGGTTTGACTATGGGGTAGGAGTTTGAATGATCTTCTTCAAGAAATTAATCTATGCATCCCTTGCCCCAATCTCCTACGTTAGCCCTGCAATTTGTTCTGTGGTAGAGGAGAGTTTCTCCTGCAGGTCTCTCTATGCGGCCAACCACCTTTCCTCAGCCTGGATTCAAGTTGCAGACTCTTCTTCCAGGGAAAGCCTAATCTTCTGGAGATCTTCTTGAAATTGAGCTTGTGCGCTCACTTGATTTGCCTCCTTTTCTTGTACTGCTTGCTTTAATAGAGCACACAGTTGATGCAATTCTTCATTCTTTTGCTGAACCTCTCCTTCCGACTTGGCCAATATTTTTGATAATTCCTGATTCCTTTATCACAGCTCAGCTACGTGATCTGATTCCTGGGATCGAAACCTCTCAAGCTCCTTTTACAAGCTAGCTTGCTCTGCCTGTGCATTTTGTGTGAAGTGCACCTTTTCTACCTCTTGTGCCTTTTTCTTTGCCAATATAACCTCAATTATTCCCTTGACGACCTTGAGCTCATCCTCCGTCATTTTTAGCTTGCAACCAGACTTGAGGAAGTTGGTGGTCACTACCCACTGCGTCTCTTGCATGAGCTCAAATTTATCCTACGATCGATAAATGCACAAGTCAAGTCCGATGGTGTGGATGTCATAGTCATCAGGCTGTATATCTCCCTATAATTTGGTAACATTGGGGTGCATGGTTGCGAAACACAATGATTATTGAGCCTCATTATAAATTTTCTGGACTCTAGGCTCTATTGGCTTCTTGACATCCTTTTCCTTTTGCTTCTAGAGTCGGAGAGCTTGAGCTTGCTTCATTGTATCGCTCTGGGACAAAAATTGAGTTGGTGATCTGATGCGTTCTCCTGCAAAGGTTGCACTGGGAGGGATAGCGAAAGGGAATGAGAGGCATGTGACCTCATATGTTTTCTTCTTTGGAAGGGCAACCATGAGCGGAGAGAAGGGAGGAATATTCCAAATCCAAGGTGACGAAGGCGTGGAGGGACTCATGGGAAATGGTGGTGGCAATGGAGATGCGATGGGCCTCGACTACTGCAAAGGTTGAGTTGGAATCGACTCAAAGGAGGCAAGAGGGGTAGCAACATCAGATATCAAGGGGGGAGTAGCCATAGATATAGATGAGGAGGCAAATGAGGAAGCTGATGGGGCTCCGACTAGAGACAGGGTAACTCGAGGGGAAATGAAAGCCACCTGTCTAATATGAGAAAACTTGGAGAAACCTCCCACAACCATTGTAGAGGGGAAAGAGAAAGATAGGATCACATTTGGAGCGATGGGTGCCATAGGGATTGTGGGAGAAACAAGAGACTGTGAGCCAAGAAGAGAGGGAGAGAAAGATACCTGAGTGGTGGATTCCATCTCTGACCCTTGGCCAACCACAACCTCCTGCGAATCACCTCCTGAAGCAGCATCAGTGCGTTGTCTTTTTCTTGGTGGAGGATTCTCCACATCTACTACTTTTGTTGATTGATACGTTCCTCTAGGCTTCCTTACGGCCCAGGTCTGAGATTGCGAGGACTCTGATCATGAAATATTCATCCGAACACTCCTAACAGTTGTGCTAGGTTGTGTCACTATTTTCTATTTTTGCTTCCCCTTGTTAGAGCGTGGTAGGGCATCTTCAGGGTTTGGTTCCTTTGCATCACTAGTGTCGGAGTATGGATGTTCCTCTTTCCAGAGGGTATCAAACCAATCATCGGTGTAAAAAACCAATGGGTGTTGGAACGAGACGATGGTGTTCTTGATCTCCTAGCAATAAACCCATAAATGATTGATCTTTTCCAACTTCCAACCCTATTCCTTCATCAAGCTATTGCAAAGAGTAGCACCTATTTGGCTATTTTCATCTACCTTCCCCTTGGGGAGATAGAACCCGAGCCATGATGGCCTCCAATTATCCCTTGGCATGAGTGCTAAGTCCACCCAAAATATGCTAATGTCATCTAGAGGATTTCACCGTGCTTCCCAGTAAGTCTGATGGCTATGTTTTACCTTAATAAATTTGTCGCCCAAATCATCCTTGGGGTTGTAGTCCCACTTATTGCAAATGAAGACTAGCCCGAGGTGCTCCAACTTTGCCTCTAGTAGCTCCGCTGATTTCTTTTTAACCATGACCATTATTTTGTAGCTCATAGGGCATTCAAAAAATACCCTCTTCTTCTTCTTTGGATCAGAGCAAAACGTCCAGCCCATAATAGATAGTTGTCGAAACACTTCAAGGGCCAATACCCAATCGGTGATGGATGCGGGGAGTCAGATTGGCTCTTCACAAAAGCCACGTACTCAGACACATGTAAATTCCTCCCTGAGGAACCAGTAACACTTAGGGAACAAGGATTGCATCCAACCGGTTTGATCGCCCGATAGGCGATAGTGGTTATTATCCTCACCCAGATCATGCAAAATAGGAATCAATAATTTCTCCGAAAATGCATAATAATCATAAGTGGAAGAGAGGATGTGAGTCCATACCAAAACTAGCTTTCAACGCTTCTTCTCATCAAATATTGACAACTCTATTTTTTCCTTGAAGAAATCAAGATTCTGATGAAGAAACATATAGGCCAGAAGAGAAGGATATCTGAACCTACCAACGGTTTCAAACTGACCAATCTGCTTCCACATATCTTTGATAATCATTTCTGTGAAATCATACCAGAAAGGGTCTTTCTGCCTTCTTAGTTAAAAACCCAGGCCCAACTGAGATTTGAACACGATCATGTCGTCGTCCAAGCCGAACACAAAAGTCATCATGGAGAAGGCATCTTGTAAGTTCGCATGGACGAAGTCAACATGATGAATCAATTTTTTTAATGACTACTGGCAATCCTAGGGCCTTCTAGTCTCAACATTATAAAACTCAAGAGCATTCCTTCTACCCTTCCAGAATTCTGAACCCTTTTTCTGGTTGAAGGGCTCCATTGGTAGCGCTTTGGTGCTATTCTCAGGAACGCACAACATATCCCTAAGAGCCTCCGCAATTAGCACGACTCTCAACCTTCTTCCCTCGATGGCGCCAGTCATCGAATTGAAATATCGAATACTTTCATGAATTATTTTGGGTAGTGGTGCACATAGGGGACCATATATTGTGGGAGTCCGCAGAGCCATTACTTGTATGATAGTTGATTTTTGAAGGCTTTCTTCATCCTGGAAAAAAGCAGCTTCCCTCAAGCCCTTAGGGTTAGTCTTAAGAATGGGGTCATAAATGTTATCCCATTCTTCCTTTAACAAATTTGCATCCTTGAGAGTAGCCTTCTTGATTGTTCACGTGCGAAACCACTCTAGATGATTTGGGATCCTAGGCGTAGCGTAGGACTCATCCTCTCGAAAAATATTGACCATGGGTGCTGTGAGCATCACATCAACCAAGCTTTGGGACGTTTCGCCTGGCTCATTCATCTGTGGATTTTGGGCTACTTTAGGAGCAGCGGATTCCATTTTTCCTCAAACTTCTGAGATTTTCTACGCATCTCTTAGCAATTCTGCACTTTGAAAATTCTCTACACTAACTATGTATTCAAAAACCCTTCTTTGCTTTAAAACAACCGCATGCAATACTTAGATTTTTTGTCCTCCTTTAAGTGGTAGATGTCAGTTAGTTTTTTCTGCATGAAATTCGGCATGTACTGCCAGCCTTTTGGCTTGTGCGAAGTGAAAAACTTGCCATTTTGAAATGACAAGGATTCATAATGACCCCAGGTACCTACAACCCATGGCATGATTTTCCTTGGAAATTGAGCCGACGATTTGAAAGCAGGCTAGGCATCGTATGTCGTGGTAATTAATACCCTGAATGAAATGATTATGATATGTGATAAGCATCAAATAGATACACATCCTTTCCTAGAGTTTGAGGAGCACCTGTAGGATGACACCTCAACGTTCAGTCGAATGGACTACTACCAGATACTGCCACCAGCTTGTGCTAATAAATTAGCTTACCTTAATTGTGTACGCAACAAATCGTACCTATAGCCACAATTGGGTGGGAGTTTCGAGCAAGCCTTGGTGCAGTGTTTGAGGTGGTACCTGGTTAACCTCATGCTTAAGGTATGCAAATTAACACGCTTATCCCTTACTGCATCTATAATAGGCGCTTAGGCAGTAGGAAAATTAACTTAGCAATTTTTAGCAGAATTAGCACTAGGTGATTGGCTTAGCATTTGGTATTTGCAGTTTGCGTAGTATAGAGTTCAAATTTAGATGCTTTGCATAGGGCTATTTTTTTGACAGTCGTATCTATAGTTGATACTATGAATACCCCAATTAGGCTAACCTCCCATAAATCTCAAATGACCTTCTTGGGCGAGATTTCAACTAGACACTTGGAGAGGATGACAAAGAATAAGCATTCTTTGGCCATCGTAGCTATGAAATGGGTCCTAGATCGAGACTACCTCAAATATGAGGACAAGTACAAAGTGAATACTGATGTGTGCTCTCATTTCATGGTGTTGATGCTTGAAATTCAAGTCCCCAACCCACTTATCATCCAATTGGTGACAAAAATAATTCCAAAGAAATATCTAAACGGCCTCGGGGAGGTGGTAGAAAATGCTGCCTTTGGTAGAGGAATCGTGATTGTGAGCGACCTTCATAGGTTCATTGAAGAAGACACGGTCATCCGGTGGTTGTTGTTCCTAAGCGGCTTCCACCTCTAGTCATGGGAAATACATCGCCAAAAGGTTACCCGTTCCTGTCATTTTCTCTTGCGAGTCTACAATGTGTTTTTGTTCTATGATATTGACTGGTACACTAATTTCAAGAACCTAGTGTTCCCTCCACCACCTGACGGTGCTTCTCTGGATGGTGTCATTGGCCCAATGGCTGCTGTCGAGGATGATATGGTTTCAGGTGCTGTTGTTGTTGCTGCTCCTTCCCATGATTGAAGATTCTCTCTCTTTCATGCTTATAGACTGCAACTCGTTAGTCTTTTTGTATATAACCTAAAAAAGGCTTCATAATATAGAAACATATATAAGTATATACTTTTTTTAAGCATTGCTTCTGGGCCATTTTGATACTTGTACTTATCAAAGCATATATAAATATAATGATATTTTTTTTCTTTGCTATATAGTTCTTGTCCCTTTTGGTATATGTGTTATTCTCTGCATCATATTGTAAATTTCTACTGCATCATTGATTTAGGAAGACCGATCGAACAAAAAAAAAGAACACAATGGGAAAAAGCCACAATAATTACATATTTACATGGTAGAATTGTTTAATTGAGCTTTATAGATATTTTAAGGTGAATTCCCCTGATAGGAACCCCTATCGCTTTTCTCTCTATGCTTTCTGATTTAAATACCTCATATAGCTTGCATTGAATTATCATGACGAACCCTCCCATAGGTTGTTGTATTTCTTGCGTTGACTGGGTCTTGCTGTCCGCTCATTGAATTTTAACATATGGTCCTTGCCATCCAAGCCTTGATCCAAAAATCCATCTAATAGAGAAGGTGCACTTAAACCTGCTACATTGTGCATGATTAATCCCTTGGAGGGTAGTGGGTAACGATTTCTTAGTAATACTTGGTTTAGGTTGTTGAAATCGATACACATGCAAATATCTCTATTCTTCTTATGGAACAAGATTAGGCTGAATGCCCATGTGTTAGGATTGAATGAGAAGACAGTCTGTGACTGAGCTAGCTTTTGTTGACCTTTGCGCCACCAGTGCTTTAACCTTGGGACTCACTGGCATCTGTATTCGACATGCTAATTCAGGCTCCCTTTTCGACTCTATCGTAGGTTGGATGATGTTGGGATCATATCCTCTGTGGTTATCATATGGCCAGGCCACTCTCCCCTCATCATTTTCTTTTAAAAGGCGGACAATCCTTTCTTTACCTTGATGCAGGATGTCCTTTTTGACTTTGAACTTTCTCCCATCCTTGATCTGAAAATTTGCATACTAGCCTCCATTTGCTATAAACTTCCTCTTTTTGTTTCTTACATTGTTAGAATCAAAAAGATTTTTGAGAGTGACCAAACTTTTCAGAAGCTTATGAAATCCCCTTCTGGATGTCTTGCCTATCGTCGATTTCGGCAACCCTTGATTGGAGTTGGTCGACAAATTTTTTCAACTACAAATCAAATGAGGCAATGTGTTCATCTCTGTGAAATGCTTTCCAACTTTGACCATCGTCTGGAATTGCTAGTCGGAATATCATTCGCATAGAGCGCCAGCTATGCATTGGGTCAGGCGCTAGTTTGAATTGGGGTCTGATTTTGGCCATGCAATTCACATCAACATTTTGTTCTTGAGGAACAAATTGAATATTAAAAACCTTAAGGCTCTTAATTAGGTCCCAAACTCTGTCTCTATAGGATCTCATACAGACATTCTTTGTAGTATTGATATTCTAAACTTGTTTGATGATTAGCTCGGAAGCGTTGAACACCTTTATGTGCCTGATGTCCATTTGCTCTGCTAGGCTCAAGCCTAGTACAAGGTCTTCATATTCATTTTTGTTGCTGGAATGGAATCGAAAAGATTTGACTGCTTCTCGTCGCTTGGGGAAGTCAGGCATATCCCAGCTTCTACGTCGGCCTTGCATTTAGCACCATCGAAGTGTAGTGACCACAACTCTCTGGTCAAAAATCGTTTAGGCTCTTGTGCCACTTTTAGGATGGCTTGGTCTTCGTCATAAATGACATAAGTCCCTAGTCCAGTGGCATTATAATTACCGAAGGGGTCCTTATCAATGAACTCGCGCAGGAGAACTTCTTGATCGGTCCAATCTCTGATGATTTTCTCATCTTCTAGAAGCTGTGTGCAATACATCTCTTCCTTGGTAATGGAGGTGTGAGCGGGCGCAAAGCCCATCTTAGCCTCATCTGCAACATGCTCTGAATGCAAGGGTTCAAACACTTACTTCATTTTGGCTTCGTGCTTGGTCCTTATAATCAGGTGTGACCAATCTAAGGAAAGGTATCCACCTAGTTTAGAAGTGAATTCCCTAGAAAAGCACATACCAAATATTAGAGGAATATCAATGATCACAGTATCTTGATTGGTTGTGATATTTGGGTAGGCAAATAGAGTTAATGAAAGGTCCTTAATGATCCCCATAGTATTAACCATATTTCCATCTAATTGCATAACCCCTTTATTCAAAGGTTCATAGCTTAATCCGAGGGCCTCAACTATTTGCTTGGGCATGATTGTGGTGTTGGCACCAGAGTCAATCATGGAATTATGCAACAATTTCTTACCCACAATAAGGGTTAGGAAGAATGGAGCTTCGGTTTTGGTTTGCCTTCACCGACTTTGACTGTGGATTCTTCCTCTTGATCCTTAGTAGAGGCTTCCTCTGCAATATTCGCAAGAAATTTTTTCGGAGGTGATTGATCAATATTCTTCTGATTAAGCGATTACTCCTCTAGTTATTTGATCAGATCTTTTTGGAGATCCCTCTGTAGCAATGTCTTCTGCTCTAGAATGGCTAAGATTTCCCATAGGCATACGTTAGCATATGATTTTTTCAATTGTTCCACTGCATCAAACGGTGGTGGAATTGGATGCTTTCACTTCTTAGTTCTTGCTGTTATGATCTCCCTTTGCAACGTACATAGTGGTACTATTGTGGAAGCACTAGGTTTGTGGTCGAGAGCACTTTTAGGCTATAGACTAACTAATTGCGGGACAATTGTTTTCGCCCGTGAATCTCCCTTTGGAGCGAGTGTTGTAATCAGATTACACTTACAAGGTTTATGAAGTGGGTGTTTCGAATGTGAATACCACCTCCTCTCCTTCCATCAATGAGAAGAGGGAATGCTTAGGATCTATGTCATTTTATTGCTCTAGAGACATCCCTTGCATTTGAGAGGTGAGTACCGCGTTTTCCATTTGTGGAGAGCTATATGCATACCCCCCATTATCTGAAATTGTGTCTTGGCTGTGTTGTTCTACCACCTTCTGCTATAGATTGCCGCACGAGCAGTTTTGGGGCATATGTGAATCACCACAAGAGAAACACCAAGGGTTGCCATCGTCAACCAAATTGTTTTGCCTTGCAGTTAGCTCTTTGTTTGAGCTTAGGTTGGCATTCTACAATGGAGTGGGTATTGGTACTATTTGATTTGTTGTTTGCGCCTGAGGATTTGTGTGGGCACCTCCTTGGAACTAGTTGTGTTGGTAAGAAGAACTTTCACCCTGATAGTTCTGATAGGTCTTCTTTGGAGGAGCAACCTGGTTGCGGGGTATCCCACAAAGCTGGTTTACAATTTCTGAGAGGAATTGATTTTTGTTTAAATCACATATTTTTAGAAAATAGAATGATTTAAGCCTTTAAAAGTTCCATTTTAAGGATTCTAATTGAAGAGGGTTTGATCAAACCACGTTAGATCAAACCCCCTTGGATAGAACCTCGCTAGTTTTAAACCATACCTATAAATGAGTCTCCTTTACACCTATCAAAATGTTGATAAGAAAACACTTTTGATTTACCTTTTGGGGGATCAAATGAATTCATTTAAAAATTATTTTAAATTATTATGGTAGTCCTCAAAATGAGCTATCCAATGAATATAATTTTAATATGTTTTGGTTTTATTATGTATTTTTTTTTTAGTTTTATTAAACATAGGGTTTGCATAAAAAATGAAGGTCTTTGTTTTGCACATGTAGAAATATAGAAGATTATAAAAAAAAAATTAAAAAATATGAGTGCACAAGATATTGAAGTCCTTGAACCAACAAAAAAAATAAAATTGAATTTCGATATATATAAAAAAAATTACACATTATACGGTCGCGCTATGTCTGAATTGTAATTGGTTTGAATTTGAAACTTGATTAAAGAAAAAATATTCAATAAAAAACTATCTAACCAAGTGGAAGCACTAAATATCAGAGTTACAAATCTAAATTCGAAAGAATTAGAATTTATCCTTCATGGTAAAAAAGTTATGCGTTATACGGTGTGCATCACTTTTTTAAAATGTTGTTTTATGAAAAAAGCCAATTTTTGTGGGAGATGGAAAAAGAAGTGCAATCTGATTCCAAAAATTTTGAAAAAAATATTTTTAGAATCTATAGACAAAATCTGACGAGACTCTAGTTTACATCATCTTCAAATTCCTAACGGTTTAGCCGCTATTGGTGCTCAAATGTGAAGATTTAGTTAAAAATAATAATTTCAGTGTCGAGTTTGGCCAAAAATTGTAAACCACTATTGTGGGATCACCTTGCACTTGATGACAGTTATCTCGTTGGCCCTAGCTCACATCATTTCATTTATGTCACTCATCTTGTCCTTCGGGGCACCAGATGTGGAAGCACTGCCCTACGGTATGCTCACATATGTGTACATGGATGTAGGAGGAGCAGCAAGTGCGGTAGGCGGCGTTGCTTGGGCATAAATCAGTAGCTCGGGGAATATAGGCATGATGGGATGAGGTGGAAACTTTCCAGCATCAATCAGATTGTTCTCTACTTTAATTGCGACACTATATGCATCTGGTAGAGTGGTTCCACTGAGTGACTGGACCATCATTAAGATATCAACATTGATGGACTTTAGGTAACACATGAATGCCAAATTGGGTGGCGGGTGGATTGCAACCTGAATTCTTTGCCAAGTTATTTGGATTTGAGTGTTGAAGTCAGTCAGGGCCTCATATCGAGCCCACTTGATGATCTCTAGCTGGTGATATTGGGAAGACCTATCTCTGTTGTTCGAGAATCTTTCATAAAAGGGGTCTCTGAGCTGATCCCACGTACCAATAGAGTTAGTTAGAAGAGTGTGATACCGAACTGATGTTTTTCCTCTGAAAGAAGCTACGAGCAACTTCAACGCTATGTTTTGGTATGTAATTCCATGTACCGAACATATGTCTGCCACATCTTGTAGATGTTCAGATGGTGTTCTTGAGCCGTGTCCAGTAAATTTAGGAATAGATTTGAGGGCAGAGACCGGAATGGGGGCCCAAATGGCAGGTGCTACTGGGGCAACAAGGGGACTCCCAACATCCTAAGCCACATAGTTTCAATTAGTGATAGGTAACGTGGCTAGTGGAGGAACCAGAATGTTCATGCAATGAGTTCTAGCTGGTACTATTCCTAGCGATGGTACCAACAAACCAGGGTTTTTGGCTGTTTGGGATCTTGTGGCAGGTCGATGGCTCATATACTTGCTTAAGGCTTAAGCACATTTTGTTGTTCCACTGGGCGTGCCAAGAAAAAGAAAAACTGCTGATGTCAAAAATTGGAAAGATAACAACCCTTTGTGGGAAAATCAGTTAAAGGGGGGACCTATTGCACTAAACTGAGTAACCTTTAGATTTTAAAGAAGCCAATTTTTTCTATAACTAGGGTTTTGAATGGGAAAAGGAAGCGTAATGATCTAAATATATTTCCTTACAAGATTGAACTAGGGTTAGAACATGCATGCAATAATAATATCAATCAATCAATAAAATGCAAAGGAGGAATAAAGAGAAAAGGAATGAGACTAGAACAGTCTCACCCATTTCCCTCCTCCATGGCTCACTTCTATTGAACCTCCTCTACTTACTGCAATATGATGGATGCCCTCAGCCTTTGTGTGAGCAAAATAAGTTTATGACATGACCTAGCAAGTGTTGAAGGATTTAATCTAAAATGCAAGAGAATATAAATCTACATGCAATGTAAATGATCTGCAAAAGATAATGTTAGATGATAAAATATGAAATGCAAGATATTCTAAAAATGTAAGAGATGAAAGATAATAATGGATATCCAGGGATCTCAAAATGAAGACAAAATTGATATTTTATAGAAAATGCAATTTTGTATGGACGGATGAGATTAAAGATTGACAAATGCCCTAGAATCTAGGGACAAGATTCAATATGACAACCCACAATTAGGGTTAGGGCAACATTAGGTCAAATTGGAAATGAATGGACAAGATTGATTTTTAGAAAAATCAAATCAAGGGTTGACAATGCATGTGACAAGGCACATAAAACGAAGTTGCTGGGGAATCAAATAATAATTTAAAATTATTTGATTCAAGAGGGGATGTTGACTTTTTGAATTGGGTGGGGTCATGTGACAGTAAATAATTTAAATTAAATTATTTACTAAAGAGGGAAATTATAAAGGGGGATTTATTTTAAATAAATAATATTTATTTAAAATGAGCACAATAAAAGAGGAGAAATTAAATAATAAAATTATTTAATTTAGTTGCTGGGACTTATTTTAAATAAATAAGATTTTAGAAGAAATTAAATAATAAGAGTTATTTAATTTAGGTGGGAATTAAATAATAAAGATATTATTTAATTATTAGAGGAATGTGACAAATGGAACCTTTTAAATTAAATATAAAGATTTAATTCAAAGTTTAGGAGAGTGGACCAAATTAAATAAATAAAATTTATTTAATTTATGAGAGAAGAGGCTAATGAATAATTAGATAATTAAATATAATTATTTAATTATAGTGGAAGGTGGATTAAATAAATACGAATTTATTTAATTTTAGGAAGAAGAGGACTTTAATTAGTGACATAATTAAATAAATAAATAAAATTATTTATTTAATAATTAGGAAGACATAAAGGGAGAAATAAATTAAGAAATTTATTTAATTATAGGAGGATATTTAGATAATTAGTGACGCATTAAATAAATAATTAAAATTTATTTATTTAATAATCATGAAGAATGAAAAGATATGAATTAATTAAATAATTACGAATTATTTAATTAATAGTTGAAAGTGAGTCAAAAACATAATAAAAATGTCCTAATTAGGGTTAGAAGAAGAGCTTGCGGGCCTAGGTCATTTTTATGTGTCTACATTTGCCCTCTTTGTCATAATGCAGCCTGCCGCATTGTGGCAAAGATAGTAAGTCAAAAGTATGCCCCAGTGCAAAATAGGATGAGGAAGAATGATGAGGAGGGTTGCGGTATGCCCCCTCGGGAGGACAGATGGGTTCCGAAAACACGGGTGTGCTCTCGAAATGGAATGAGAAGAATAGAATACGAAGAGAAAAAAATGTTAGTGAAAAAGATATGGATGATGATATGAATGCAATGCCTATATGAGATGCATGTTAGTTCCTAGATCAAATCCTTCAACACATTACCATAGGACTTTAATATTTGTTGCTCTTTAATCATCATTGGGCGGTGAAAAAATGACACAAATGGACAACAAACACCATGGTATGACATAGACCAAGGTGTGCAAGGTCATCCACTTGTAAAATAGACAGTTGCAGACAAGGAATGTCCTAACTCATACTAGAGGCCCATTTGCCCTAGTCTTTTTGTCAAGACAATCCACAGATAATAGTCAAAGAAAAATATAATAGGTCATGAGACGTCATCGCACCTCTAAATCCTGCATGGGAAATCCTTGAGGTAGCCTAGTAACATGACCAAAAGACAAGTCAATAAAAAGGTAAGAGAAAATAGCCAAAAATTAACAGCCATTTAATTGTATTGCCAATGTTTGTTTGCCGAAGATTAATTGTTTGACGATTTGACAGTTTTGACGGTTTGATGGTTTGACGATGCCTAAAGTCAGGAAGGACACATCTTGAAAAGGCAAATGACACTTTGATGAGGTCCACATCCAAGAAGGACACATCTTGAATAAGACCAAAAAGTGATGAGATTGAAATTTTGACTAATGCTTTGGCAAGCTGACTGATTTTGACTGTATGATTGATTGGCTTATGTTGTCTGAGTTTGACCAATTTTGACATTGACGTTTCAAAAGACTGTCTTGTGTCAAGTGTGACTATGTTTGATTTATTTGACCGATGCAACCATGTTTGACTTATGATTTTAATTTGACAAACCTAAAAGGACTAACCTAATGTCTCGAGGATTCAAAGATGAATCTTGCCTATGTAGCAAATGCGTAGAGACAACGTAGTTCGGACGTGGACAAAAGATTGATTGACATGATTGACTGGATTGATAAGATAGACATTGACTCTTTTTTTGGGATTTTGACATTGATTTGGATGCTTTTGTATTTTCTCAAGAAATTTTCAATTTTTAGGTCTTTTTTCAAGACTTCATACGATTTTTAGGATTTTTTTCAGGACTTTTTCAGATTTTTAAGATTTTTTTAGGACTTCGAATTTTTATGACTTTTTGATGTTTTATGAAAATTGTGACAAATGCACGTGAATGATGCCAATGCACATGAATCCAAGGACAACCATGATTTTTCTGCTAGTCAAGCTGAATACCAATTAACAGGTGACGATGACAATGACAACGTTGTTTGATGTGGGAAGGACACATCCCGAAACAATGTGAGGATGACACTGATATGAAAAGAGGATAAAAGTCTGCACTAGGGCCAAGGACAAAGCCAATGAATGTCTTGGATGATGGGCCAGGTTTTCCATGTTGATGCATTTGGAATGACTTCATGAGGATTAGATGGGATGATGAGGGATCTTTAGACCATTGACAAGGGAAACCAAGATGGGTGATAGGTATAAAAGGACAATGGGTGGCTTTTGTAAAAGATAGGAGACATGAGGACTATTATCATATATTTGTCAAGGACTCACATGAGTCTATGATGGTAATGACATGATATGGAATAACTAAGGTATGACCAGAAGATAGACATGTCAAAAAGTTTTCCAAAACATGATTTATGTTTTTTCCCCAGTCTTTGCCAATATCAAAATAGGTGGGACAATGAACGAAATGATAGGGCTTGGATGGATAGATGGAAATGTCATAAGAAATTTAATGTGAAGGGAATGGGAGATGAGATGACTTGCCCCCAAGTGTAATGGTCCACATAGATGCTTTATTCTACACATGACACATGTTTTCCAGGTTTTCATCATGGTACTTATCCAGAGCACCATAAGAATGGTTTTCACTATTTGACAAAATTTTTCTCTTTACTATTTTTGTTTTTTTCAAATTTTTTGTATTTTTGATTTTTTTGCCGAATAGCCTTGATTCTTTAGATGACCACTGACTATGTTCAAGCCTTTGATGGTGCTGATGTAGAGATTGGTGCCATGACATGCCAATAATGACCTTTATGAAGTAGTTTCCTTGTCAGGATCATAGCGCTTGCATACAACTGACTGATGTCATTTTGATCCTTGTTGATACTAGAGTTGGCCTTATCAAAATATGCACATCATGATAGAGTGTCATGAGAGTCCTTATGATAAAGCGTTGCTGCCAAGATGCGATGGATTTGTGACATGGGACGTTTGGACTTTAGGCGAGATGTAGGATTATGATGGATGATGGTAGACGTGG
This sequence comes from Sequoiadendron giganteum, assembly GCA_007115665.2. Taxonomy (NCBI): domain Eukaryota; kingdom Viridiplantae; phylum Streptophyta; class Pinopsida; order Cupressales; family Cupressaceae; genus Sequoiadendron; species Sequoiadendron giganteum. Next base: position 44,987,516 of record CM021103.1, on the reverse strand, counting down.
ATGGGTTAGTTGGACATTTGGATGTATTGATTTTTATTCTCCAAACTTTAGGTGTCAGGTTAGGAAGTTGTTTGGAACAAACATTTTTATATGTCTTTCTTGATGGCCATTTTGAAGGAGGTGGACATGTATTATATGTAGGAGTCCTCTTATGCTGTGGCTCCACATTTTGATTGACTTTTGGATTTTGCATATTTTCTTTGCCTGATTCATTCTTTTCTTGACTTGATCCATTTTAGCTTCATTTTTCCACTTGACTTTTTGTCTGATTCCATGGCCTTTGACATGTGATTTTGAACTTTGGATTTGTAATAATTTTGCTGGTTCCAAATGGAAGGTTTATTCATGTTGGAATGACAGTGTATGGTGTGGATGGAAGGAGTGTTGGCAACAACCTTATCACAAGGACTACTCATGACATCCATTTTGATGTTTGTATTAGATAAAGTTGCCCCCAATATCGAGGAGGTATCATTAACATCATTAGATTTTCTGATTGATGAATAACCAAGACCTTGATGTCCGTAATGTGCTTGAACTTGTACAGGTTCCAAAATTCCTTGCTCGTGTAGGCCTAATCCTTTTCCCTGATAATGCATGTTCTGACAAATTTTGTTTGCGATGACATACTTTTTATTTTGGAAGCAAGATGCTAACCCATCCTTATTATGGAAATTAATGCTCGAAATCTTCTCATCTATAAGAAAGCTTGCTCTGACAAAGATAGATGATCCTAATTGATAGGATGTTGTAGCTTCACTGACATATTGGACAGATTTTTGGTTGACATTTTTGGTTTGATTTTTTGACATATTAGATTTTGATGATTCTGCTGGTGCTTCGAAGTTGATATCAAAACTGTCTTCATGGTCATTGTCATAGAGCCCACTGAATTTAGTTATAGCTTGATCATTTGCAAATATGTCCATGATATAATATTCTTGTTCTAGTGGTAGATCATCTATGTGTCCCATGGAGGCAAGTGTCTCATTTTTGGAAGTGCCAATACTTGAAGTTTGGAGAGGGTCATCTTCAAGTGTTTCATTATGAAGGGCATAAAGGTCAAGGAGTGGATCATTTTGGACTTCTTCAAAAGTAGTGTCTTGATCAAAGATGGGCTTAGTTGGAATGATATGATCAAAAATATGGTCTTGACCAAGGATAGGTTCATCTTGAATGACATGGTTTTGGATGGAATCTTGACCAAGGATAGGTTTATTTGGTATGCCATGATTGTCTAGGAGGACTTCTTGAATGGACATAAAGATGGGGCCATGGGATGGACTACTTTGATCTTGGCATGATGGTGATGTCATGATGTCATGCTTTGGACTTGCCTCTTGACATGTATCCTCAAGTGTAGGTAAGAATATGGGACTTTGGAGACCATGACAAGATATGTTTTCATGAAAACATGGAGTGTCTTGGAATGGATTGGTGTGTAATGGACTAGGATATGACATGGAGGTTTGGAAAGGATTAGTGGATGAAGAACTAGGATGAGATGAAGGATAAGAATAGGACATGGCTACATGACAAGGATATGACATGGATGGAGGATTAGAATATGATGTGGATGGAGGATTAGGATATTATGTGAATGAAGGACTAGGATATGATGCAAATGAAGGAATAGGATATGATGTGGATAGTTGGTTTGGATTGATGGATGGATAATTTCCCTTGTCAAAGTTAAGGTGGGTATGACCAATGGAAGTTTTTTGTGACTTAGTGCCATGGATGGTGTTAGGAGACTCCTTATAGTAGATGGATAGAGGACTAGGTCTCATGGATTGTTGGTAAGATGGATAGATGGATGGAGGGATAGGGGTTGTAAATTTGGACTTGGATTGGAGGTATAGTGTTTTGAAGTCCCTAGAAAGTTGTTCTTGACCATTACTAATAAATTGGCATTCAATTCGACTAGCAAGCATGTCATAGTGACTTGAAGACATGATGGTGGATGGGATGAGACTAAGATTGTGCAAAGTGATAATGCAAAGTGATAAAAGGGGATGCCTTATGTCAAATGATTTCTAGGAAAGGTTTTTTAACCATACAAAGTTTGGCCAATGTGTCAATTTTGGATTGTCAAAGGACTGGTTTGAAGGACAAGATGACAAGATGACAAGGTGAGATTTCAGCACTAGACTTATGAGTTGGAAGCAGCTCACCAAAGGACAATGACTAAGGATTGATTTGTTTGACTTGGTCCAATGAAAATTTACTTTTTGAGACAATGGTTTGACAAAGCAAGGAAAATTTTCCTATCCCAAAGTGTGCAAAATTGAGGACTTTATTTGTCAAATGCAGTTCATGATGGCAAATGCATTGTAGGAAGTGATTTGACAAAATTTTAGGCCAATTGCAAAGATTTGTTTTAGTTGGAAAAGTTGTTTCAGATTTTGGCAAGTTTGATATTTATTTGTTGGAATTATCTGAAAACAGTTGGCAAACACATGGTGTTGTAAAAAATGAAAATCAACCACATAGAAGTCATTTTACAAAAATCCTATGGCTGCAAGGACAATATTCTTTTGGATCCCACTAACCGCATATCCTTAGCGGATGAATTTAGAAGCTTGGCCCCATAGGCTCCCCCTTACAGCGCACTCACTTCTCAGGGAAACCAAGCTTCCAACCTCCATGAAACTCCCATGGCAGATTGATAATCTCTACTAAGAACTGCGTAGGTGCGGGTGTCATTGCAACGACCGTTGCTGTACCAAAGAATATAAGGTTTTTGGCTTGCTAAAACAAAGGATTTATTTCGGGCACCCGTTCAGAAGGCCACACGAGAGGCATTATCATCCCAATCTGCAGAGGTTACAGTCTGTAGGTTTTGACGCACCACAAGGGTACTGGGGAGTCAATTGCTGGTCCGCAGGAATTTCTGTAATGCTAAGCTTTCCTTAACATTAAAATTTATATACCGGTTGGGCGTTGCTTGGCTTTAGCGTGTTCCCAGTTTGAGTCGCTTTGGGGTGAGTACTTTTTCCCACCAAAGCAGGCCCAATTTTCTAAAGTTCAACAAAAGCAAATTAGAATATTCATAGTTCAATCGATCCTTGTTTAAAAACAAAGAGTGAAAACATGAATATCCTAATTCACACTCGCATGGTGTTCATTTTAAGCCCAAATCGAAATGTGTTGACAAACAACAAAAAAAAAACATGGAGTTCATTTTAACCGTTTGTAGTATTTATCAAAACATGGGGTTCATTTTAACCGTTTGTAGTGTGAGCTAACTAAAGATTCATTTTAATCCAATGTTATGAAAATGCAGATTCATTTTAAACCAATGAGTTGTAATGCAAGATTGTGTTCTTTTTAGCCCAATGAGTATGCATGCATGTTCATTTTAACCCATTAATGTAAAATGCAAACTTGTAGTTGTTTGCTTAAGATTTGTGAAATAAAACAAACAAACAAATATTAGACTCCTCACCACAAGCTGCAAACACAAAATCAGTAACCCAAAATCTTTAAACTACCATGCAAAAAAAAGTGTTGCCCTAACCCAAATTGACCTAATGCATGCTCAATTTTTAGAGTCAATAACAGTTTCTCTTACACCCAGGATCGCACAAGTGCGCAAGGGGAGAGGATACTTCTATTATTGATCACTAATATTAGAGGGTTAGCTAGTCAACATAAATCTGATTTTTGGAACTAGTCTTTGCATCAAAAGTAAAAACACAGAAAATAAACCCTTCTTGAAATTTAAAGAGTTTTCCAGAAATGTAAAGAAATCCAAAAAATTCACTGTTTTACATCCAAAATTAATTTTTTATGAAAAATCATAAAAAAATTTATTAAAAATTGAAAACAGCTTCAAATTTTTTTATTTTTTTACTGCAGGTGCTGACATCATTCCAAACCTGCAAAAAATTTTTTGTGAACAGATCTACAAAATTGTGTGAGATATAAGTCAATCTTTATAAAACCCTAAGTTTTAAAGATCTATTTTTTGTCAAATTATTCTGCAAGAAAATTAAAAATATAAAAAATAGACTCCTATTGAAATTGAAAGAGCTTTCTGAAACTGTAAATAAATCCAAAAAATTCGCTAATATGCTCTCACAATTGATTTTTCATGAAAATAACCAAAAAAATTATAAAAAATTGAAAACAGCTCCAAAAAATCTAGTTTTTGGACGTAAAGCTCGTGATATTGTCTTCAACCTGCCAAAAAAATTTGTCCAAAAATATGTAGCCGTTTGAAAGATATGGTTGAATCTTTGAAAACTAGGGTTTTATCTCCAAAATGGTGCAAAACGTGCAACAAAAAGCCAACAACATCTGCAACAAAAAGATGCAACTCCAAAATTCCTCAAAATTTGTCAAAATATGTCAGGTTCACCAATGTAACAATGGGTATTTTCCTAGGGTTAGCACTATCATATGCAGAACATAAAAACCCAAAGTGGGTAATGAAGTGCAAAGGAATAGATGAACAATCTCATAGATTGTCTTCATCCTCCATGACTAACCTCCATTACACCTTCTTAATTTGCTGAAAATAAATTGTTTGCCCTCAGATTTATGATGAGCAAGCCAATGGAAATGACAAGCCCTAAGCAAATATTGAAGGATTTGAACAACTATATGCAATACTATGCCCTACTGCAACTAGTAAGCATCTAAAATGTCTAAGCTATGTAAAATGAAATCTAAAAATATGCTATGACAAATGAGAATAACAATGCTAAAATATGAAAAATGCAAGAAGTCAATAATGCAAGAGATAAGAGATAATAATGGATATCCAGGGATCTCAAAATGAAGACAAAATTGACATTTTATAGAAAATGCAATTTTGTATGGACGGATGAGATTAAAGATTGACAAATGCCCTAGAATCTGGGGACAAGATTCAATATGACAACCCACAATTAGGGTTAGGGCAACATTAGGTCAAATTGGAAATGAATAGACAAGATTGATTTTTAGAAAAATCAAATCAAGGGTTGACAATGCATGTGACAAGACACATAAAACGAAGTTGCTGGAGAATCAAATAATAATTTAAAATTATTTGATTCAAGAGGGGATGTTGACTTTTGAATTAAAAATTATTTTAATTCAAAAAGGGTGGGGTCATGTGACAGTAAATAATTTAATTTAAATTAAATTATTTACTAAAGAGGGAAATTATAAAGGGGGATTTATTTTAAATAAATAATATTTATTTAAAATGAGCACAATAAAAGAGGAGAAATTAAATAACAAAATTATTTAATTTAGGTGCCGAGACTTATTTTAAATAAATAAGATTTTAGAAGAAATTAAATAATAAGAGTTATTTAATTTAGGTGGGAATTAAATAATAAAGATATTATTTAATTATTAGAGGAATGTGACAAATGGAACCTTTTAAATTAAATATAAAGATTTAATTCAAAGTTTAGGAGAGTGGACCAAATTAAATAAATAAAATTTATTTAATTTTTGAGAGAAGAGGCTAATGAATAATTAGATAATTAAATATAATTATTTAATTATAGTGGAAGGTGGATTAAATAAATACAAATTTATTTAATTTTAGGAAGAAGAGGACTTTAATTAGTGACATAATTAAATAAATAAATAAAATTATTTATTTAATAATTAGGAAGACATAAAGGGAGAAATAAATTAAGAAATTTATTTAATTATAGGAGGATATTTAGACAATTAGTGACACATTAAATAAATAATTAAAATTTATTTATTTAATAATCATGAAGAATGAAAATATGAATTAATTAAATAATTATGAATTATTTAATTAATAGTTGAAAGTGAGTCAAAAACATAATTAAAATGTCCTAATTAGGGTTAGAAGAAGAGCTTGCGAGGCTAGGTCATTTTTATGTGTCTACAGGAAGAAAATATAAAATAAAAAGATCTAACTAGGGTGATGCACCAAGATCTAGATGTAAGGCATGATAGACCTATCTTGTAGATGCGGTCTAAGGGCCCATTCAACAATCTGCTGTGTCCTGAAATAACAAACATCAAATAGAAAGACCTAGACAATTCATTTCATGACATAAAATAATTTGTATAGAGATTTACTGAGCAAAAAGAGTTAGAGACATGGTTCTAAATCAACATTCTATTCAAATCGTTGAAGTTGCAAACAAACTATTTAGAAACAACACAGTATAATGTTATCCAATAATTAAGAAACAAAAAGGCCAAATTACAAGGGCATAGTCTGTGAGTCTTTACATTTCTCTAACAAAACAAAAGGCCTGGTGTCTTCCTAATTCTTTTGTAGATATTTCAAACTTTTTCTTCGAAAAAAGAAGCAATATATATAACTAGAGGCTTCTATCGCTTGAAGGGCTGCAACAAAAAAGATTCCCCATCATGAATGATGATGCTCACAACAATGACTCACCACAACCGTTGTAACAGAAAGATTCCCAAACGTGAACCCAATCATTTGCGAGCTAGATGCATTATCTGCAAATGATGGCAGTGGTCCTGGCTTACCTTGTGCAAACAAGTGTCACCTCCCAGCGAAGGCATTTAGAACACATGACAAAATATGGCAGCTCGACGTTCACACCACTCCTTTTAATGAAGATTCGCCAAAGGGACACGTGACAGTATTTCACAACCCCTACTTCATTGTCTCAATCCTTTGATGAGAGCTTGCGATGAGAGGACATGTGACAACATCCTTACTATTGAAACCGCTTGAGGGGACCGCCAAAAGTTTGCACAGGCAGAGGCTACGTCGTCGACGTTCGGGTCTCGAAAGAGAGTTATATGAAAGCATGCCTAATGCACACGATCTATTGAAACATGGGGGCAGAATGAGGCTCAAAAGAGAAGGGAATGGAAGCTCCCCTTTGGTGAGCGATTAGGTGACATGCGGCAAAATTGAGCCGAGATCGCTAAAAAAGTGGCATGGAGGCCTTTAAAAATATTGGGCACGGTCGGAAGTCGAGCAAAACATCAAAACAACCCGAAGGGAGCATGGGGGTATATTAAATATCCACATTATCTACATAGGGTAAGTGCAGAAAACTGTGGCACAAAAAAGATTCATTTTTTTTTACCTGAAATGACCATTTGGTGAGCGACTTTAGACACGTGAAAATGTCTAGCGTGTATCACACATCTTAACATTGCATTTTTCCATCATTTTCATCATTTCATTATCATCAGTGTATTTTCATCATTTATCATTATTTGCATCAATAATCCTGTTTTAACATCATTTAACCCTAATTTCCTTTATTGATTAAATAATCTTGAATTATTTAATTGATTCATCATTCCTACATTAATGATTCCCTCAATTATCCTAATTGAATAAATTTTAATTATTTGATTAGGTTAATTCAATATTATTCTAATTTCTTATAATTAAATAATTTTTAATAATTTAATTATCCCATCTTTAATCCTCATCCCATTTGAAATGGAATATTTTTTTAAAAAAAGAACATATTCTTATCCTCCATAATTCAATAATTTTAAATAATTTAATTATCTTAATTTCCATCCATAAAGCATATTCCCAAGGAATATTCTTTTTTAAAAAAATATCTTGACTAATTCTTGTCTGAAGTATTTCCAACCTTCCATTTTTGGGATCAAATCTCTACCCTGCATCCTCAAATATCTCAACCAATTTCCTACAAATGAGAAGATATTTGGAACTTTGCAACTAATCTCATCCCTCATCTTCCTTGATTCACTCTCCTTTGTGGGTGTTAAGATGCAATCTCAACCCTTCTTTGTGGGCATTGAGATTCAATCTCAACCTTTGATCTAATTCTTAGAAATCTATAAAATCATCCTTATTCCTCCATATTCATCACGTAGAATTTGAGTATGGAGATCATGTTTCTTTGAGTTTTTGAGAAATTGAGCAATCATTTCATCTATCATCTATCATCTAGGTCATCATTGAGCTTTTACAAGCATAAGGAAGCTAGGTTTTTGAGCAATCCAACATCCATGATCAACAAGCTTCTTCGTCAAATGAGATGTGAGGTTTGTGTATGCATTGAATTCTTGGTTTGATTTGAGTTTACTAATCATTTTATTGTTTGAATTCTTTATGTAGTACATTCAATATCATTTGGTAAGTGGGTTTTTGAGCATTTTCATGATTTGGGTCTTTTAATTCTAACCCTAGAATAGCAATTTTTTGTTTGATTTTATGATTCCCCTTAAACCTCTTACATTTTTTGACACACTCGATGAGACACACATCCTTACATTTAATGAATTTTTGTAATTTTTTTTGATTTTCAAGTTTTTGAACATATTCATGTTTGATATAGGTCATGTTTGCACGTTTGATCACCTTTCTTGAACATCTAGCCATGTTTGATCTTTTCAAAAATCTGCAATTGAGAAATGGCTTGTGTCTGCATATTCTAGTTTTAGGGTTTTTAAATTTTTATGTTTGTGAATGTACTAGAGCTAGGTCTATGCTTGAAGATAATCACATTTTCTTAATAGGGCCACATTTGATAGTAACTGACTCGTGTCTGCACTTGAAGATGATCACACTTGTGAAGGTAATTTTTGTCTGATTTCTCTATTTTAGGGTGTAGAGAAGGGGGATTAATCACCCCCAAGGCTCCAGGTCATGGGAGAGCCTAAGGGAATGAACTGACCTAAACTACCTCAAGTTTTTTGATAGGTTGATAGAGAGGCTAAAAGGGAAGGGAAAACAACACGTTATTTCCCTTCTACTAAAAATAGGTGTATCTAGAACCGGGTGAGCCAACCAAAAAGGTTTTGGACTACAAACCAGGTAGCTCATTGTCTAAGGATGGAAAGACGAGAACTAGATTGAGCTAACACGATGTTCTCATGTCTTAGGGATGCGCTGACATCCTATACAGAAATGGGTCTGGAAAAAATAAAAAAATACAAAGGGCCTACCTATGACCCGACTGACAAAGTTTTACTGTTTGATAAAGAGAATGCATAAACAAAAAGTACAACAAGAAGAATATTGGAAACTACTCTAATACAAAAATGAGAAAGAAAGGGGAAGGAAAAGATACCACTCTACCCATGCTTCAATTCTTTAAATTTAACTCCAAGAGGACAACCCAACACCTGCACACATAGAAATGAGAAGAATGTTGGGCTATGTTTCAAGGGTTACCTTAGTTAGGCCCTACTTTGGTGTTCCCATCTCCATGGAAAACCAAATATGCCATGAGATAGATAAATCGATAAAGAAGAGAAATAGAAAAGACACTATTGAATAGAGTGCAAAGACAAACCGATTGCTACTCTATAAGAAACAATGATGCAAACAAAAGAATGAGAGAAATATCACCATTCCTCCTACTAGCACTTAAGGCTGAGAGGAAAAGATAACACCACACCAAGAGAATGAACTTTCAAAGATGGTGGAGTTACAACAAGAATGTGTTGTAGAAGCCAAGTAAAGAGAAAGAATCACCAAGAAGAGAGCAAGAGTGAGCTTGAGAGAGTGAGTGAGTGATCAATAAGTTGTAAGAATGAATGAGAGAATGAGAGAATTTCATGAGAGAGTGAAGAGAATGAGTTTGAATTCTTGAAATGGAGGTAAAAGGTCATTTTTCATTGGTCAAGGGAGGACAAAAGATTTTACCATTGTAGCCAATCGAAGACATAACGGTTCTACAAAATCCAGAGGTAAGAATCCTATTAGGATGTAAGCACGACACACATATGTCCATGTGGCATGCATGCATCTCCGATAGAAATTCATCCATCGATGCAAAAATACAAGGCCACATGGAAGGAATAAGCTGATGGTGATGGGTTTTACATCATCTGACTTATAGCCTTTAAAGTAAAGGTAAAATAAATGGGGTATTTTCCAAGGGTGCAAATTAGCGCCATTACATTTTGTCCCCACTTTAGTGAGCATACATGTCAGTGTGAATGCGAGATAAAGTAGAAAGATATTGAAGAGAATATACCAATAGCTATGAGGAAATAGATCTTCGATCCAACACACCTAGATGTGAAGAAAGGAGAAAAGGATCCATAAATTCTTGGTCCTACAAAGCTATTAAAGAGAGGTGGCTTTATAGGTTCTCGATCTTGCAAAGAAAGCTTCGATATCGCCACACACATGTTAGGCTATAGACAAAACATGTTAGGGAAAAAATAATAAGACACACAAGATGGAATGATAAGACACAACTTGATTAGATACACTTGTTAGGTAAGCCTGTGACTATTGCAAACTACATTGCAGGACAGTCACAAAAAAGATGGGTCTAGTCGGGTTGCCCCCAAGCTAGACGTGAGGATATACTACATCTGACACCAAGGTGTTGGAGTGAAAATACACTGAGAGGGGGGGGGGTGTGAATCAGTGTTTATAACTTCTTTAACAAATTTACCTGAAACTGAAAAGAACCATACATATATTCTCATTTATCAATGATAGTATCATTCATGTATTTGAATGCAATCATATAAACTGAAATGAGTAGTGTAACATTGCATTTTAAAGAAGTAAAGAACTGAAGCAAATGAATCATAGAGACACAAATAGACACAAGATATGCCGAGTGGAAAACCCTCCCGGGGTAGAAAAAGCACTCTTGAACCTATTGCCTTCTTCAGGCTTTCATTTCAATAACTATTTTGACAATGCCTCAATGGTTGTTTTCTGAGCACCGACTCAAGGAGCACCAACCCCTCTGTTTAGAGACACCAATCTCAAGGAGCACCAACCCCTTTTGTGTTTTTCAAAAGAACATACAATGATACAGAGGATCTCTCTATTTCTCTTGATTTCTGTCAAGTGCCTCTTGACAGACAATGTGTAGAATGCTCAAAAGTCAAGAATGACTCTTCAATGTTCCACCCATTATCAAGCCTTAAGACAGCTTGAGGAAAATCTTATTACAGTCACAATACAACTTCTCATCAAACTATATTATAGTGATATATCTTTTCTTTTTCTCTCTCTCTCTTTGTTTTTCAATCTTTCATAATACAAAATAAAAAATAGACAACACACTGTGTTTTCCAAATTTTCAGCATTAACTGAAGAATACACTCTCACTTTTCTTAATTGTGATGCCCCTGTTTCATATTTTGTTTTTCTATCATGATGGAGCCCTAATCTCTCTGTTTCTGTCTTTTTACAGAAATCATCATTATATTTAGGAAGTATTACAACTGTTGCTCGTTTTCCACTTTCAAGGAATTATACAAGGTTAATTTTTAGGTTACTTGCAAATATAATCCAAGTGATTAGTGCCCAAGTCTCTTTTGGATCCCAGCTCCAATAAGATCCCCATGCTTCGTTGGCCCATATTGCCCCGGAAAGTATACCTATAGTTAAAAGTGAAAATCCTAGACCAATGGCATGATAACTCAATTGGTCTAATTGGTGAGTAAATACCCATTTCCAATAATTTATAAATGGGAATTGCTTCTGAGTGTTGTTCCTACAGAACAGGCTTTGCTTTATGAGCGATTCTTTTTAGTGAATTCAAATGAACTACCAGATTCTCCTATATCTATGCATGTTAAAAAAATTCCTAAAGAGATTTCAGACCAGGATCTTCCTTCTGAAAAAGAAGGTGCTGAAAGGAAAAATCTTGATCATAATCAATACTACTACCAAGCAACTGTTCCAGATGTTGTGGTGGTCATGAGTGAAGAATTCTTTCTTTTTGTTAAGGATAGAACAACAGTATCCAAAAATAGAGGTGTGATAGGACTTTTCTTCACTAGCGGCCTGCACATGCAGTGCTTACCCAAAACGGTAAGAGCATATCTTTTAAAAACAAGAATAATAACCATTTTACCCTGGCAGTAACATCAATGCAACTGAAGGCAAGTAATAATGCATATAATAGCAGTTACCAATGAATCTAGGTAAGAAACATAAGAATTTCGAAGCATTCAAACTGACCCACAAAATCATAAAACTCGTTTCACAAAAATGATATGACGACCATCAAAAAATGCAGCCAAGAAACATTATAAATGAACCCAAGTGATAAACTGATCAGGTTCAAGAATATTATGATTTTCCCACAACCAGAAATCACAGACCCTTTCAAAACTGTCATGATGATCTTTTAAAAGAATTTACTGTCACGTTTTTAAAAAAAAAATTGAACATTTCAGACTTTTCTCCTCAAAGGAATGGATGTTTTTCATTATTCATTTTGCATAAGAGAGAAAGAATTAGATCGTAATCATCTTGATTGTGAAGTAACGGTTCTGAACAAAAAACTAAAAGAGTAATACCTGTGAGAACTAGAAATGAATTTCCCATGAGTGATTTACCAGGTCTGCGAAGAGAGAGCAACTCGAGCTCTTTCCCCATTCGAGCTTCCAACTGATGGCCATAAATCGACAGGAGAAACGACCATTGCCATGGTCTTCCAATGTTACCAATATGTTGTCAAAGATTAGTCAAGCAGCAACAAGAACATTGAAACGACTATGGGATACCCAACTCAATGATGGTGGCCAGTAGGGTTCCAAACCCTCAAACAATGAAGCAACAATTTTCCCTACTTTCCACATGAATTCCTTTACCAAGAATGATAATTATTTGGAGTCCGAAAGGATAGAAAAGATAATGAAAAAAATCATAATTCCCTTTGAAGTCCACGAGCTTATCAAAGACCAGCTGATGACCAACATAATTTCCTTTGTCAATTAATTGACAGTGAGAATACATCAACCAAAAATGTGCTTAGAAGTAATTGATATGACCATGTTACCCAACACATGCCGATTTCCAAAATGATTTAAGCTTAGTCACATCCAACGTGACATAAAACATTAATCAAACCTTTTATTCCTGCTGTTGGCCTTGAGGCCCAAATGAATATTAACCAATAGACCCGAATCAAATGCAAATAGGAGATCAAACATTTAAGCCTTTAACCAAAGCTGATTTGCCATCAAATAGAAATGCAATAGCATATAGTGTGCCAAAGATAATGGCCAATGCCAAGAGATATCAATTAAAAGCAAAACAATAGCCACCTCATTATGACCAATGCTATATAATATGTCCAATGGTATCCAAAAATCCATAAACACAATAATGATCAACCCCTTATAATATGCCAAAAGATGAATACTGAGTGCTCAAAACATTAACAAGGTTGTTCCTCAAACCCATGCCACTGACTGAAAATAGAGAAATATACCTTTGACGAATATCAAGATGCTTGTAATTGATCAAGAATAATTAATCAACTTGTAAAAGAATTGATCATGTCAATCACTTGTAATCAAGTGAAATACTGAAGCACAAATGTTAAACCAAAAACATATCACCTCATCAATGAAACAAAGAGCCAGTAACTAGAATGCCTTGACCGAGATCTGCACATGGAGTTAAACGATCAATACCACCATATATAGTATAATCAATGAAGTAAATGTGCCAATCAAAAAAGTAGATCAACTAAGAAGTAACCACCAAAATGCCAGAGTCACATATATTGTCATCAAGGACAAAATAGCACAAGAGGGATTCAACACAAGGCACATCAACATCGAATATCAGATAAAAGATACTCAATTTTTTGAAAAATACTAGAGAATTCAATTGAAGGAAAGGTTTTCAAAGGGGGTTCCTTTGATAGGAAACCCTTCAAGACGACAAGGGGTCCATTCAAGGGAACAATCTGATTGAAAGAAACCACATTTTTTGTAAGTTATTCTATCATCAAGGAATCTTTTTGAAAGATCCTTTTGTCAAGGAATCCATTGGAAAAAATAGTCCTTTTCAAAGGAAAGTTTTCATACTTCTTCATTTTAGAAAAAGTGCTCCTTTTTCAAAGGCAAGCTTTCAGATCCTTTCACATTGAGATCCTTTTCAAAATAAAATTTCATTTGAGAATCTTGAGAGAATACAACATTTTGGAAAATGAGAATTTTCAATAAGGGATTCTTTTGTTAAGGAATTCATTGTTTAAAGAAAAATCTTGACATCAAGGAATCCTTTTCAAAAGAATTCAGCAAATTGAAAATCAAAACATCATGGTAGCCCCCTTAGGATGGTGTGTCCTATGCAAAGGAGCACATGGCATCTTAAGGAGAGAAATGAGAGGTAGAGATGTTGTGGCACACAACATATAATGAGATGTATTTTGTGGTATATTGTCACATACATACATGAGGGATAAAACGTAATAACCACAACATTAAGAAGCAAACAAAGATGAATAAATCAAGAGAGAGGGGGATTTGAGAGTTCAGGGTCAGATTTGTTCATAAATAAAAATAGATATAACATGTTAAATGAATGAATGGTCATCAATCCATGAAATACTCAGATTGTGAAGAAAAACACATGAAGAAAAAATAAAAATAAAAATTGGGTCAACATGGAAGAGCACCTAAATGCTCCCAATGCTTTGCATCATCCCCAATATCGATTTCTTTTTTTCACAACATATAGAATAATGATGATATACATAGAGGAAGTTCAAGACAAATTTTCCACGCTTGTATCCAAGCACCTACACGGGTAGCAAGGGTCCTATAGGTAGGATCACAAACAAAAAAATATAAGCATAGGGGAACACAAACACACAAATAAATCTATGCTACAAATAAAGAAGAGGTACCACCCTACTTCTCATTGATCAACTGGTCATCTTTCTCCCAATTTAGATCATTATAGGGGGAGGGAAGATGAACCTAAAAGGGTGAGATAGCAAGAGTAGTACTCTCTAACTCGCCTAAAACAAGGGCCAAGGAAGAAGTCCCCTCAAGGTCTTCTTCACCGAGCTCATGCAAGGCAAAATTCATTGATCTTGAAAAGATCGAGGACAAAGCCAAGATGTCATCCACCAAATAAAAAATGTACTTCACCAGAGTGCCATGTGTCAATTGGGTGGGAGAAGAAGGAGGTGCCTGAGATACATTGTCAACCTCATCGATAGGGGTAGTGACAAACTCAGGGGATGCAAGGGCCGCCTCCATCACAAGGATGATGCAAGCCAAGATAAAACCCACTTTTGAAGAAGGTGAACCCTTCTTCCAACCTCCACTTGTATTGAGGTAATCCTGCATCTTGCGCTTCAGTGGAGAATGAGGAATCCCCATAGAAGAAGTGAAAGTCAAGGAGGAAGAGGATAAAGCTGCAATAGACACCACCATGGTGTTCAAAATGTTGATGGGCTAAGAGAATGAAGAGATGTGTAGGAGGGACATTAAAATAGGGGCTCTCAAAGGGAGTGATGAAAACCTACACCCTTTTAGGGTGGGCATCATCAAGACCCACCAGGGGAGTTAAAAGCAAAACAAAGGCGATTGGAACTGAGGCATGCACAATAGAGGAAGAAAAATTAGTAGACGAGGATACAAAAATAGGGGCCACTGGCTCCTCCTCTGTCTTTTGCAAGGTTGCATGTTTAGCAACAAGAGCCTTTCACCTATGTTTGTGCTCACACACAAGCTGGTTACATCAGCTATGGGTGTTCGAAACAACTTGAGAAGAAGCTAGAGGCTGTTGCTCAACCACAGGAGTATCCTTCACAACTGTGGTTGGTGGAAGGGTAGGCTCTTGGGTAGGAGTAGGAGGAGGAAGCACATGGGTAGACGCAACCATGAGAAGAGAAAGAAAAATGGGTACCTCGACGAGGGGCCTCTTCTCGTTCTCTACCTTATGGGTAGGTAGAGGGACAATAAGAAGCTATGGATGTTGAGACACACGAGCATCCCCACGAGGACCCTTCCCCTTGTCATAGACAACGGGCCTAAGAACCATGGGAAAAATAGGAATCTCGAAGACCTGATGCTTTGCTTCTCTCCATGCAGATACCATCACACTTACCATGCGAGGCATGAGAGCAGGAGCCAAAGGTGCCACAATAGGGTGCGAAGTAGAAGTAGGAGTAGATGATACAAAAGGAGAGGGACCTTGAGTGTGAGCAAGCTTCTCCTTCCCCTTTTGTTTGGAGGAAGAAGCAACTTGCTGCTATGAAATCATGGAAGCCTTCACAAATACTGCATAAGGGGACACCAGATAACTAGCCTTCAACATTGAACCCCTAGTCTTATATTTAATATAATATTTATACAATAAATCTCCCATAGGAGGGAGAGGTTAGATTGGGGCAGGCCAGAAGTGATCAAGTGTGAAGCCCCCACATGACACCAACGGTTTATAATCGACATCCTACACTACGTGCACAAAACCTTCATGAGGGAATTTTAAATATTTATGAACCATAGAGGTGACACCATTCACAAAGGTTAGTCAGGGGATGCCTAGCTTAAATCGAAAGAGGTTAGACTCTAGAATGATAATGAATGAAACATTAATAGTCTTGGGTCCTACCAAGACTGTCAAATAAAATAGATCCCAAAGAAGCAATAGAGAATCCATCATGTGTAGAGAGGGTGGTCTCTGACTCTTTGTACCTCTCCCTAAGTCATTTATGAATAGAGTCTCCTCCGTTATCATATTAACCCGAATCATTGGATCAACTAAGATGCTAGTTGCAACATTTCCATTGATCTGGGCGGGGATGTACAAAGGGGAGAGATTTGTATTAAGAGGCTCATCATGTGGGGTAAATGTTGTGTTAGGTTTAGCACACACATTTTCAAGACGAGGGTGATAGGCAAAAACTGGGGTAGAAAGATTTAATTTTAATAACTAATTTCAGTTTGGTCTAAGTGCCAATCCAAGGGCATAAACTTGAGAAAGGTGTAGTGGTTGTATGTGCAAAGGCTACAGGTAGTGAAATGAGTGTAGATTAAATACAACTAAAAAAATTAATTGAAATTGCTACAGAAACTATGTGATAAAAACATAATTTCAAAGAACTAAGAATTATTAGAATGACAACAAATTCTAAACCATTACAAACCATTATATTTAAATCCTAAATAAAATCACTTCAACATACTACACTTTATAAATGAAATGAAATTAAAACTAAATTAAAATAAATAGAAACATAAAATAAATTCACCACCATTTTGTGAGAGTGGGCCCTTCTCTCCTTCCACGGGGTGATTAAAATACTGCTACAAACTTAGTTCAGGAGCACCATATATTAATTCTAATGAAACACATCGCTATCTTTACTTTTGCACTATTCTCCAACCTTCCTTTTTGCTGCTACATTGCTGCTATTACATATTTCACGTTGTACTATTTTCCATCATACTAATGTGCTCCCTTTAATGCTATAATATTTCCTTATATAATGAATAATGCATAAACAAGGCATATAAAAAATATCTAACCTATTCTCTACTCTCATGTCCTTCCTTCCATTTCTCACATTAGTTTTGTTGCATTATTTTTCGAATATTATTCATATGCTTTTCCACACCACCTACAACATTTTTGCAGCCCTATTTTATAGCATTTGCTCGTATTCTCATGCCATCTCTTATGACATTATTTATGGCTTGTGGATTGGAATAAAAATAGCCATAAAAATAGGAGTTTGTTGTGTCATAAAATAGCTATTGTTTGTCCTTCGTTCATCACAATTATATTTGTTACAACAAAAAATAATACATGCTATTTTGTGTCATTTGAGTATACAAATATATTATTTTTTGTTAGCACAATAAATAATCATTTAAAATTTAATTGCTAGCTCAAATTATTTGTTGTTGTGAAGGCAACATGAATTCTATCATAAAGTCTATTATCTCCACCTTTATTGATATGTTGTTGGAATTATTTTCTCAACATAGAAAATATAAGTAAATACAATCTAATATTTATTATTCACTTATTTTATCTAAAATCTAAACTAAATATTACTTATGTATATTCAACCATATGTAGCAAAAGGTGGTAAAATGGTGTGATAATGTATGGAAATAAATATGAAAATGGGTTAAATGGTATAGGAAAATGGATAAAATATGGTATAAAATGGAATGCGAATGGATCTCATCATTCCCCCCAACTTAGCATATTGCACATGTCCTCATGAAATATTTATTTATGAGAGGTTTTGATTTGAACTTGTAGCCTTTGGATTTATGACTTGTGCCTTCTTCACCCTTGACTATTATGTTTCATTAATTGATGATTATAGTAGAAGGACATGTGTATACTTTCTAAAGAGTAAATCTGAAGTTTTCAGTTGATTTAAAGAATTTAAAGCAATGGTTGAGTTGTAAACTAGAAAGAAAATAAAATGTTTGAGGACTGATAATGGAAGTGAATTTTGCTCTAATGATTTGGATAGATTATGTAACTTGATTGTGGTATTCATAGATAGAAGACAACTCCATATTCTCCACAACATAATGGAGTTGTAGAAAGAATGAATAGGATACTGATGGAGAAGGCTAGGAGTATGTTGAGTGGTGCTGGTCTAGAACAAAGGTTTTGGGTTGAAGCCATTGTCACTTCTTGTTACCCGATTAACAAATCTCCTACATCAACTCTTGTTGATAAGATGCATGTATAGGTATGGTCGAGTCACAAGCCATCATTAAGACATATTAGAGTTTTTGGTTGAGGCATATGTGCATGTTCCAAAGGATAAGAGAACACAGTTGGAGAAAAAGGATATGAAATGTATCTTCATCGAATACAGTTATGGTGTAATAGGATACAAGCTTTGGGATCCTGTTGCATAGAAGGTAATGTTGGTATGTGGCAACTGATCATGCTATGTTGTACACTCTTCATGTCTTCGTTGGATGGGAGTTGTAGTATGGCATTATTTGTGAGATTGTAATATGTTTTGCACTGGATAATAAAATCATTGGATGGTTACGGTTTTGTGGATGTAGCCCGGATTGGGTGAACCACATTAAATTCTCTGTGTTGTCTTGTTTCTACTATAATTTTGTGTATTTTATTTCTCTATTTTATTGATCAAATCTGTATTTAACTATTATATATCTTCCTTATAACCCTAATAGGTAATACACAGTAGAAGTGTTATTTTTAGAGAAACTAAGCCTTCTTCTATTACATTGCAGCTAGGACAAAGTAAATAGGAAGAAGTTAGTCGATTTCCTTCTATACTTGAGAAAGTTTAATCAAGGCCATGGATAGAAAAGAAGTTGAGGATAGATCATCTAGCTCCAAATCTTTAGAAGAGGAGGAAGAACCGCCAACTCAGCTTGTTCATAGGTCTACAAGGAATAGACAACCACCTAAAAGGTATTCACTTGATGATTGGAGATGTATTTTTGCTTTGAATACTAATATGGATGAACCCAAATTGGTAGAAGAGGCATTCGGCTGAATGATGCATAATTGTAGAAGATTGCTATGGATGAAGAAATGGATGCTTTGAAAAAGAATGATAAATGAGATCTTGTACCATTTCTTGAAGGATGAAAACCTGTTGGTTGCAAATGAGTGTTCAAGAAAAAGATTGGTTCAGATGAAAGTATTGAGAAGTACAAATCGAGGTTGGTTGTAAAAGTTTACTCTCAAGTTGAGGGTGTTGATTATGGTTAGATATTTTATCTTGTTGCAAAGATGTCATCCATTAGATTTTTGGTTTCTATTGCCGCTGCTTATGATTTATAGGTTGAGCAAATGGATGTGAAAACTACTTTCCTTCATGGTTACTTGGAGGAGGATATTTATATGACATAGCCAAAGTACTACATGGTGAAAGGTATAAGTAAATTGGTTTAGAAATTGAAGAAATCTTTGTATGGCCTAAAACAGAGTCCTAGGATGTGGTACCAAAAATTTGATACACATGTGTTGAGTTTGGTATTTGAGCATTCTAAATGAGATCATTGTGTTTATTACAAAACTAATAGTGATAACTTCCTTTTTATTGCATTATATGTTGATGATAAGTTATTTATTAGCAAAGGGAGAGGTATGATTTTAGAACTAAAATCTCAACTTGCTGCTAAATTTGAAATGAAAGATCCTGGTGCAACTAGGCACATTCTTGGGATGAAAATTATAAGAGATGGAGTGAACAAAAATCTATGGCCTAACCAAAGTAAGTATGTCAATTCAATTTCACAAAGGTTTGATATGTAGGATTGTAGACCAGTGTGTGTTCTTGTTTTAGCTAGAATAAAATTATCTATTTAGATTGTCCAACATCCCCATCAGAGATGGAAGAAATGAGAAGAGTGCCTTACTAGAGTGCAATTGGAAGTTTGATGTATGCTATAGTTTGTACAAGACTAGACATTACCCAAGTAGTGGGAGCTCTTTCTAGATATATGTGTAATCTTGGTAGAGTTCATTGAGATGCAGTTAAAAGAGTTTTCAAATATTTGCATGGTACCTCAGATTATTCCTTGTGTTATCATAGTAATATGACTGAATATGAGATTTCCTTTGATATTCAGGGTTATGTGGACTTAGACTGGGTAGGTGTTGTTGATATTAGATGATCCACTAGTGCTCATGTGTTTACTTTATTTGGTGGTGAAATTAGTTAGATGAGTAAGTGATAGGTTATGGTTTCTTTGTCCACTACTTAAGTTGAGTATATAGTAGCTACTCATGCTTGTAAAGCCATTTGGCTTGAGAGGCTATGTTTAGATATTGGAATAAACAAGGTGTAGTGACAATTTATTGTGACATTCAGAGTGTGATATGTCTAGCTAAGAACACCACATTTCATGCTAGGACAAAGCACATTGATGTACAATATCATTTTGTTAGAGATATGGTTGAAGATGGTAGGTTGAAGTTGGCTAAGGTAGAATTTGATGAATATTTTTGATTCTTTAACCAAGCTTGTGAGCATAGAGAAGTTTATATGGTGTTCATATTCAATGGGCCTTTCGAACCCTAGCAATTAAGAGATGATGCTTATACACCCTCCTATTGCTTTTGCAAGTTGTTCGAAAAGTGGGAGATTTGTTGGGAAAATATTTCTCAACCTTGCAATTACATAAGGTACTATTGATATGCTAGCAACGAGGGGCATGGGGGGTTCCCTTCTTGCGAGTGGTCTAGGGGGATCATCCCCTTGACTTGGGTCCAAGGGCTGCATGCTACCTCTGAAAGGAAACTTTATTTATATTTTATTATTATAAATTTGGACTGTTCATCATTAGGTCTTAGATTTGATGACTGATATTTTACTAGCTTGACTTGCCCTAAAAGGTAACCCTATTTTATGAGCCAGCATTGTATTATGATTGTGTATTGTGATATATTCTGAGAGACTGATAGCGACTGTGTTGCCTTTGGATCTCTAGTTGGTGATACTCCTATGAGAAGCTTGCTCTGCAAGTATATTGTAATCTTTGTGATTTTTGAATAAAATATTGGGCAAATTTTGGAGTGTGGGGTTTTTCTCCCGAAAGGGTTTTCCCCATGTAAATCACTATGTTGTGGTATGCATGATATTTATGTTTAAGTTTCTATAATTGTTAAAGATCTATAAAAGTTTTGCATTATCCTCCTCTCAAGATTATTGTAGGAAGTTGTTCCGCTACCTTAGCTTCCTTACACAAGTGCCTTTGTAGGAAACAACCCAATTGGTCAAATATCAACCACTACATCAATAAAATCTAATGACATGTGGAAACCTCCTCAACTATAGGTTGAGACAATCAAAATATTTCTTGATGAGGACGAGGTAAGTTTAGGATAGTTTCAAAATGAAATGTAGTTGTGCATAATAATCATGACCAAAAACTTAACCATCTTGAAATTACTTGAGAAGTGTGTCAACTATTCCATGGATCTACGATCAAATCCCAATGAGAAGATATGTATAATATTTATTCTTTGAAAATAAATATGACAAATAGATACTCCTTTTGAGTTACTTCAATGTATACAACAACTCTAAGAGTGAAAGGAGGTTCATAAATTTACTTGTAAGATAAGTTTGACCTATGAACAAGTCTTATGTCCCTTAAAGGATCCTTATATTGGACAACATCCCACCAACATGGTTTTCATGATTTTTCCACTTCATGAAAACCTATTCCTTGTGGACAAGTATAAGTAGGGTTGATGAAGAAGAAATATTAATGAGTCCATATAGGGTGGGGGAATTTATAATAAAAATAGAAAGCATGAGAAAAATGTAAGAACAAAAGGAAATTCATAAAATTGGAAAGGTCTATATCTAGTTAAGGAACATGTAATAAATTATGCTTACCTCTTTTGCATGAAGGGGTGGTACCAAAAATAAGAGCTAAAATGATAGGAAAATATTGCTAAAAATATCCATACTTTCAATTAGAGACCCAAAAGTTTGAAGCTATGAGGTTGGAATTCAAAAAATAAGGCAATTTAAGCAAAGAGAGCACAAATGCACAAACTAGGTGAAACAACCAAGAATTTATTTTACCTTCCAAATTCCATCCTTGTTGAGGAGTTTTTTTTTAATGCTAGGTTCAACTTGTTTTCCATATTTTAGTCTGTGTCTAGATGTTACCAATAAAATTTGTTGTTTTTCAAATGTCTAAAGCTAGTCTAAGTGGTCAATCTAGATTATGATTAATTTTTATCCTTTTGGAAAATTCATAATATTTTTTTCTCCTCATTTTTCTATTCCCACTTGATTCCCTAAAACTCTACCACAAAAAATTAACATGTACATTTATAAAGTAAAAATATCTAAAATAACAATCTCTACAAGAGAGAAAAGTAAATATGTCAACCACCAACTAAATATATATTAAATTTCAAGCCTCAAAAACCAAAAGTAACATCAAATACATGACAATATCAATATATTGATTACATAGAATCATTCAAGGGGGGTTCATAATATAAGTGAAATACATAAACTATAAATTATCCCCATTCAAGTGGCCTGAATGAGTGAAATTAAGTGATAGAGGGTAGAAGGCTTCAAAAAAATACTTAAGGGAATATTTGATCCATGGATCTTCCAAGAATTTTGCTCCATAATATTTTCCTTATATCCATTATGTTTGATTGTAAAGGATTCCTTTGATTCTATCCCTAAGAAGAATATAGTGAGAAATAATAAGTGTGAGAATGACTTGATTTCCCAATCTATACATGAATTTATGGTGTTTGACCCATCCCAACACTAATTATCTCTCATTCTATAGTAATCTCAATATTCAAACCAATTTCCCTTCAACTCTGAGATACTATCATACTATGTGTTAGGTAGCATGAAACATATGAGAAAATTTAATAGTATTTTGACCCACTACCATAGGCCTTCATGCATCAACCATAAGTGTTGCATTCCCTCTCTCTATGGTAGTAGAAAAAAGGTTCATGGAAAAAGATCTAATCAAGGCTCTCTGATCCCTAATCAATAGATATTGTTTAGTGGAAAAATAAGTATAAAGAGAATCAATTTTATGTATGAGTAAATCAGTAATAGGATATGACAAGAAAAATAAATATTCAAGAAGTAAGGTACTCATAAGATATCTTAATTTCAATGTAGAATCAAAGGTCCTCATCTTCCCCTCTATCATCTCAATGGTGGGAACAATCTAAGATGATCTCATGACCTTTTTATCCTCTAATCCACACTCCTCCTCCTCCTTTTGGTCACTCTCTCCATCATAAACTAAGTGGCCTGTATTTGGTTGAAGTTGTCTCTAACCATCTCCTCATAAGGGTAATGTAATAGGTTCCCCTAGAGTAAGAGGTAAAATTTAAATCCATTGTTGTGTCGCTATCATCTCTTGAAGATATTGGTTACATGGGGGCATTAGGGGCAAGTCTACAAGAAATTCTTCTCAAATGTTTTGTAGGATTCATGAAATAGAGTGGATATTAGCAAATCCATTCCTATAGATATTAAGGAGAACATTCCTCACAATTAATATTGAATAGACACATTATTATCCATCTTCTCTCCATGCCATTATAGGGGTCTTCAATGAGCTCACCCATTTACGTAAGTGCCACCATTGTAGTGTGGTTGCATCAAAGATCCCAAATTGGCACCACCTCATGCTTTAGGATTTGTAGGCTTGACTAGCGGAATCACATCTTGATGAGGTCTTATATGCTCAAGATCCAAAACATGAATTGAGAAGGATGAATTAAAGACAAAGATCCTCATCATGCAATCTAATACAATTATTTTTATATCAACACCAAAATGTTTATTCTCTCAACATACCCTAGTTTACTCAATCTCTTGAATGATTAGTGCCCAACACCATCTCAACATGTAAGTTTTATCGTCTTCCAACAAGAAAGTAGAAATTATATTGATCAAAACCTTTTATATAGGTAGAATTCCATGCAAAGGAACTAAGGTAAGTTAGATCTTGAACTTGTCTCCTAGTTGATTATCTGCTAAGAAAGTGGACGATGAAAGTATCTTACATTAGACTTAAGTTTTGGTAATTTAAGCCTCTATACATGAACTAGAACACATATTATATGAAACAAATCATAGAGAGGAATAATTCAATCTCTTGTAACACTTAGAAATTGGAAGGTGTTTCCATCATCATCTTAATAGGCCGGGATGTTTCTTTAGATTAGTGTGGATGGTTTAACAATCAAAATAAATATAACTCTTTCTAGTTCATTCCTTTAGAGGATGGTCATATTTTATCTACTCAATTCCTCCATGATTTCCACAAACCATTACTACACCTTGGAGGTGTTTCATTGGATGTAAGTGTTGCAAAATCATGGAATCATGTATCCTTAAAAAACCCAAAAATTGAAAATTGTAAACACCAAAAATAAAAAAGAAATAAAAATACTATAAAAGGAATCATAAAACTCCAAATCAAATTTATAACTAGTGAAAATGACCTAAATAAAGAATATTTCTAGTCATTCTTGACTAACATAGTAACTTTAAGAAGATCTCCCAAGTGACCCTAGGGTAGCCTAGTAACCTAGAGAAAGTGACAAGGATGCTTAGGTGCCCAATCCCCTCAACTAGGACAACTAGGTAGGGGGAAAAGGGGTGACCCTACCCATTCCATGTGCAAACCCTAGGCACCTTAAAAAAATCAAATGAAAGTGTAAAACTAGTTCTAACCTAGATGACAACATAAGACAACAAGCAAAATTGAATTCAATAGATAATTTTAGAAGTAACAAACAACTCAAAAAAATTTAGATGGAAAGTAGTTGTTTTTTTAAATTTTCATACCTATGGGACCATACAAGGCTGATCACCTTCCATAATATCAATCCCCTCATCTCTATCTCTTTTTTGACTATCTAGTTGCATGATTTCATCAATATTTGGTCAAGTTCCCTCTTCTTCCCCCTCTTTCTCCCTGACCTCTATTCGCTATGGAAAGTAAAAGTGACCCTATTTTAACTCATTATATTCTTGAGAGTTAATTTTTTATTTCATACTATTTTTCTCACCACATTTGCAAATTGAAGCAATTCAACACAAGTATACATTAAAACCCATGATAATGGTATGTTCTCTTGTTGATGATTTTTAAGTTAGTATTAAACTTAGAAGAATTTATCAAAATTTAGTAGAATAATTTTATTTTATTTTTATGTTCTTCACACAAATAAATGTAATTTACAAAGTATTATTTATCTAAACCTCACGTCGATGGTAACTTCTCTTGTCATCTTTTGATTTTCACATTCTCAATTATCATATTACATGTGATTAACCAATTTGTTTGTAGATCTAAATATGGGACAACAAAAAATAAGTTTGAGTAAGTGTGGGACCCACACATCAATTTTGATATTTTTGTACCTACCTTCCATGTACACTTCCATACCCACCTAAGGAAATATTCAAGCACCAAAAATTGTGTCGGTCAACATACATGTCCAATGATAACTTAGTGGTCTAACCTATGATCCACATGGTGTACTTATTTGTCCTCATGGAATTTTCTACCTTGATGAAGTCTTCCTAGTGTCTTGGTACCCTCCTTTATATGTCATTAACCTTTATTTGTCTCTTCTCAATCTAATAGCCCTTTTTGTAATATGAAAATCCTTTTCCTTGCCTTCAGCTACAAGGATTCGTAAGAGACATTAGGGTCACCCAAGCAGTTACCCATGTTAACCTATAAGGTATCTCAAGTGACTTTTCTTGGTAAGAGAGGTAACCTATTCCTTAAGACAAGTGACCCTATCACAATTTGACATGTTCACAAGTCATTGATATTTTCTCTTTATTTTCTAATATCCTTCCCAAAACTCAATTTTTTTTAATGTAGGATGGTTGGATTTCTTTCTTTCTAGATTTAAAGATTGATTTCATTCCTTGTTTCTTCTTTGGCATCCTATCTTCTTCACCTATTTAAACCTCTCAAGCTCTCATTCCAAGACACAAAATATTCATAGAATTCAAATAAGCTTTTAGAAACTAGAGAAGAACTCTCAAGCTTTGTGGTCATAAGATAGAAGGGTTGTTAGGCCACCTTTGTATGTATTGCTACAATCTTGATATCCCTTCCTCTAAGAACTTGGATAACCTTTAGAAGATCACATTCTTGTCTACTAAATCAAATCAATCCAAAATTATCTTATTTAGGATATCACCTCACCTACAAAAATCTAATGTATGTTCCCAATTTGCACCTTCCCTTTCCATTAAGTAGAGTATCCCAAGGATGGAAAAGGAGAAGACATTAATGATAAATGTTAGATCCTCCAAGGAAAAAAATACAATAGTTGCACAAGAAGCTTCAAAGATTCTTCTAGATTATTTCATTTCAAGAAACAATTTATTTATTCAATATTTCATTGGTTAGTAATTAGATCAAAAGCTCTTGCATAATAACTATAACACTTTATTGTTGTTTCTTAATTTAGCTTACATTCATTGTTTTTTTCCGTGCTAGATTAGATTTAGATTACATCTTGTACTTTTATTGCAAGTAGATTAGAAGCTTCATTTACTTTCATACTCTCCTTGGAATAAAAAATCACAATGTAGTTGCATCTAAGAAATCCATATCTAGAAGTTATTATTTGCATGTAGATTAATTAACTCACACTTCAATTTGAAAAAAATAGTAGATATAAGCTCTTTGCATGCATTTAGTTTATGGGATTTAATTAGAGTTGTTTAACATTCAAAATAACAAAAAAAGAACGAGAGTATATTGATACCATCACAAGGCATTTAATAGTCAATGCAAACATCACAACTTCAACAAATCAAGCAAACATGCCAAAATCATTCTCCTTTAATTTCTCACCTCTCATTCATATTTTCATTCCAGCTGTGTCCAAGGGTTAAGGAATATTGGATTGAGTTGGTTATAAATGAAATTCAAGAGAATGTACCCCTTCTTAAGTAGATTCAAGAAGAGAATGAGCAAAGGTCTAGGTTAAGGAAGAGTCTTGCATAAGAGAGAACACCTTCTAGATATAACTCATTAAAATTATTAATGTCAAACCCACAACAATAATGCTCAATGAGCTACAAGACAATGCCTAAACACACTTGTTATTCTACATCCAAACCTACAAAGCAATACCATAATTTGACACTATGCACTCTTTGCTCAAGAAGTGAGTGAAAGTGATGTGACCCCCACTTCAAGTAATGACAACACTATCACTTTCTAGGACCCCTTTCCTTGTAAACAAGATAGTTAGTCAAACTTCCACCATTAGATTGGATTTTTCCATGAGAGAAAAAATAGCTTGGTTCAAGCCATTAGCAATGATGACGAACATGTGATGCTCTCAACCCACACAATCGATTTTGTGTTGAATAAATTTAGAATATCACAAAGTTGACATGCATATCAATACAAATGAATCAAGTATAGTGCAAGAAACTTCTTGAGGTTAACCACTAACATGTGCATCAATGGTTATAGATGGTTGATGGATCCTCAAGCTAGGTTTTGAAAACACCTATGGGGTCTTTTGATATACTTGAGGGCACATGGAAGCTCCAAAGTATATGTAAAGGCTATCTAATAGAAGGGTTTTTTAGGGCAGCCCCTTCACCCATCATTGGAAACATATATGGGGAATTTAACTTAGGCCAAAATGATATCTCCTCAATGATATTTGAAAATCCTTAGTAGAAGGATTCTACCCTAAAAATAGAAACAATAACTACTAGCAAATGAAAGGGCAATGTTTGGGTAGATAAAATGGTGTCATTACTTTCAAAACCATTTCTGATCACCAAGATTTTATGAGGGTAGGTGAGAGCATACAATAGACAATCATATAAGGTGCTCGAAGAAAAAACATGCAATATAACACATGAAATAAAGAAAATAGATGTGAAATTGAAACACAAAATGATATTGTTGATTTGATAAAATCACATTACAAAACAACTTTTTTTTGTGAATGTGTACTTTTATGCTGACACTTATTCATCGAAAAATATTTAAAAAAAATACATCTTCAACATATAAAAGACCATTTTTTAAAAAGTATTTTTATACATGGTCTCAATCCAAACAAGCAAAAATAATATGCAGCTCTCTTCTCAAACCAAATATGCAGAAATGTGTTCTGCATACCATACATATATATATAAGATTGGGTAAGCTTTAAGTGCTCCACAAAATATGATGTCATCATATGAGAGAAGGAAATTGAAAAAGATGCCATAAACTCTGACACCATTGCTACTGATCTTTAGATAAATAGTCTTTTAAACTAGACAAAAGACTCTAAGCTATCTTAGTAGGAGCACCAATACGATCCACATTTAGAGTTTAAGCATAGTTTCGGAACATTAACAATGCAATCATTTTGGCAGCAATTGGATTAAACACTATTTCATTTCTTGAGATGCTTCACAATCAAAACCGGGCACTTCACATTGTGTGCACAGTAATCGCTGACACTCCCCAAAAATGCCCTGCAAGAAAACAGCACAGCGATCGAAACTCAATACATTGCAAGGCAGTAAATACAAAGACTACAGAAAACATAATCATCACAGTGCACACCTCTTTATGGTACCGTATCCATGGCTTCCAATCACCAAGAAATCTGGCATAACCTTCTCTGCTTCCTCACATATAACATCCCTCGCATCTCCAACACCCACTCTGGTTTCCTCACACACCTGAACCAGAAATCAACTTTAAAATTAAAACCCAGATCTGTTGATACGAAACTACCAATTGGGTCAAGTTGGTACTAAAATATATCCTACATTTTTGCCAATGCAAATGCGTTTGGCCCTCTTCAACACATTTTCAGTGACATTTTTCTGGTACTTTTCCACAACCTGATCAATTTCAGATGAGAATATGTAACCTGACAATAACAAAATATCATGTTAGAACAGCAAAATGGGTGAAAGGGGAAAATGGAAGATTAGATATGAGGAGAAAACATAAAGAAGCAACACCTGTACTATCCATAGCCGTGTAATCCTCCGGCGGCGGCTGAGCGTGCAAGAGGATAAGGGTGTCCTTGGCCTGCTCATGGGCTCTGCCAATGCAGAAGAAATCGAGAGCCCAACAGAGTGCATTCATGCTTTCCTCGCTCTCATCTACAGCCACCATTATTTTTCTCTGCTTATGATTACTCTCCGTTTCTGCCATCTTTTTCGCTATGGGAAAAGGCTTGTTAACTGTCCTGTTTATAACTTTTTCTTGTTGCATATACAGTGATAGATACTTGTGGGGTTTTATATGCAGAAAATTATTACCTGAAATGATCCCCCGCTGCAGCCCACCGACTTTAGGAAAAATAAATAGCCCACAGAAAGATCAATACCATCTGTCTGTAAACAGCAATTCGTTTTGAGCTTTTGGTGGCGTCGAGATAAACCTTTTGGAAAGTAGTCGACATGACGTGTCATATCTATGCAAACCAAGAGCATAGAGAACAAAAACAACATAATAGTAAGAAATAACATACAATACAAGTCTAAAATTTAAAAAACAGAGACAAAAAAATATACATGTTCGGTAAATCTTATCAAAAGAATGATTACTTAATACATATTTCTTATCTTTTCTCAAATTTTTGATATATACATAGACAAAGAGGGGACTTTTAGATTCTCGTGAGAGGAGATTAAAACTTAAACAAGGATATTTGTCCCAAATCAATGAATAACAGTTCAGTTTAGATTGACTTATCTTTATCAGATTATATAAATGATATAGTTTAATTAGGGGTTATGTAAGCCACAAGTGAATTATAAACATCTCAATATAATTAATAGGTTAAAGGGATAACATGTTATGTTGTTTAGACAAGCTTTATCTTAACATAAATCAATTGTGGGTGCTTTTGCATAAAGTCTTCATTTTTCTAGATAACATTTTCAAATTGATCAAATACTTTGTAATCACCCTCGACTACAACATCCTAGTACATGTCTAAAGTATTCCCATTGATTCTAAAATATTTTATTTTTATCGTCAAGCTCAAGTAACTTTGTTTGGATTAAAAAGTTGTACTATTTAGCTTGATGTTTCACTATATTCTGCAATATTCCCTTGTCATTTTTGAGACTAGTGACTACCTATGTCTAGTGTTGAATGTGTTGTTGAACCACTAATTTAACCTTTTGGTGTACCTTCAAAGAAGAGGTAATGGATGGTCACAAGTTCTTTGAATGGCTTGATCATGATCTCTTTTGGGACATGACTTTTCTAGTATGTGTCCCAAAATTTTGTTGGGAAAATATGTCTCAACCTTGCAAATACATAAGGTACTATTGATACGTCAGCGCGAGTTAGCTTGGGGGGTGCAGGGGGTACCCCCCCTGCGGGAGTCCAGGAGGACCACCCCCCGCGACGAGGGGTCTAGGTGTCGCGTGCCCCAATAGGGGTTCAAAGGCAGTGCCCTTGAAAGCCACATTTTATGTATATTTTATTATTATAAATTTGGACCATTCATCCTTATGTCTTAGATTTGATGATCGATATTTTGTTGGCTTGAATTGCCCTAGAAGACAACCCTACTTCATGAGCGCGTTGTATTATGGCTAAGTATTGTGATGTATTTTGAGACTATGATAGCGGTTGTGTTGCCTCTGGATCACTGGTTGGTGATACTCCTGTGAAAAGCTTGCTTTGCAAGTATATTATAATCTTTGTGATTTTTTAGTAATATACTGGGCGACTTTTGGAGTGTGGGGTTTTTCTCCTGAAAAGGTTTTCCCCATGTTAATCATTATGTTGTGGTATGCATGATATTTATGTTTATTTCTATTTAAGTTTTTGTAGTTGTCAAATATCTATAAATTTTTGCATTTTTCTCCTCTCAAGATTAGTGTAGGAAGTTTTTCTGCTACGTTAGCTTCCTTACAATTTTCTTATAAATTTAGCAACATAGGAATATTTGATTAATGCACTTCTAATGAAAATAATTGAACCCCTACCTAGGCCCTTGCTAAGTATCTTTTGTATTTGGTGCAAGCTTACCATCTATGGACACTCTACACACAACCCCCTTAGTTCAAACATCCTACACTTTGGTTCAAAATGTATGAATAACTCTTGGAAATTCATCTCAACTGTTCCTAAGGTAGTGAGCCATTGGACTCCCAAGATAATGTTCGCTCTAGGCATGGGCATACCAAATATAAGGCAATCAAGCATATAGTGGTATTTCCCTAACCCCCATCTACAATCATAACTTAAATTTATAGGGTTGGGTAAACAAAACAATTCAATTGTGTTATCAACTTATTGTTGATGAAATTATAAGTACTATGTAAGTCAATCAGTATTGTCACCTTCTATTGTTTAAGGAAACCTAGCACCTTAGAAGTTTGTGGAGTGCTTTAATATGTAAAAATACATGACAAGAAATAGTTGGATGGATATCTCCTAATTCCTTATTTGTCTTATTTCCAATCTCTAATATTTATTCTTCATATTCTTCTTCATCACTAGGCCCTTCAATAAAGAGTGATTTCTTTTTAGCATATTTATGTCCTTGACTATATTTTCTATCATAATTAAAAACTAGTTAACCAATTTTTCTTCAATTTTTTGAGGAGTCAATCTAGTGGGCTAAGGGAATGGTTGTAATGAAAAACTAGTCTCTTAAGTTCCATTGAACCCCTTCCTCATAGGAGATAATTGTTTTCATTTTCCCTACATCTTAGGATAAAAGAACTGGATATAGTAGAATAACTAAACATGTATACCTCATGTTGGATGTAGTCCTTGAACCCACCATGAAACAAGTCATTAAATTTATTACAATGCATCATCCTCTTATTCTTGTCTCTTCTCCTATGGACTAGTTTATTTAGTCAGATCACTTCTCACATCTAATTCTTTGTGCTACTTTTTTTTGCATTTGTGATGCTACCACTTGTTCTAGAAATGTTATACACCTTTAGAATCAACACATGTCACTCCTCTCCAATGTAAACCCCTACACTATTTTAGAAATATTCGTCTCTCGCTTTAAGTGGAATCAAAATATATAACCATATTTTTGTGTGGTGATGGTATTAGCCCTCCCTTAAAACACCAAATCTCTATTAAATTGTCGTGACCTTATCAATATCAAGAAGCACCAATCCATTGGAACAAAGTCATACAAAAATGCATCATGGTATGCTTTGATGTTGAACCTTTCCCAACAATTTTTTCATCTATGAAAATATGGTTTGCTTGTTAGAACTAGCCAATTTGATATTGGCATGGATGCATCATCCTCCTTAGCCCCAACTTAAATTAACCATTTCCACATAAACCAAGTTATTTGTGTTGCCACTATCCATGACCACATCACATCATTTACCATGTTCCTTGCTCCAAGTCTTCAAAAAACTCTTCATTTGTGTTAGTTCATCCCTCCTATTGCACCTCAAATATATTTGTGAAACCAATGAATCTCCATACTCAAGGTCCCTCTAGGAAATAGGTGGCCTCTTATCACTATATGTAACTCTTGTGTTATCATCTACATTCTTTTATTAGCAATTGAATACTTCAAGTCCTTCCTCTCCACCCCAAAAAAGATTCCTCTAATTTTTTTTTTTCCATTTTCCACTCATATGATCCCATTCTACCTTTTTGGGAGAATCCTCCATGCTCCTCTTGAGCCTTTATTTGGTAAGCATATTCTACACTTTAATATTTGTGATAACTTCCATCACCATCTCTTGTTTGGTGTGGAGCCTGATCAATCTCCAAGTGGGAGATTGTTGGTATGTGGAGACTGATCATCCAAATACTATACACTCATAACATATCCTCATATGCAAAAAAATTTCGTTAACACGTCAAGGTTTTTTCCTATTAGCACGTCAAGGTTTTCCTGCTAACACGTCAAATCAAAATAATGACTTTGTAAAACTCTAATTCTAGAAGCTTCCAAAAAGCTTGTCATAAGCGGCTGGGATGTATGTTGCAATAGTGTGTTTGCGAGATTGTAATTTTCTTTACATTGGATAATAAAATCATTGGGTGGTTGAGTTTTTGCGGATGTATCCCATATTGGGTGAATCACATTAAATTTTTGTGTTGATCTCTTTTGTGTTATTCTTCTTGTTATTTTTGGATTATTTAATCTGCATACAATTGTTAATGTTTATTGCCCCAATCCACTTGAATCTTAACATCTCCTTCTTTGTAGTTTTTGTTGAAGTCACCTCCTTTATTGTTAGAATAGTTCATAACATCTTCTTTCTCTAAAGTATTAGGAATTTAGCATTCTCTTTAATTATGGTGCTATTTATTCTTTCCTTGACCTCTTGGTTCAATCCCATATTCATTGTCTCATCTCATTTCCATGGTTCTTCTGCTCTCTTCCTCTTTTGTATTATTTTATCCTCCTACTTCTAGTTCAACTTCTTCTCATGGTGAGATCCAACTAGTAGGCCCCCTCTTCTATCTGGATATTTCACATACCCAACTCATGTTATAAGGATTCACTCAATCCATTGACATCTTTTTCCACTTTCTCAACCCCTTCCTCATGATTCCATAGCCTAATTTTTAGCTTATAATATTCCTTTATGTACTCCTTTGTAGTCATCTCTCCTATCGCAAATTATGCATCTCCTTTAATAGCTTCAACTATTAATTGATTAGAATAAATTTGAACATTAGCATCTCTACCATCTAGTCCCACTTAGTAATGTTAGGAACTCCCTTTCTATTCCTTTCCATCTAGACTTCCTTTTACCATATCACTACATGACCTTTTAGCTTGGTATTCATAAACTTCACCCTATCTAGTTCTGTAATATTCTCATACTTAAAATGTTCTTCTAGATTAGTGATCTAGTCTATCGAATCCTCAAAATCTAGAATTCCCAAAATAGTTAGAATGTCCACTCTAGTCATCTTACCAATGTCAATAAATGGCCTTCAACATTATCTCCTCCTTATCCTATTCACCTCCAATTGATTCCACAAGATCTACTTCCTATTCCTCCTCATCAGTCTCCTTGGCCCTAGGTTTAGGGTTCCTTTTGTGGTCTTGTTCTAACACATCCATCTAGTTCTACATAGCCTTCAACATCTCATACATCTCTTTTATTATTCTTGTAATATTCAAGATTCCTTCCCCTCTCTTTAGTGACATCTTGACTTTATGAATACTACCATTGGGGTAGCGATTTATTTATATTCACCTCTTGTACAAAGTGCCTCATAATTGGCACTTTTATTTACAACCTTTTTGGACTACCTCAACTTAAGTATCAAATTACCCTAACACACTTCCTCTTATTTCACTTATGAATTAAATTAAATTTGAACTCTCTATCCTTTTTGTCAAACCTGAATTTAAAATATTATATTGACTAGATGTTCTCACATTCACGCCACTACTCTAGCCTAATCAATGATCTCTCTTGCTCTAATACTATCTAATATAGCCATTAATAGAGGGCCCAATGAAGGGCTATGCAACCATGCTTCCCATATAAAATAAAATAACCAATATAGTATAAAATTCACATAAAACACAAATTTATCATATGAAAACCCTCAATGATGGAAAAAACCAACTTTAGAAATATTTCTTATCATTATATTGATTCCAAAAGCATAGAGTTATAATCTATCACAAGGGATTCTCACATACATCAATAATTAACTTTAGAAATACCACTTCCTAATTAGATGCAAGCAACCACATAATGATTTCTAGTACAAGAATAGAACTCAAACATGCCAGATTCATTCTTTTAGAGTGTATCCCACACCATACTCCTTATTACCTCCCTTAATCTCTTAGTCCTCGCCCCCTCGTTGTTACTAGTTGTAATGCCACAAAATTGCACCCTAGGGGCAATTCCACATTTTCCCACTTTGCCTTGCATTTATTGCAACTAAGTGCGTTTATGATAAGAGCCTTATGGGTCAAAATTTTGTGATTCTAACTCCATGAGGTCCAATGATGAAGAGACAATAGTCTACTACCTCGTTTCCTAAAAACTGATGTGTTGGATGCTTGTGCGGTGCACAGTCTGCTCAGAACGCTAGCATCCTGATAATTTTCTGAGTTTGAAATGAGGAATCTCATAATCTTGACTCATGACACATGTCCTTGTAGTAATATTTTTGAGTGCAATGGATCCTTCTACCCTTGCATGCAACAAAATTCCCCTTCTTGCCCTCATTTTTTGGGTTCTCTCTCATTCTAGCACTTGAATTCTCCAATACCACTCTATTCTCTACTCTTCCTTCTTGCAACATCACTTCTACGAGTGAAGCTTTTCCAAATTGAGGTCCCTCCAACAACCAAATCTCTCTTCCAAGCATTCAATGGTGCGTCTGTGTGTTCAAGAGGGGGCCAAGGACTATTGGTAACACTCTCTTGATCTTATCTATTTATGAATAGGTTACTTTTCTTACTTGCTATTTCATGGTGCGGGTTCTCCTCCTCGAGCAAGGATTTTTTTCACCACTCCTTAATTGTTTATTTTGTTTACTCTCTCTCTCTCTCTATATATATATATAGCTATCTATGGAGGTGGGAACAACAAAATGGGGGTTTTACTGCAACAAGCCCTGAAACAACCCCAACATTTTCCCTCATTTGTCTTGTGTATAGGTTGCTAGAGTGGAGCTTGGAGAAAGGTTTCAAGCACTCTGCCATTTGTAATTTCTCTCTTGGCTCTTCTTTGTGATTTACATCATTTCTTGCTTTTTGTAATTTATTTTGTTGAATAGACCTTAGATCTATGTAAGCCAGTAGGAAGTTATCTTTTTTGTCCAAGGTTTGAGTTCTCTATTTTCCTTGGACACCAGCGTGTCCTTTGGACTCTAGTGCACCTTGTTGGCATCCTAATACCACGTTGTAGCCCTTTAGTTGAGAGCTATTGCTTCTGAGGTAGAAATCTTGAAACCCTGCTCTCTCAAATTTTGAAGTAGTCTTTTGGAATAATTAGTCTGTATATGATCTTGTTTATAATTTCTTCATTCAACAACATTTGAGGTGGTTAAGGGCAGTTTTCTCCCTAGGATTCTCTTGAGAATGAAGAGGCTCGTGAGCAGTGAATCCCCCTTATCTCACATTTTGGTGAACCTAATGTGAAACATGTTAGATGTTTTTCCTGCAATGTTTTAATGTTTATGATAATGCTTTCTCTAAGGAATATTTTGATATGTTGGATGATGCCCTAGATGATTTCTTAGAAGTATCTTCCTCTACTTGCAAATCTTCCAAACAAACTTCTCCTTCACAAGATGAAGAGTTAGTAAATGTTGTTGTAGACTCTGTGGATTCTCCAAGGCCCAAGAGAGCCGTTGTTTACTTGAATCCATCTATCCCTTCTCCTAAAATTATTAATTCTATTTTTGGGATTCTATATCATAGTGATTCATTAGATTTATACACAAAGTTTGTGAAGGCCATAGACTCTACTTCTTACAATATTGTAGCACACATGTATATAATACTAGAATAAATTAGCATAACTTGAATCGACAACCTTTTGTTCCTATACCTCAACCTACTCAAGTTCCTAATTCCTTACCACCTTCTTAACCAATCCTTCCTCCAACACCTAAACCTGCAACTAAAGCACCTGGAGACTATGATCTTGTCGGGCAACTTTGCATTACTCCGACTAAGATCTTGCTTTGGGATTTTCTTCGGACCACTCCAATTTATCAAGGTATGCTTCAAGAATCCTTATAAAATATCCTCTTGCGTGTCTCTACTAGGCTGACAGATGTTAATGCGTTGATGGCTCATATTCATGTGGATTCTTCGAATATCACATTCTATCTGCAAGAACTTCTGCCCTCAGATGTGCAAAAGTAAGCAGACCCTCTAATGATCATAGTTAATGCCAATACTATCGGTATTATACATACCCTCGTTGAAACCATTTTGGCCCTCAATGCTTGTGGTATAGATATATACTACCTAAGATTAAGGTTGATTCCTCTTCTCTAGTTGATTCTTCTTTGTATATTCATGGATTTGATAATGTTGGTTGGTAAGCCCTAGGCACAATAATCTTGCCTTTGCGGTTAGGCCCCATTACCTTACCAACCTTGGTTTATGTGATGCCTAGCCCCTTACCTTATAATACTCTCCTGGGGAGACCTTGGATCCATGATATGGGTATTGTAACCTCTACCTTACATTATTCCTTGAAGTTTGTAGCAAAAAATTAAGTGGTCACACTTAAAGCTAACCCTAAATTTGTCCAAATTTATGAGTTGGAAACAACTGGTTGGGCTTCAATTGTTTCCTCTTAAGAATTGTATTCCTCCCTAACCTCTAATGTGATGAAATGTTCCTCAATGATACCATCTATGGAGATTGTCCCTGAAGTGAATGTCACTAAAGAGGAGAAACCTAAAGCATAAATTCCTAAGTCTTCCCCATCTACTTATTTTTTATGAATTGAATGCATTTCTTGGTGATGATTAGGGATCCTTATAATTCTCTGAATTCTTCATTGGAGAATACAAAGTGAATCCATCCACCTCACTCTTCCAATAATTTTGAATACCTCTACTAAGAAAGTTGATCAGCTCCTTATTGAGGAGGAAAGTTGTGATCCTATCCAGGAGCCCGACTCTTCTCCTGATAACGAGGATGATTGAAATTTTTGCTAGGGAGTTTAATGTTTGTGATTTCAATAAGAAGGATGGTTGTTCTCTCATATACATTTTTGGCGTGCTCATTGGAGGAATGATGCTCTCCACATGGAACCACCTCCTTCCAAAACTTTGCAAACACATTATGGCCTTGGATACAAGTGTGTTTCCAAGTATGGTTATGGGCATATAGGTCTTGGGCATATTGAACAAGGAATTCAAGTCCCAAACCGATTTAAGCCTCACAAGTGTCATTTGGGTTTGGGATGCTCTATTGAACAATCTAGATAAAACTATGGTGGAGTGTTAACATGATTTCAGTTGAACCTCTCAACTTAGTTCACCTTGAACTAATAGAGGATAAGGAAGAACCTGATGAAGTTCCTCTAGATGTCTTTTTCCTCAGAAGAAGCACTAGAAGAATTCTTAGGTGCTTACTCTCACCTTCCTTCCTTTCACCATAAATGACGATTCTCATATTGCTTGACAAGCAAGCATATTTTAGAGAATCTATTTTGACTATGGATGAGGAAGCCCCTCTATCGAATGTTGGTGATGGTGTCCTGATACCTCATCCTGAAGACTGTAGTCCCCTCTTCAAGGGGGATACTATTAAATTTTTCATGGATCCTAAATCTTTCAAAATGGTGATTAAGATTGGCAAGTGCCTTTCTCTTGAAGAAGCTAAGGAGCACTCTGACCTTTTACATTCTCATTTAGATATCTTTGCTTGCTCATATGAGGGCATCCCTGATATTGATGAGTCTATAATGGTTCACAATATTTTCTTATGTCCTGATGCCAAGCCCGTTAAGCAAAAAATATAAAATATCAATCCCAAGGTTGCCTTGTTGGTTAAGATTGAGATAAAGAAGCTATTAAAAGCAGGCTTTATCCATCTAATCAACTATTCACCTTGTATTTTTAATATTATTGCCATTAGTAACTTGATGGTTGTATCTATATATGTATTGAATTTCGTGATCTCAATAAGGCTTCCCTTAAAGATGATTTTTTGTTCCTTAATATTGATATGATTGTAGACTCAACTACAAACCATGCCTTGTTGTCCTTCATGGATGGCTTCTCAAGCTATAACCAAATTTGTATTAACCTAGAAGATTAGTATAAGAAAAAATTCACTACCCCTTGGGGTACCTTTTGCTATGTGTTCATGTCATTTGGGTTAAAGAATATAGGTGTGAATTACCAACGAGCAATGGCCCTAATCTCTCATGATTTCATTCATAAAATCCTAGAAGACTACATTGATGAAATCTTGGCAAAATCCATAACTTGTCAAGATCAAGTAGAAAATATTTGTCTTATCTTTGAAAGGATTTGGCTCTATAAGATGAGGCTCAACCCTCTTAAGTGTGTCTTTCGTGTGGACGTGGGAAAACTTTTGGGATTCATAGTTTCTTATCACAGAATTGAAATAGACATGAATTAGATTGATGCAATTGTTAACATGCCTCCACCTATGAACATTTTTGAATTGTAGACTTTACAAGGGAAAATTCAAGAAATTTGTAGATTTATATCTCAATTGGCTAATTGTACCCTTTCTTTTACCCATTTTTTGAAAAAGAACATTTGCTTTATATGGGATGAGGAGTGCTAGAAATATTTTGATTCAATAAAGACTTATCCAGCCAATCCTCTTGTATTAATGACAACAAATGCAAGATAAAACCTTTTTTATTTACCTTACCACATCACCATACACTTTGGCAGCTTTTCTCACTTACTATGATGATGAACATAGGAGGGAAAGAGTGGTCTACTACATTAGTCATATCTAGGTTGATTATGAAACACATTATTCCTCTATGGAGAAATAATGTCTTTCTCTCGTCTTTGCAGCACAAAAGTTAAGACACTATCTTCTTCATGTTGAAACCCATGTTATTGTGAAAAGTGATCTTTTGAAGCATTTTTTTTCTAGTGTTGACCTTGTGGGGAGGTTAGCGAAGTGGGTAATGATGCTATTTGAATTCAACATAAAGTTTGTAATTGAGAAATTGATAAAAGGTCAAGTGATTGTTGATGAAATGGTAGACACTCTCTCATATCTCTACTTCTTGGGTCTGGAATTGTTCCTTGATGAAGATATTTTCACAATTAGTCTTGATTTTGTATGGGAGATTTACTTTGATGGATCGAGATGTCAAACTGGCTCCAGAGCGGGTGTAGTTCTAATCTCACCTAAAGGTAAGTTGGGTCCTCTCTCCTTTAGATTAGAATTCACTTGTACTAATAACATCATTGAGTATGAAGCCCAAGTATAGTTGGATTGCATGCCATGATTGCATTAAACACAAAACATATCCATGTACATAGTGATTTTGAGCTTATTGTGAATCAGATTACGAGAAACTATAAATCTAAGAAAAGTAAGTTGTCTTAGTATCGTAACCTTGCTAAGTTTTCCTTAGTTGACCGGTTCTCCTCTTTCACAATATATAGTGTCCCTAGAAGAGAAAATCGACATGTGGATTCCCTGATGAGCGCTGCCTCCCTAGTACCTTCAGATAAGGATACGAAAGAATACCACTTTGTGGTTCATATTCTTCGATTTCCTACTATTCTGACCAACCTGAATTTGACACTCTCGTATTTTCTCATGTAGACCCAAGATAATGGTATTCTAGCATCCACAACTATCTGAAGACTAGAAAATTTCTTGATGATGCAACGAAGAACGATCACACTTGCATATGAAATTTTTCAGTCCATTATGTTGTCCTGTCAGATGTTCTTTATTGAAAATATTACAATGGATTACTTCTTCGTTGTCTCACTAAAGTGGAAATACCCCTTTCCCTTAAGGAATCCCATTCAGGTTTTTGATGAGTAGAAATTTTTGTGGTAAATTCCTGATGTAGAAATTGATTCACATGGGATACTTTTGGCAAACAATGGAACATGATTCCTTCGATTTCATCAAGAAGTGTCTGCAATTTCAAAAACATACTCATCTTATTCATGCTCCTACTCAAGAGTTACATAATTAGACCTCTCCTTGGCCATTCGCAAAATGGGGGTTGGATATTATTGGAAAAATATGACCTCCTTCTTCTAAAGGATGTGACTTTATCGTTAAACTACTACCGATTACTTCATGAAGTGGGTTGAAGTTGTCCCACTTGAATCCACGATCGCTAAAGTTGTTTTTAGGTTTCTTCTTGTAACGAAGATTTTGGTACCACCTAGGGTTCTCTAACACTTCTAGGGTTTTTCACCTAAAAGGAGAGAAAGATGATACCAAAATGCTAATGGTTACATTTAAAGATTAATGTGAGTGTGTGTGAATGTGTCTAAGTGCAATGATCTTAATGATGGAAATAGATAAAAGAGACTAAACACTTAGAAAATGCAAGTTATTTGAAGACATATTGTAACATGTGGGAAGATAGATGAAATCAAATACAAAGCAAGATAAAAGGGGTAAATAGAAAAAGTGCACCTAGAAAGTAGTAGAGGCTAGAGTGAAGGCTGCAAATGTCTCAATTTTTTTGCAAAATCTGACTTTTAAGCTTGGTAGGACACTTGTGCCAAATTGGGTGACTTAGTCTAGTTTGGCGAAAATTCTAGAAAACTACCTCGAGGCTTGTTTAAGCCAAAAGGGTATCCAGATCCATAGAAATCTCCGAAAAACTTGCATAGTGGGACTAAGTCGCCACAATTGGGGGAAGTGTCCTTTTTCGCCTTTCTGGAAATTTGAAAGGGGAATTTGTAGCTTTTGACCTGCACTTCTGCTCCTCCAAGTATTCAGACAAGAAACCTTGATTTTTGGCCTATAGGTGCTCTCCAAGCTCCAATTAGGGTTTATGCAACCTTGAAGGGCTTTGACACTTTGATGATGACACTTCTAATCTCTATCTTTGACAAATATGCAAACAAGACCTGTAAATCACACAAAGAGAAAGAAATGTTGGATGTTAGGGCATGGGGGTTTGCCTTGGTCAAACCCCTTTTAGATAATAAAATCAAATGAAGAGATAATGTAATGAAGCATGACGTATGAGACAATGGAGTTAGTAACTTCCCTTGATGATAGATCTTGAGTTGTTGCAATAGTGGCTGAAGAATCTTCCCTTGAATGCTTTCTTGATGACTTAGAATGCCAAAACCCTAGCTTGCTTGAGTAGAATGATGAAGAGAAGAAGAAGAATGAAGAATGAGACATTGGACCTATAGATTTAGAGTGTAAATGATGGAAAAACCCTTTATTTATACATGTTATGCCCTAATTCCCCAAAAATCACACATCATAGGATGACCTTAGGGTTTAGGAGACAATATCCCACTAGAATTTTGAGTTTATTTTGACTTTTATACTAAGTGGGGCTAGGTCGCCCAAGGTGGTGACTTAGTCCACCTGGGAAAATTTAAGTGGTCATCGAGAATTAAAGTATGATTAGTGACGTTTAATGGGATTGTCTTCCAAAACACACTTAAGTAGGACCTATAAGTGCATTAAGGGGTCATTTTAACATAAGAAAGGGTCAATTTAGTGATGAAAAGAGTAGGAAAGTGTGAGAGTTTGTTACAACTCTTTACAACACTTTGAAATACGGCTTGGTAAGGGGTAAAAAGATGTTTAGATGAATTATGATAGAAAGGTCCTAGAAAAGTGTGAAATTGGGTTACAACATTTCGCAACACCTTTACAACACACCATAGAATTCTGATCGATTCACAAGGGTTAACGACCTAATGTGAATGTGTTGGCCACATTACAATATTAAATCCAAGCAAAAATAGGCCAAAAACCACAAGAAAAGGCTCAAATGAGTGAAAAGTGTCAAGGCTACACTTTTTTGCAACACACTTCTAAACAACATCATTGCTCACTTCGGATTTCCTTCTACCTTTGTTTCTAATAATTGCATGCCATTTAAGAATAAGGAATTGAAGCAATTTCTGGAGAAGTTTCATATCTAGTATAGATTCTCTACACTGTATTATCCTCAATCCAATGACCAAGTGGAAGCATTTAATAAAACTCTTGAGCTTATTCTCTAAAAAATAGTAAATAAACATGGTAAGGATTAGCACATTCAATTGATGTATGCTTTGTGGGCCTATCGCATGAGTTTTCGTACAACAATGGTAACAATGCCTCGTGTACGGTGCTAAATCTATTATTCCTTTAGAGTTGAAATTTTTGTCATTGCAGGTTTCCCTTAAAGGGTTAATTGATGATGAGACTTACCAATATAATCGCTTGCATCAACTTGAGATGCTCGATGAGCTCCAATTATAGGCCCTCGACCATCTTAAGGCTTATCAACAATCATTATCTAGGCAATATAATCAAGGGGTTCTTCCTAGAAATTTCAAGGTAGGTGACCTGGTTCTCTATGAGAATCAAAGAAATGTAAATGTGATGCCTGATCAAAAGGGAAAGTTCAGTCCTAATTGGTTAGGCCCTTACATTGTCATATTTTTCTATGGTTCTAGTGCCTATGGGTTGTCGTCTATGGATGGAACACCTCTAAAAGAACATGTTAATGCAATGCACCTTTTCCAATACTATGCATAGTGTCTATGTGTCACATGTGTAATGTTCACCTCTTGTGGTTATAGTGTCACACATTTTGAAATTCCTTCATTAACACATTATGATTTTTTTTTGTGTTATGATGTAACCATGCGTGTGTGTGTGAGAGACATAAATGCATGTCTTTTATTATGCTATGTATTCATTCATTACATTATGTCTTTTGGTTAGGAAATTATATCACCATTATATTTAATTAACATAAATCCATGTATGTTAATTAAGTTATGATAGCATATAATTAACATACATCCATACATACAACATCCATCACATAATCATACATGAAAAAAAAGAAGCATACACATAAAATAAAGAACACCATGATATCCAAACCAAAAATCTCATGTA
Organism: Sequoiadendron giganteum; assembly: GCA_007115665.2. Taxonomy (NCBI): domain Eukaryota; kingdom Viridiplantae; phylum Streptophyta; class Pinopsida; order Cupressales; family Cupressaceae; genus Sequoiadendron; species Sequoiadendron giganteum. The sequence continues at coordinate 44,943,775 of CM021103.1, read as the reverse complement.
TATATGTATATCAAATGCCATGTACATGTATCTTGCCACTGTCATAAAAAATGAGTGGCTGTTGTGTATATGTATCATTGTCTATACATCAAGAATGCTCTACAAAATATCTAACATCGCTACAAAAAATTGATATAAAAAATGGGCTCTCTATACTCTGAGCATGTGGCTCGTTGAGCCCTTTGGACTTGGAGGTTGCTGGCGATGTGGCTAAACAATGGAAATAGAGTGGGTCCTATGAGATCTAGATCCGGAGACTACTGTGTGAAACCCTCTGATCTCCCCCTAGAGGGAAGCTATATGTAGCTTGGCCTGCCTCAACACATCCTGTACCTGTTGATCTCTTGTTGGCATCTCAGCTGGGGCCTACCCTGTGAAGTCATCGAGATGGCTCATTAGAGCATCATGTGCCTACTTGACATTAATTTCTCTCTTCATGAATGTATCTCACTTGGATAGGGTGACTAACAACTCTTTCGACACCCAATCCCTCTGTCCTCGGGTGGTAGTGGCACACTACAACAAATCCCTGTGATTTGCTCTATTTGTTGCTCCGTTTTTTGCTTACACCCACTGTTTTAATGTATTTTTTGGTAATTTTTTGAAAACATCGAGGCTATTTATCAGGATGGTGCAATTTTTGGTGTTTATTGTGTTGATCAGTACAAGTCAACGCTAATTAGCGCGTAAAGTAATGCTGTATTTTACATCGATATTAGCTTCGAGTGTAGCACTGCCTTGATCTTTGCCTTTAGCTTTGATTTTAGCTTCAAGTTTAGCATCATGTTTAGCTTCGAGTTTAGCTTTGGGTTTGGCTTCGGGTTTAACACTGGATTAGACACCCCTATGTCGAAAAGACTTATTTATATGTCTCATCGACAATGTAAAATAGTGAAATGTCAACAAGATAAGGGAATATCGAGGAGAGAATCACTTATGTCACATCAACAAGGTATATCTACAAGTGCTCGATGAAACAAAACTCTTGGATATAATGAAGTAATGTCGATAAGACATTGAGATATCGGTAAGACAGATAAGATTGTCTCATTGACAGTCTTCAAGTAATGATGAAAAGCATACACCGCTATACCACCAGGAAGGTGAGCAACATATGCGGTAGAACAGTGTACACTGCAACCCCACAACAAGAAGCCTTAAGCAAGGTGGTAGTATGGTAAATAACAAAAGGGAAGGGAAAAACATCGCTATACCGTAGTGATAATCACAAGTCTCCCCGACATGGCAGAGTTATGTTGATATATAAAGAAATACCACCGAAGGAAAATATCGATGAGACAGTGGCATATTGACAAGAGATATTAAGTTATCTCATCGACACAAACAACCAACATCAGAGGAGCATAAGATCTAATTTCGATGAGACATTGAGATATTAGTAAGACAAATAATATTGTCTCATCGAAACTCTTCAAGTAATTATTAAAATCCTACACCGCTATACCATCGGGAAGGTGAGCAACATATGCAGTAGAGGGATATAAAAAGTAGAAGGGAAAGGCAAAACATTGCCATACTGTAGTGGGTATAATAAGAGATGGTGGGAGTACGATAATCATGGCGTCATTACAATTAATAGCAATAAATGCATAAAATTACATCAGTTGCCAAAATTAAATGCTATTAAATTATTAAGAGTTGCCAAAACTAATATGATTGAATACTGCACCATACAAAGATAAGTGATTTTTCCCAATATCGCACTCAATTTGCTTTGCACTAGCATGGAAGCAGTTAAGGATACGAGAAGAAGTCCCACAAGCATGAAATACTCGGGTAAGTGCATGAAAGCTCTCTGAAAGAGCTTTGTTAATTTAAAAAATCTTTCAAGGTTTTGTCATCTGAAGCCATAGTAGAGAAAATTGAAACATGCCTCCTAAAAGAAAATGATTAGAAGTAAAAGAAAGTCAGCGTAAAATTAAAGATGAAGAACCTAAAGTAAAGAAGAAATCACTCCATCCTAAAACAAAACAATCAGAAGTAAAATAAAGTCAACCTAAAATTAAAGATGAAGAACCTAAAGTAAAGAAGAGACCACTCCATCAGTCCATATTAGATATAATTTCAGGGTCTACTAAAGAGGGTAGTAATAAGTTTCTCGTGGACACCGCACAAAGTTATAGGGATGCCCTCATTTCCAAATTTGGATGGGACCTATTTTGGTATTTTTACAGTAAGAGAAATGAGAAGATTCTAGTGTCAAACACTTGGATGTTGGATATAGCAAGGTTGATTGTCGCAAATGTGTTTGTTGATGTAGATTTTATCCTACTACTAACCAAACACTATCACTCATCTACAAAAACAATAAAGTTTCCAAATGACATAGTATTGGTAGAAGTAACCAGGAAAGCCATCATTGAGTGTTTTGGCTTAAACAAGCAGGGTCTGACCAAGATAAACCTGCAGAAAAGTGAGGAGGATTATGCTAGGTTAAAAAAAGACTTATAGAAGTGATGAGGTACCCCTATATATGAAAAGAGGGATTTCCCATCTCTACTACCACTACTGAACCATTTAATGTGACAGATTTTTAGTATTACTTTGTGAATACATATTTAGCTCCTTGCCAAGTGTTGGGGATATATGCTCAAGATAAAATGCCAATAGGCCTAATGATGATGGCCATGAGAATTCAAAACCTTGAAACTAATATTGAATATGACTTTTCTTCATACCTTGAGAAGGTGTTAGATGATGAATTTTCCCAAGTTATAGAGGATATAGCACCAATTACATTTAGACACTATTCCCTACTATTCCATCTGATATTGTACTAGAATAGGAACCATTGGAATAAAATAATGGACTTGGCTTCAATAGATGAGCAAGGGAATTCCACACTTGTCCAGAAATGGTGCTATATTTGGGACAGTCAGTGCAATAATTCAAGCTTTGTTGTATTCTACAAAGACTTTGTACATAGAATACTTCGAGTTCTTGGGTATGCAATGCAGACATCCAAATTTGGACACTTAAATTTGTCCAAATTTATCCCTTTTTGTCTAAACACCCTCTTATTCACGTTAATTAGGTAATATTTCTATTATCTAATTAATACCCTTAATCCCTCTTTAATCCCTAAGGTATTTAGTTAATGATTAATTAGCTTACCCCCTTTACTCCCCTTTTCATCAAATGAATTAAATAAATATGACATTTATTTAATTCCTCACATGTCACATCCTTTTCCTTAATCCTAATCCATCTCCTAATCCCATCATTAGGGATGTGCACATGGCTAATCCTTGATTAGGATGTGTCACATCCTCCAACTTTTTCAAGTTGGCTCTTAATCTTTGTTAGCCACTAACTATCTTCTAATCAACGATTAGTCAGTCTAATCAAGCCCCCTTTGGTCAACTCTCTCATTCCCCAAGGAATTTTTAATTCCATTTTGTCTTCCCCATGTGAATTTAAAATTCACTTTTATTCCTCCAAGGAATATCCCTCTTCCCCATGAATTTAAAATTCACTTTTGATTCCTCCAAGGAATCTCCCTCTTCCCCATGAATTTAAAGTTCAATTTTGATTCCTCCAAGGAATCTCCCTCTTCCCCATGAATTTAAAATTCACTTTTGATTCCTCCAAGAAATATTCTCTTCCCCATGTGATCATTGAAAGGTCACATCAAGTCACATGAAGGCCAAGAACCTTCCATTATAAGGGCCTTGTTCTATCCACAAGGCACTTCTCAGCCTCCTCCATAAGAACCTTGTCTTATCCACAAGGTGGTTATCATATGAATTTAAAATTCATATTTATTATCCCAATCACCTTATCCCCTCTAATCATGTGAATTAAATATTCAAATTTATTTCTCCAACCAATTCTCTCTTCTCCATGAGGATTTTTTGAGAGATACTAAAATTCCTCATATGTCACTTTCATTCTCACTTGGGGACAAGAGGTTCCTTTTTGAGGAAGTCCTCTCATTCCCCAAGGTACTTGTAAAGTACTTGTCCTTCCTCCACATCATTTTACCTTGTCCATCTCACCTTACCACTTGGACAACTCACCCTCCACATGTCAAGATGTGAGGGATTGTGAGTCCTCCACTCATCACAACCCTCCATCTTGGCCATGGTGGCTCCAGCCTCACTATTGAATTCTCTAGAGAATTCAATTTCCTCTATAAATACCCCCCCTCTTCCTTCATTAAAGGGATCTAGACCTTATGCATTTTCTAACACCATTTTTCTCTTGAGCCATTTGAGCCTTTTATCTAACATTTTCAAATCATTTTGCATTCACATTTGCTTTCATCTACTCATTTTATCCACTTTCATCTCCATCTAATTTGCATCCATTTTCCATCATATTTACCATCCAAGGAGCACACACATCAAGCTTCAATCAAGGGCCAACCAAGGGAAACACGTATAAAAGGTATATCAATATTGTTATTCTTTTTATCTTTCTTTTATCTTGTGTTTAACTTAGGCTAATTATTGAGGTGGTCTTGTGTTGCTTTCCTTTGCGTTCGCCTAGTTAGTTTGCATATTTAGGTTAAAAAAAAACTTGCACACATGCAATACCAATATTGTCAACCAAAATGTTGCAACTACTGTGACCTTTGGATTTAAGACTAGAGCAGGGTCATACACACAATTTTGGAGATTGGTTCTTCCCCTCGAAAGTTACAATAATAAGAGTTTATGGATGCCCTGTTGCTCCACACATACTGCCAAAATTTGTGCCTCTCAGATTAGCATTTCTTGAATTTATGTGGCAAATGATGTGGATGGAGAAAGATGTAATGCACAAGCAGAAGAAAGGAACTTTCTTGCCAAACCAAACCAAGTGTGAAGATTGGATTGTAGGCTCAGACACACTAGAGGAGTTACAATATTATTTGAAGACAAGATATGCATTGAAATTTGGAAAAGAAAGAGCCTTTGACCTTGAAAATCATATGAACAATATAGGCACAATATTCTTACCTAAATGATAGTGCCAAACCAAGTGGATTTTGAAGAATATGCCATAAGGAACTACATTACTTATAATGATGTATTTAGTAGAAGGAAAGAATGGGAATATATGAAGAAGCTTGAGGAAAGGAAGAAGTAGAGGTCCAAGGATTTCCTAGGATACTTTGTTGAGGAAAAGGACCCCATCAAGAGGATAGAATTGATAATTGGTAGATTTGAAGACTTGTATAGAAAGAAGGAAGCATATCTCAAAGAACATGATGGTGGTGCAACTACAGAGCATACCCCAGGTGAAACCTCTGAGCCTCCCATGGAGTAGTTACCTCCCAAAAGAAAGAAGATAGGAAGCATTGAATAGTTAGTACCTTATGAGGATATTGAAGAGGTGGGTGATATTGAGGAAGTGGCTACAGTACTGCAGTCATTGATAGGTGATATTGAAGTTGATTAGCCCATCCTTGAGACCAATACCCATAAACATGAGGAAAGGATGGGTGATGTAGAAAAAACAAGTACAAAGGTACATGAAGATGAAAGGGAAATTGCAGACAGGAGATTCATAAAAGATGATGAATTCATTAAGACTCCCGAGCTTAAGGATTTCTAGATGAAGATGAAGATAAAAGAATTTCAAGAGAGGATGGAATCAAATCAAGCAAGAATTGAAGAATCAAAGAAAAATGAAATGGTAGCACAAACTTTCCAGGAATTAAGAGTTGAAAACATTGACATTAGCCCCCAAAAGGCTAGAGAAATGGTCTTGAAGAGCAATATGCTCATTTCCCTAGCTTGGAATTAAAGAAAATGTTTCTGCTTAATCAAGTGCGGGTTTAGGAAGATCCAATGCTAGTTGTAGAACTTGACTCCGATGAAGGTGTGAGTGGAATTGGGTATAACCCAAAGATTGAAAACCTCGCCATATGGATCAAACAGAAAAATACACAAAAGCCAAAATTATTGGATGTAATTCAAGGGATGATAGGGGCAGCGATGGTAAGGACAATACAAGATACCACCCCTTTGGAGGCAGCCACAATTACCATGCATTCGGCCATGTTCACTCGACCAACTATTAAGGGATTAGAAGATAGATTGAAGGAGTATGAAAAGGAATAAAGGTTCCTAAATGATGAAGTTAATAAATTGTTCATGGAGAATGTCAAATTGAAAGAACAATTAAGAGGAGCAGGACCCTCACAAAGCAAGGAGATGGTGTTATACAGGCCTCCTATTGCTCCAATGGATATTATGAAGAATATTTCTGCAGAATAGGTAAAAACTCCAGAGAAGGAAGTGGATGATGTAAAGAAGGCCAACAATCAAACCTAGGATGAATTGAAAAGAAAAATTTGTGAAGTTATGGAAAATTTTCTTGAGCACAGGATAAAATCAGTTATGGATAAACTGGAGAATATGCATGATTGTTATAAAACACTTCAACAAGCAATGGATCAAATAAAGACACATATGCTTGTATTAGATCCTTTGTTCAAAAGGTGGCAACCTATTCACCACACTTTGGCTAACTTATGCAAAGTCTTACAAAGAAGTCCTGATGCACCCACAACATTAAAGCCAACTAAACAAACTGTGAAGATGATTAATAATGAATTTTAGTATGTACAAGGGTTTGATAAAAAAACTGTAACACAAATGGATATATTCCATACCTGGAAACAATGGTATATACCTAAAATCATGAGAGATGGTGATCAGTTGAAGGACTTGGATAAGTGGAAGAAAGAATTCAGTCAGATTGTTCACAAGTGCATTACTCATATACAAGAGGATGATGATAGCAGTCTTCCTAGGCTAAATCGGATCATGGATGGGTTGATTTTTCTTGATGCGGGATACCTAAAGTTTGTCAATGATACAAAGAAATTACTCGATAGTCGATGGAAAAATCATCTTGCAAACATGAAAAAGATCTAGGAATATAAGTGGCCATCAGATTTTACGGTGTATCAATGGGAGGAAAAGTATTTGGTTTCAAAAGAATAGTACACTAAGGCGAGAGCATTTGGACATTCATCATGGAGAGGAAGAATTTTCTAGATCAATGATCATGGGTCTTCTACGTTGAATAATGGAACCATATGTCAAAATGTCTTAAGTTTTGTTGTTTCCTTAATTATGCTAATTAAATAGTTGTTGGTTTCAAAAGAATAGGACACTGAGGCGAGAGCATTTGGATTTTCATCATGGAGAGGAAGACTTTTCTAGATCAATGATCATAGGTCTTCTATGTTGAATAATGGAACCATATGTCAAAATGTCTTAAGTCTTGTTATCTCCTTAATTATGCTAATTAAATAGTTGTTAGTAAATGAAGTAGTTATGAAAGGTCGTTTCTTTTTGTAAAAGGCCTATAGCTTGTTGCTTCCTATATAAATAGGAAACCAAGGCCTAGTTTTAAATTATCATCATCATATATCATTTCCATTTTGAAGACTTTTGTTATTAATATATATCAACTGAAGCAATATAATGGAGAACATCTTATTAACAGAGATTCTCCATGACTGTGTTATCATTATGTATTTTTCTTATGTTTCCCATACTTATTTCTTCTTATATTTGAATGAATATATCAGTTATTGAGCCTCAATATTGTGCTTACGTGAATGAATATGCTGATACAGTAAAGCATTTATTGTGGATGTTGGTAGAGCTGCTAATTTTTTTGAAAATTTGAGCCTATTTTGTCTGGTTACATGTTCAACATAAAAATGGAAACTATTTAGAACTAATAAAGTTAACAAATTTGCTTATTTGAATAATTGTGAGTTACATGCATTAATATTTCATTAACTTTTGTGTCTTCACGAACATATGTTGATACAAAATAAATGGAAGAAGCATCCAAGTAATTATCCTAATTTTTTCTGCCAACAATTCATACCAAAGATTGAACAATTTAAGGATATTGCAATAGGTAATTAAGGATATGATGACAATGATATATTCTTGTACTTGTATATTCGTGAACTTCATGCAAATTAAGATTGGTGTAAAAGGCCATCCCCACAAATTTTGTTTGGTCTATAATTATAATGGAAAATAAAAAAAGCTTGCTATGAGAATAAAATAGGTTTTCAATTGTTCAAGTACAACATAATATTACTGAAGCATTTCAAAGTTTAGGCCATAAGAATCATCCTTTTTTAAACATGGATTGCAAATAATTCTAAAAATTTAGAAGTCTTGGTCATTAACATTATTGTCTACTACAATGTCATCCAGTGTATCATTGTCAATGTTCATATGTTCTTTCAAGTATTTAATATCATCATCATCCTTATCTTGACCCGCATCATCTTCATCATCATTGAAATTTGATTGTAGACCATCTATATTGTTACCGAATGTATTTGGATCATCATTTTCTATACCATCCATATTGTTGTCTTCCATAACATCATCTAAATTTTGATTTTTGTCTTCTTGTGTCTAAACATAACCATCTTCAACATCATCATGGATGTCAATTTCTTCGATGTTCTCTAATCCCTCTCTCTCATTTTGTTGGCCATCATTGTTTTGCTCAGTATCCACTAATGCATCATCAATACATGCCTTAATCTTGCATCATAATGTATGACAAATATCCATTTCAGGTCCAAAATATCTTCATAGAAAAATACCTGCACATGAATGACAAACATATATTAGAAATTATATAAATTTTATTAACATATATACATCAATTGAATAATGGAACATTATTTTATAAACTACCTTTTTTATACAATAATTGCTATAGAACACAATTTTGACAACATAGTTTATAAAACATCAGTCGTGCACTCATTTATTATTCTTTGGTTTTCTGCCCTTAAGAACATCCTTAGGGAGACCTTGTTCTTCCCTCTTCTTTCATGCAAGAGTGTGTTTTAAGAAGGGGAAATCAATCAATAACTCATCCCAAATGGTAAGGTCCATAATAGCCTCAACCATTATCAATCTATCAACCTCTCTTTCCATATCTCCATCTTTATCATTTATAACCTCAACAAATTGACAATTCGGTCTTACAGTAGAGCCCCTTCCCTTACTACTATTTATAAATCTTGCAATATTTTTGTTTGTGTATGCACATCCATCTATATACATAAGATGACCTCTATTCATTTATTTTCCACTTTCCAATTGGAGACGATGTGTATACATATTCAAATTTAGACCATATGCTGACATGCTAGGCTTATATTCTACTAGCCTTCTCCATTCACCACTATAATATGATGGACCATAATATGACATTAATCTCCTAGTGGTTTGTTCTGAATTGTTTCTATGTTTGGATCCCACATGTACATTTTGGACAATAAAGAGGCCTAGATTCACTCCATGAATATTGGAGAGTTGTATCATGTAGTTGTATCCCCAAAATTGAAACACCTCATACACTCTAGGTAGTTGTTGATCACTAGGCCAAGCACAGTATAGTCGATGATCAAATGTATCTTTGTAAATTGATCTCAAACTCAAGGGAAAGTCATCATCTCCATCACATTCATTCTCACAGGGTATGTAGTCCACCTTCCCCTTGTCTTTAAGCAAATTATGCATCTTCACACCGGTTATTGTTTTGTTACTTGTTTTTGTCAATTCCTCATCTTTCGAGCTGGTATATTGGCACATATTTTTGTTAGATGTATCATCTGATAAATGATCATTTCCCTCTAGACTAGAAGTTGGTGATCCAAGAAACTTTAAACCAAGAACTTTATCCTACTGCAACTATCCATTAAGAAAATATTAGTTATTTAAATAATATAAAACAATGTTTAAATGAAGCATACATGTTATTTATATCAAATTGGACAATTCCTCACCACAATTCCTATTGGATTTGAATCGATTGTAGGAGGCATACTACCGACTGGAAGCTCATCATATATGTAGTGTCATTGTACAATCACTTGTTTGATTTGTTTCTTTCCATGACATACAAAACATCCACAAAAAACAATTTTATCAAAGTATCATCCCATGTACTATAGTCCTGATCTACCTCTTCTTCAGTGAAATCATTTGTTGTGTCTATAGTGTCCATTTTCATATCCTCTTCCACCACTGTTGTCTACGTGATTTAAAAGTTTTAGGTCCACGTCCACGTACGTATCTTGTTCTTTTGCTAGTTGAGAGCTTAGGCTTTGCATTTGCTCCAATCTCCATCTAAAATAATCAACAACATGCATTAATTTATGTCAAGATTGGATAATACATTATAAATTTCAATAATACTGTGAAAAAAGATGGACATATCACAAAATTCCATCAGATTATTTTTTCCTAAGTTAAGTCAAAATTTGAGTACCTGATGTCCCGCTTCATCCATTGTGTCCTCATTTGATATTAAATGATCTGTTTCCATGGCCTCATCTCGCCCCTATAATACACAACATAGTAAATAATGTTTAGTACACCAATTATATCATTTCAATGAATATTCTATCCAACACAAAACCTCACTTTAGTCATATATTTGACATATTGATATCGTGTTTTGGCTATCCTAATTTTTAAACTTTTCCCTTGATCATAGAATCACATTTAATCACCATTTTTGTGCATTTTCAACCAATAAGTTTGACCTCAGAGACCTCATGGACAAAAAATGACTTTATCTCCTCTATGTTGTAGCATTTGTGAATTCATAAACACCTTCCTCCTTTGGTTGAGGTTGCTTTCTCTTCTTACCTCTATTGTATTTGTAGATTCTGTTGTCTCATCTATTTCCACCTACTTTTGTCTCAACGATTTAGTATTTCTACACCGTCAACATCGTCTCTCCATGGCCTCCTCTATGAATAATTTTTTTTCCACAGAAGCTTTCACCGCACTTCCGCCGAGAAGGAAAAATCAACTTGCAAGACCGCGGTAAAAACCACTCTACTGCAACGAGTTGATGAAGGAGCCACAAGACAACATGGTCATCACACTACCACACACCAATGGTAGAATACTTGTGGGACAACGAGAGTCATCACAACACCGCTAGGAACAAAAGGAAGAATTGAGTTCCACCACATAAGCTTTCACTACAATACCACAGAGAAGGATGACACACCTTGCGAGACCACGGTAAAAACCGCTCTACCGCACCGAGCTAATGAAGGAGCCACAAGACAACGGTGGTCACAAAAACAAGACAAGAGTTGGATTTATTTCCAACACTATGGATCTTATGATACACAACAATGAAAATAGTCACTACACAACAATGATAGGTGCTAAATTAGGTGCACTTGACGCCGCCTTATACATCCCAAATAGATTACATTTACGGCCGAGAGTCAGCGCTAAAGTTGGCGTTAACTAATGCTGAATAAAGTGTCGAATAATGAATCAAAATAAAAAATTTAAAACTTTCCCACATGAAGGAAGAAATCAAGTGACAGAAAAAGAGAAAAATTTCGTACGAAGGAAGAGAGCAGGGTGCTACTAGCAACTGATGAGAAATTTGATTTAGTTTGTGACACGTCGCATGAAGAAAGATAGCAGGGTGCTACCAGCAACTGATGATAAATTTGATTTAGTTTGAGACACCATAGGTAAGTTAAAAAAAAGAAATTCTTGGTTGAATTTTTGATTGTTTATTGCTCTTTGTATTGCATTTGAATTAGTGATTGTTTATTGGTTTGTGGCCTAACTAGTCCAGGCAATCTCTAAATTGTCACATCATTATAAATTGTAAAACCTTTGAGAAACCAACAAATTTTTTTACCCTACCCATTTGAGCTTCGGCTCAAAATATTATAGCATGAAATGAGGATGGCTCTGTATTCTTTCCCTAACTTGGGTATAAAGAAAATAGTGAACTGCTTGGAAAATCTGGGAATTGGGTCAGTCACTGCTGAGCAACTGCTGAAAATAAACGCAAAAACCACTTGGTTTTGCCTAGCCATGCCATAGTCACCGATGCCATGAAAAATCTGCACAAGATTGCATTATGAATGAGTTTTCATGATAAGGTTATCAACACTAAACAAACCGAGCGAACACATTTTCCCTAGGTTATCAACACTAAGAAAACCCAACCAACATATTTTCCCACAAAACAAAACTTTCATACCACAAACTGGACGAAAACTTTCATACCTGACAGTGTGTACTTCATTTGCCTCCATAGATTGGATGAAAATAATTTTCCCTAGGTCACCTCAAAATTTCAAGCAATGGAGGGAAGCAAGCATTGTTAGAAAACTCTGGCCACAATGAGGTAATTCATTGTCAATTTATAGATTTGTAAATTTTTCTATTGTTTCTTTGAATTTTACTTTTTAGTTTTTTATTTCTAAATTTAAAAGAAGAAATATAATTTTAATATATATATATATATAGGGACATGAGATTGACAAAGATAAAGACGAATTGGCTTCCATATTGGGGGTAGAGGCGATGAACAAATTGGCTAATGTGGACTGGACAACACTTGTTAGATACATAGAATTTTTTTTGGTAACACCCCTCAAACATTGCAAACAAATCAACTATGTCAAAGGGAATCAATTGATTCCCCAACTAGTCCTGGATCTTGCAAAAGGTCCAGGAGGAAATCAGTGATAGTAAACTCTAAGAATAATGAATAGGGATCAGAGACTTCCACTCCTGGGACACAAACTTCTTCCACCACGCCATGTTTTCAATCTTGCATTGGTAGCTACAATACAAATATAGAATATGAGGTGGTTTCAAGGGAAGTCTGAATGACGGATGCTCGGAAAACATTTATGAATAGGTTGAAGGATCATTCCTTCAACGGTTCAAAGACCATCTACATTTTCCATTCTCAAAGATACCCATGCACCTGACATGGAGAATGAATTTGGCATAGGTTGGTCTGTAAAGAAGATGAAGCTATGAATGTCTCAAAACTGCAAGATATTTCGGTGCAACCAAACAAAGAAGATAAAAAAAATCCCTCCTAAGCTAAGGTAGAAAAAAAGGCCAATTGACGTAAGTGTGAAAGTATGGAAAGAGCTTGTAAAAGCATATGAGAAGTCTAATGCACAAAGGAAGTCCGATGAGGAGAGTACGTAGGTATTTGAATTTTCTCATAAGATTATATCTAATTTATTAAACGATATTTAAACTTTATTTGTGCATAGTTAAATTAAATTAGTATATGTTTAAGGACAAGGCCTCCAAGGCTAGGCTTGCAAAAATTTATGCCACGCATCGCAGTGGCCAGAAAGGTTTACAGGCCTTGATCTGTACAATTGTAAGTATATTTAATATGTTAAATGATATATATTTTTTATTTCCCTAGAAAAAGTAAATCATTGCATATTAATTAGTTTAAGTAGTCCATGTTCCATATTTTGACAGGAGGAGAAATATGGCCACCATCCAAAGCAATGTGAAAATAATGTTACAAAACAAAAAGTGGAACAATTTTGTAATCTGGATGGAGAACGAGGTATCAATAGTTGAGTTTCAATAACTTAGTTGGATATTGTTGTGTTAATATGTCAATTTGCATCTCTTGTGTTGAGTTTTTTATTGATGCATAGGATGAGTAAATAGAGCTCAAATATTATGATTACAAGATGACCATTTATGTGCATGCATAAATAGTAGAAGGATGTAGATGAACTCAATTCATCTGACTTTATGCCTCTTGGCAGGCATTCCTCTTGAATCTCTAATATCAGGTGCTCGAGACTTCCCTATAGCTTTTACCATTCGTTGCCACTTTTCCTCTTCATTGTTAGACTCGTCTCCTTTTTCCTTATCTGCATTTTTGGCTTCGACTTCTAATTCATCCCATGTTTTTCCATCCTCCTCTTCATAGTCTTCTTCTTCATCATCCTCCTTTGACTCCACAAGAGATTCATCTTCTGAACCTTCCTCATTTGATTCTGATTCCTCTTCTACATCAGAGGGTTCATATCCTTGATCTGACTCTTTTGAATTATCAAAATCAAAATCACTAGCTTCCATATTCAAAAATTCCCAGCCAACATCTTCAATAAATTTATCTCGATCATCAGTAATAGTCTTCAAAATTGGTTGCCACTTCAAGTTCATTCTGCTTTCATAATACTTTATATCCATGGAGTTCAACCATTCCTTGATGCCATCAAGCGGAAATTGAGGAATGGCGTACATATGAAGTACAACCCACTTGAAGTCTTTGAAAACAATAGTTATATCAAATGCCTTTTGCCAATGTCCTACTCTCTCACTTGGTTAACAATCTCAATCTCACTAATAGTGATTACTAAGAAAGGTAATTCCACCAACTCTACCAAACAGTTTATTGTAGGAACAATAAAAGTAGAGGCTTTGAAAGGAACTCCATGAAAACCAAGCTCTCTAAATGTTATATCAAAATCTAGTTCAAAATATTTTAGATGAGGCTGCTCCCATAGCTCTCTTGTTGGCTTAACAAATCCTCGAAATTCTGCATTGATATTTTTTTACTATCCCTCTCTTGCTCTTCTTCCTCAATTTCATTAGGATCATACGTTGACCTTCTTGCCCCTCCTAAAGTTTGGACCTCATCCATTACCTCCACATAAAAAATACATCCTTGGTCTTCTTGGTTCCCACACCATGATATGGTTATGCAAATTAAAATGAAGCAAAGTAATCATCTCCTTCTCCACTATTTGTTTGGAAGAATGCATGCTGAATGTTTTGATACATAATATTAGCTCTCTCTTCTACTCTCATGGTTGAATAACCAGAATTCATTATGGTGGGCCTCCAGAGTTCTAGTCATCTTTCTTCCTCTTCCACCAAATATTGGCCTGATCCACATGTCTGCCAACATAATTGCCTTTGTTTTTGAAAGCTGAAGTTTCTCCTGAGTCACCAGTGTAGCTCTCTCTGCCTTTTCAGACTCTTTCATTGCTACAGGAAATTAGCGCCTAATTGATTAACAATCTCAATCTCACTAATAGTGATTACTAAGAAAGGTAATTCCACCAACTCTACCAAATAGTTTACCGTAGGAAGAATAAAAGCAGAGGCTTCAAAAGGAACTCCATGAAAACCAATCTCTCTAAATGGTACATCAAACTCTAGTTCAAAATATTTTAGATGAGGCTGCTCCCATAGCTCTCTTACTCGCTTGACAAATCCTTGAAATTATGCATTGATTTTATTTTTGTTGTCACTCTCTTGTTGTTCTTCCTCAATTTCATCAAGATCATACATTGACCTTCTTGCCCCTCCTAAAGTTTGGACCACATCCATTACCTCTACATAAAACTTGAAATCCTTGGTCTTCTTGGTTCCCACACCATGGTATGGTTATGCAAATGAAAATGAAGCAAAGTAATCATCTTTCTTCCTCTTCAATGAAAACCAAGCTCTCTAAATGCTATATCAAACTCTAGTTCAAAATATTTTAGATGAGGCTGCTCCCATAACTCTCTTACTCGCTTGACAAATCCTTGAAACTCTACATTGATTTTATTTTTCCTATCCCTCTCTTGCTGTTCTTCCTCAATTTAATCAGGATCATACATTGACCTTCCTTCCCCTCCTAAAGTTTGGACCACATCCATTACCTCCACATAAAACTGGACATCCTTGATCTTCTTGGTTCCCACGCCATGATATGGTTATGAAAATGAAAATGAAGCAAAGTAATCATCTCCTTCTCTGCTGGCTGGAAGAATGCATGCTTAATATTTTGATACATGATATCCGCTCTCTCTTTTTCTCTCATGGTTGAATACTGAAATCCAGTATGGGGACACTCCAGAGTTCCAGTCATCTTTCTTCCTCTTCCACCAAATGCTGGCTTGATCCACACGTCTACTAGCCTAATTTCCTTTGCTTTTGAAAGCTAAAGTTTCTCCTAAGTCACCAATGTAGCTCTCTCTAGGCCTTTTCAGACTCTTTCATTGCTATAGATCATCTTTGGGATTTAATCATTTGTACCACATGGTTGATGTGCTCTGAATCCTTGCATCTAAGGAAAAATTCCTTAACATAAATACTGTTAGGGAATTTAAATGTTGCCATTATAGTTGGCATTAAAGTCGATACTTGCAACATTGAAAATTATCCTTATCTAAGAATTCCCTCCATCTTGTTAATTGGCTTGTAACACTCTTGATGGTCGTTACATGAAATCTGATTCTGATTCCTCTTCTATATCAGAGGGTTCGTATTGTTGATCTAACTCTTTTGAATTATCAGAATCAGAATCACTAGCTTCCATATTCAAAAATTCCTAGCCAACATCTTCAATAAATTTATTTGGATCATCAGTAATAGTCTTCAAAATTGGCCACCAATTCAAGTTCATTTTGCTTTCATAATACTTTATATCCATGGAGTTCAACCATTCCTTGATGCCATCAAGCGAAGATTCAGGAATGGCGTACATGCGGAGTACATCTTTCTTCCTCTTCCACCAAATGTTGGTTTGATCCATAAGTCTTCCAGCCTAATTGGCTTTGTTTTTGAAAGCTAAAGATTATCCACACTCACCAGTATTAGCTGTAACTTTTTTGAAATTTAATTATGGTATGTGCACTTTGATATGATGCAATATGATTATGGTTTCATCTCATATGTTGTAATATTAGATATGTAATAGAAAAATAAATTATTGAATGAAATAAATAATAAATTTTGATTATAAATGTTTTTTTTTTGCAGAACACAGGTCTTCCAGAAGTTCAAGATGATCCTCAACATGATATAGATCCACAAAATATTGGTTCTCTCGGTACAGATCACATGGCAGAGGATTTTGATGATGCAAATATGGAAGACACCAAGGCCGATGACAATGTTGATGATGATGATGATGATCACGATGGTGATGATGATGATGAGACAGTTGGTGGTAGTAACCAATGACATTCATGATTATATAGATTGCATCATGGATCATTTTTGATATATCGTTATGATGACTCTTTTCATTGTTACTATCATATGTATCATTTTCACGACCTATAGTACTATATTATTGAGTTGTATCATATTGACATGTATCATTTTCACTATATCATTTCAACATGTATCATCTTTACTTGTATCAATTTGAGTTACATAATTTATCAATTTTGTTTATATCATTTGTACATGTATCATTTTGACATGTTTTTGATGCACTGGCATATTTGACTTTCACTTGTTTTAGTTATATATGACGATGATCTTATCAGTATTGACTTGTCAATTTATATATATTAAAGGCGGTCGATGATTTTTGGATGGATATTTATTACGTATGATGATTTTAATTTACTGCTCAGGATGGATGTTGTCAAATTCAATTAAATTATAGATATTTGACTCGCTTGTTTTAATTATAGATGATGACCATGTTACAATAATAGTTCAGGTGGTGATGAAAGGTAAAATTAATCCTTGGCACCTCCAAAATGTAATTGAACAAATCAAAGAAGTGTTAAGCTCTTTTGGTTGGTAATGACATTGAACAATAGATGCTCTTTTTTATCTTTACAAGTAGCAAAAAAATTTCATGTTACTAACCCAAAAAAAATAATTATCTTGTTATTTATTCATATAAGAAATAATTAAATTACTTACTCTATAATCATATGATTTGTTTAAGAGGCACGATATATTTAACTAATTAAATTAATAAATGGAAGCAAAACAAGAAGAATTTTTAGAAGCAAGAAAGGAAGCAACAATGGAAGCTAAACTAGAAACAAACCAGAAGCAATATTGGAAGAAAAATTGGAAGCAAAACCGGAAGTAAACCTAGATGCAAAACTGGAAGCAAATCTAGAAGCAAACCTGGAAGAAAAATCAGAAGCAAAATTGGAAGCAAAACTGGAAGAAAACATGGAAGCAAAAGTTGAAGCAAAACTGGAAGCAAAATTGGAAGCAAACTCGAAAGCAAAACTGAAAGAAAAATCGGAAGCAAAAGTGGAAGCAAAATCGGAAGAAAAATTGGAAGCAAATCCGGAAGCAAAATCAGAAGTAAAAGTGGAAGAAAAAATGGAAGAACAATTGGAAGCAAACTTGGAAGAAAAACCGGAAGCAAAACTAGAAGAAAAAATGGGAGTGGACATAGAAGAAAAACCAGAAGCTGAATTGGGTGCCAATTTCGGCATTATTTATGGCATTTTTTTAGGTGGCTGAAGAGGCGCTAGTTCTTGGCACTATTTTGGGTGCTAACATGGACGTTGTGATTTCTCGATGCTAACTACGACACGAAGTCTAGCACACAAGTTGATGCCCAAGTCAGTGCCGAGAAGACCATGCCTGTTTGCACCGAGTTTAGAGCTAGCCAAATCACCCAATTCATGGACTGAAATACACTAAAATTTGGTGTTATTTTAGGCGCTATTTTCCTATTCTGCTGTAGTGGCATTGACAGCCCATTGCACAATCTCCACCTGAGCCTCCTTGTAGGCCATCCTTAGATTCACGCTCGACTCAAACAGTTGGGCATGTGACCCCATTGAAACTGGTCAATAGGCATTGAGGACGACCCCTGGACTAGCATGGTAGGGTCCACCTCTGATATGCACTAAGCTATGAGCCAAATCCATCCTTGTGTGTCCACTGCAACCATAGAGAGAATGCAACCATCAGTACCATAAGATATATACATATCCATATTTATCAAAATGTCAAATATATATACATGAGATGGAAAATGAAAGCATCAAAATGAAATGACATAATCTAACTACTATACCTAGGTCCCTTGGCTACTACTGTGGGTCAGGAGGTGGAGCAATGTTGGTACCCACATTTCTTGCATTTGGTGTTGCTCCCATGCTACTAGAGCCATCACAGGGTCAATGACTAGATGTGGTGCCGCAACTAAGACTAGAACTATGGGTGGAGGAGAGGACATCCTCCGTTGTCGCCTCAACCTTGCCTCTATTGCTTCAGCCTCCTCCTCACTCTCCTGCTATTGCTTCTCACCACCTTGGTTTACATGCCTCCACCTCTACCCTGGTGGTGCGTCACCCTGAAGTCTGGGATCCCCCGGGGCATCCACTAGAAAGATAGGTGTAGGTCCATTTGCCTACCACTAGGCTAAGTAGCCTCTCACCACCCCAATGTCATCGACTAACTAAATCTCCGATAGGTCATGGTTGTCGACATCATCATCAAGAAGGAAAACATCAGTGATGGTGGGTAGTTGATGATCACCCAGCTGCATGACACTCCTTATGACCCATGCATATGATGGGACCATGGAGGGATGGTCTGGATGCGACTGTGTTGCTGCATAACTCTAATCTAGTAATATGGAATAATATCAGTGCAACCAAGGAGAAAATAGTCATGCTATAGGTTCCTAAGGAACTTTCCATAATCCACCCATCAAAATAATCGGTTGGGCCACCACCTAACTTGGTTAGATCACAACGTGTCAAACTGCAGCCGCTAGAACTACAAGTCTCTGTGCCTCCACTATCTGATAAGCTCATGCCAATGAGCCATGGGCACTAAATAATATTACACCTGGGGATATCCATCTGGTGGTGTACATGTAATATGGGCAAAGGCCCACACCTGTAGTAGGGTGCATGTAGTCAGGCCCTAGAACTCATAGTGCATGTACCTACCCAGGTGTATGAGCATGTTGTTCCCCCATGTGTACACTATCTGAAGCTCCTCCATCTCTTGAATAGTATGCACGAGGCCCTTGTACAGGTGAGATCCTCGTGCATCTATTGTGAGCTGAGTGGCCATAGTGATAACCAAAACCTGTCGTAACAAGGGCACTACAACACTACCCTACTCAAACTGTGTGTGTAGATTCTAGCCAGTCCCATCATCACCGCCAGTGCAACCTGAGCAGTACTAAACCCCCTCTGACCACTCTCGAGAAGAATGTGTATCATCAATAATGACTCTCTACCCATGGATCAGAAGGTCGAGGATGCAATAGACATCCTCTAGTGTGATGGTCATCTCGCCCGTTGGGAGGTGGAAAGTTGAGGTGGTAGAGTCTCATCGCTCCATAAGCGCCATCAACATCTGGTCATGGTAGAGCACCTCTAGTATCTAATAAATATGCTAGAGACTGAATCATCACATAAATATCTTCTCTTCTTCAGACAAGAATTAGTATTGATCTTGGATAAGGTGTAGCACCCACCTACCGAGATGTTCCCTCATCTTCGGGTAATCTTACAAAAATGAAAAGAACCTAAGTTAGAACATCTGATGTACACAAAATTCTATAAAAATGTACTAAGTGGAGCCTTAGAGACATAGGCATATTGCATAGATGTATGTGCACTACGAATGCATTTGAGGCTTGCCATTAAAGCTATTGAGACGCTAGTGCATGTGAGGGTCTCTAGTGCGCTAGCAGGATGCCAATACATGAGGAGGATGTAGGTGCGAAAAAGGGATGCCTACATTCTGACTTTTTTAAAAACCTAGTTAAAATCTTAAAAAAATGCATTAACATGAGGTTTGAGGACTCATTTGGTCAACCTTGATGCGCTCATGCACATCCTCTCGCAACTAGTCCAACCTAGGCTATAGATAGTCTCATCTACGTGACATTTTGTGACTTTTCTCTCACAAAAGTCAACAAACTCTCATAGTGAATAGTGAGAATGACCCTTCTCAAGGCCCACTAAAGTATATATAAGCCCCCTAGGGCCCCTTTCCTCGATGATCATGGTCCCTCCATTTCTCCTGCCTTTCCCCCACTGGACTAGGGGAAAAACTAGTAGGGGGAATTCAATCACTTCTTTATCGAAATTTTCTTCCGAACCACTAAAATTTTTCTTGATCACTCTTCTTGTCTTAGTAGCTTCTTCTAATTTTTTAGCTAACTTAAAATTTGAGTCTGGCAAAATCAAAATTTTCACATGTTTTCACAACAAATGTTGTATATTTCACCGAGTTTGATTACTGGGGGCATCTTCAATACTTTCCAGCTCGATCTCTGCGGCCTCTACAATATTCGTTTTGGCACGCAAATCGGTAAAACAATCAAGTTTTGTGTTGGATTTCTCTTTCTACTTTAGTGTGGCCAATTTTTCCCAAAATCTAGCCCACTAAAGTGGGGGAAAAATGTAATGTTGCAAAATTCTACCCTAGGGGCAATTTCACATTTTCACACTTTGCCTTGCATTTATTGCACTTAGGAACATTTATGATAAGAGCCTTATGGATCATAATTTTGTGATTATAACTCCATGAGATCCAATGATGAAGTGATAATAGTTTACTAACTCGTTTCCCAAAAACTGATGTGTTGCATGCCTGTGTGGCATGTGGATGTCTGTGCGACATGCTAGCATCTTAGCAATTTTTTGAGTTTGAAATGAGGTATCTCAAAATATTGACTCATGACACATGTCCCTATAGTCAGATTTCTAAGTGTAATGGATCCTTCTTCCCTTGCATGGAACAAAACTCCCCTTTTTGCCCTCATTTTGGGGGTTCTCTCTCATTCTAGCACTTGAATTCTCCAATCTCACTCTTTTCTCTACTCTTCCTTCTTGCAACATCACTTCTATGAGAGAAGCTCTACCGGATTGAAGTCCCTCTAATAGCCAAATATCTCTTCCAAGCATTCACTAGTGTATTTGTGCATTCAAGAGGGGATCGAGGACTGTTGGTAACACTCGCTTGATCTTATCTATTTACGAATAGATTACTTTTCTAAATTTCTATTTCATGGTGCGAATTCTCCTCCTTAAGCAGGGATTGTTTTCACCACTATTACTTGTTCACTTTGTTTACTCTTTCTATCTATCTGGTTGTCCATGGAGGTGGGAACACCAAAATGGGGGTTTGACTGTGGCAAGCCCCGAAACAAACCCAACATTTTTCCTCGTTTATCTTGTATGCAATTTTTTGGAGTGGAGCTTGGAGAAGGGTTTCAACTGCTCGCCCATTTGTAAGTTCTCTCTTGGCTCTTCTTTGTGCTTTACATAGTTTCTTGGTTTTTGATTATTTGTTTTATTGAATAGACCTCAGATCTGTGTAAGCCAGTAGGATTTTATCTTTTTTGTCCTTGAGGTTTGAGTTCTTTATTTGCCTTAGATGCCAGTGTGTCCTTTGGACTCTAGTGTGCCACACTGTAGTCCTTTGGCCGAGAGTTATCCCTTCTGATGCAAAAATCTTGAAACTCGACTCTCTTGTATTCAAAAGCAGTCTTTTGGAATAATTAGTTTGTATATAATCGTCTTTGCAATTTATTCATTCAGTAACATTTGAGGTGGTCAAGGGTAGTTTTCTCCCTAGGATTCCCTTGAGAATGAAGAGGCTCATGAGCAGCGAATCCCCCTTATCTCACACTAGCTATATCTATACTCTTTCCTATTCTTCTTTACTTTCTTTCAAATGAATTGAAACCATATATACCCTTCCTCAACTTCTCATGCAATTTGCATCATCTTGAAAGTGGGACAAATATGAAAACCAAATGAAATATATCACCGATTAAAAATAAAAACTTATTCTAACAATGGAGAATCTCCATGTGGTACAACACACATCTCTCTAATAATTATCATTTTTAAAAAATATTTACCCATGGGATAAGCCCAAAACAACCCACTACAAATTAAAACAACACATTATCAACCTATATGCACTCCTCAATCTATGTTACAAAATTTTACTTATCCAATCAATCTTAGCCATCACCAAAAATAAAAAAGCCTAAAAAAAACTACTACCATAATTGTAGGATCTAATTCCTTAATGCAATGAAATTCTCTAACTTATTTTATCATAGATTATTAACCATAGATGTACTAATACACAAACTATCAAACTAAACCACAATTTCCACTTTCTTATATATGATGCCACAATTCCACAATATCTAGGGATTCATGTACATTAATAATCTAAGGATATCTCCAACTATCCAAACCTTAATTGGAAACCACTAGTGAGTTGGAGATGCTAATACAATTGAATGCTAGAAAAAAAGTATGCTAATTGAATGCATGTAGGACTATGAAAATTAAAACGACTATTTAGAATTATGGAAAATAAAAATAGTGGAAATAGATGCAGTTGGAAGAAGATGTAGTCTATATGAAAGTTCTTGGAAATTTAATTCTACACTTGTTTGTGAATTTACCTATCTGAGCAAAGAACATGTGGCCACTGTAGTTAAAGTTTCCTAGAAGACTACATTGCCTATTCCTGACAACCATTGGGAAGGAAATGCTTAGGGAGAAGACAAAGACTTGATATTTTATACAAAGTCCAACAATAATTTATCTTGGGTCACTAGAGATGCCCACCTATTAGTGACAAATAAAATATGCAAAACCGATAATAAACTTGAGGGGTATAAAATGGATGCATTGGAAACAATAAGAGTGAATTGGAAGGTTAGAACAATTTCACTTAGGATATTAAATAATGGTGTATTGAATCTAGAATAGATGATTTTAGACACCATGAGGAGGAAAAATGAGATTTTTTATGTTTTGACCTATTTTTTAACCATGAAAACCTCTTAAATTTGTAAATAAGTATAAAATAGTGAAAAATTAGATCAAATGACAAATTTCGAGCAACAATTTGTCACTTGCTAAAATACTAATATTTTGACATGGATGACTTGGAAAGCTCTCGTGGACATTTCTTTATTAATCTAGGATGAAAATACATTAATTTAAGGTCTGAAATTGATAAGTGACAACCTACTAGGCTACCTTGTCTAGTTTTAGAGGGCAACAAAGAAAACTTGTCTTTAAAAGACAAGAAGATATTTTTGAGCATCTGAAATAAAAAATTTAAGGGCCTATTTTATTCTACATTTTATTTAGAATTTCATTGATTCTTTCAAAACTAACATGTAAGGTCATAGACTTCATAATTGGGATCCTACATAAATAAGGGGTAACAGGGGGGTTTGCCTTAGTTAGGCCCCTTGCGGGTTTTCAAAAATGAACTCACTTAATAAAGCTAATAAAAGTAAGATAAAATATGAAATAAAACAAAGTCTGAATCACTCCATGGTCATTAAACTTTCAAGTTGAAGATTAAGGATTCATAAGAACACTATAAAGCAATTATGATGGAAAAAGGTTTCAGAAACACAATTATTTTTGGCTTAAAATGGGTTTTGGAGTCTTAAAGGTGACATGTGTGTGAATTGGAAACCTTTTTATAAAGAACATCTAATAGAGGTATGGTAGGGTTAGGTCTAATACCTTCAAAAGGTGGCAAAATGAAGCTCACACTCATAAAAGGTGGATGTGAAGCATGTCTAAACAAAAAATGACACTATGGTGGAAAAAGAGGGATGAAAGAGAAAGGTTAAGAAGATTGGTATTTTGAAGCACTAAGGTGGTGATGAAGGGTTTAAAGGAAAACACTTGGTGAAGGATTCAAACTATGGGCATTTCATGCAAATAGATAATAGGGAAAAATGCCAATAAATGGTATGGGAAATGCTAATAAATGGTAAGGGAAATAAAGGGTGAAGGATTGGAAATGTGTTGAGATAAGGTAGAAAGATATCCCTACATGTACTATAGAAAATACTTTCATTCTCATCAAATATAAAAAAAATGCTTAATTAGCTTAAAATCATGGAAATTAGCTACCTAGTTCTGCTAAATTAGTTGCAGTAATGTCATAGAGCAAGATAAAAATTATCAAGGACCTAGAGATTGAAGCTAACTTTGTCTAGGGGTTTTTGAAATATTATACTGTTAAAAAATTATCATGTTGATCAAACTATTTCCTACATAACCCAATGAGAGAAAAATCTGCATACTTACAAAACAACTATAATATACAAATTACACATATCAAAATATTAGACAAGATATATACCATGAAAAAACTCTCATTAGGAAAACAAAAATGTCCAAAAGCATCCACACTCAATCTATTATTTACTAAAAAAATATTACAATACACTTGTAGAGGGGTAAAAGCACAAACCTATGTCACCCTTTTGGCCAAATAAATAGTTCTGAGTGAACTATTTTCAGTCAGAACTATTTCGGCTAAATAGGTTTCGGTCGAAACCATGTGGCGCATACATGGCACACAAGGTTTTAGTTGAATAAGTTTTGACTGAAACCAAATTTTTTTTTTTCCCTTCCGAACTTTGAATTTGGCTTTCAAAATTGGATTATTTTATATGTGGGGTTTCTATCGGAGGGGATTCGGCTGAATAGGATTCGACTGAATCCTATTCAGCCGAATATATCCACATGGTAGGTGACATGGCAACAAAGTCACCATTTTCTCAAATTTCCTGAAATTTTCAACTTCTATTGAATATTTCTTCAATCAATTTTTTTAAAAAATAAATAAAAATACCCTTTTGTAGAGCTCACAATGTTGAATCCAAATATATATATATATATATATATATATATATATTTTGATTAGTTTTAGTATATAAATATTTTAAAATATTACAAGTAGGTTGTTCAAAGTCAAAAAGAGGCTCAATTGAAATTAAATAAAAAAAGGTAAATCATCATAGAACAAATTGGAAAATATATGATGCCCTAGAGGAGACAATCCTCTTCAAAAGGGTATATTTTGTTTTTTGAAAATGAAAAAAAAAAAATAGTTAACGTGAATTGAAAACTATCAAATTCGGGTTAATTTGACTTCAAAATATTATTACGAGAAAAATATGCATCAAAATTTCAAAAAAAAAAATTCATGCCCTAGATATTGAAGTCGACTAGCTAGGAAAAAAAAATCAGGAGAAAATGATTTTTTTGTCTATTTGTTTCTTAACGTGAACTGAACGTCACTTTTTCTTGAAATTTTCAGCATAATGAAATCTGCTTTTAAATTGATAAAAGAATATTATTTTTTAAATTTTTTTTTTTGAAAAATTATAGGAATAAAGTTCAACAAAATTTCTACATTTTATTAGTTTATATCATTTTGAAATTCAAAACATAAATACCA
The DNA here is from genome assembly GCA_007115665.2 of Sequoiadendron giganteum. Classification (NCBI taxonomy): domain Eukaryota; kingdom Viridiplantae; phylum Streptophyta; class Pinopsida; order Cupressales; family Cupressaceae; genus Sequoiadendron; species Sequoiadendron giganteum. Next base: position 44,917,964 of record CM021103.1, on the reverse strand, counting down.
CTTTTATGTGGTTGAAGTTGAGAACTTTTTCTCATGTTGGCCAATTCCTTTATAAAGTGTGACATAGGTTTGAACTTTTACCCAGAGTCTCCATGAATACTTCTAAAAAATCAATCTCCTCCAATGCATCCCCCCTATGTCCTAGCATAATGAGTAACAATGCAACCATACATCATATTTCATACTTCACATATGCACTCTTTAGGAGAGAAACATACAAATAATGATCAACCTCAACCACAAAACTCGTGCTTGCTTTTATAGATTCAAGCTCACACTTATACAATGTAGTATTGGAAAAATCATGTCCCCAAACCATTGACCCCAAGATTAACTTTTTGATACTAAATTTTTTCAATATTATTTTTTCAATGCGCAACTCACACATAAAATATCTAACTAATGCTACAATACAACTTTACAATTAGACCCGAATAAATATTTAATGTGGCTAAACACATCTTGAAAGATGCAACACAAGTAACTATTTATTTTACATAATTAAAATAATTTCTTTGTTGTGCAATGTGTACACCCTTTTCCTAACATATAGTAATATTTTTCATGAGCGAAAATGACAAAAAATTGATAACCAATACCAAAATTATTTTTCTATGTTGAAATGAGGGAAAGGTGACATAGCTTTATAGAATTTATTTAGAATTTTGAGGATGAGAACTCAATAGTGGGAAGCCCCAATAATTAATTACCTTACATCCAATGATCTTTAAAGGAGTGTAAAAAGACAAGGTTAATCTATTTGTAGTTGAACTATGGGTGTTGTCTACAAATGAAAATCAAGCTAAATTTCTAAGGGGATCTTGGGTTGAAAGGCGACTATTTGGGGACATGTGTATACATTGATTATTTACCCATTAGATATATTAGGTGAGGTTTACACACTAGAAGGGGCTAGGAACAACAACTTAATGCTTAACTAGGGGGAAAGAGGCCAAGAACAAAGGGAAAACAATTAAATTAAGGCTTGGGACATAAGAAGGTGACAAAATTAAATGAAAAGAAGCACTTAGGGAGGCTAAACAAGGTTAGAAGAAGACAATGGAGAGGATACGAACATGAGTAGGTTATGTAAAAAGGGTCAAAAATGACATACAAACTACTCACATGAGCTAGGGAATAAAATGGAAACAAAAATGTAATAAAGATATACAATTTTTGTTATTACACTAGTAGAATTTTATTTTTAATAATAGTCTCATTTTGTGGACGATCTAATTAATTCATGAATATTTTAATAATTGAAATTCTACACTTAATTCTTAACTTGAATCCATTTCTCAAAAATTATAAAATCCTTTGATACATCTCATAAAGATAATGAGTTATTATTAAAAAAACACCCACATAAAATATCTCATATACAAATAATCAATTGTCCTTTAATTTTCTTAACAATATACTCTAAAATAAATTAAATACTATATACATGCAAATATATGCATGTAGATAATATGTATATAACATCTACATTAAATACCATACACAAATAATCAATTACCCTTTTACTTCACTGATTGACAATATACTCGAGTGGAATATAGGCTATATATACATGTCAAGCTTCTCACAACCAATCCTAGAAAATATCCCTCAAAAAGAAGTTTCCTCCTTGTAAGGAAAATGAATTCCAATGTTCAACTTGCTACTTCGCTAAAGCACAACTTTTTACAAATAGCTATCCTTGTTATTTAATTTTTCTTTAAGTCTAAGAATAAAGATCAACAAAACCCCATCATTATTTTAATACTTAGACGAGATGAATTCCCATTTTGCAGTATTATGATTACTTACGAGCACATTAAATCAACGAAGGCATAGTGTCTGTGATCACAATAGCCCAATGGAGACTTGAACTTTGGTGACCACCACAACAATACCACCACTTAACCATCACACTATGCAATGAACCTCTAATATAAAATAAATTTTAAATTATATATATTCAATTATTAATATAAAATAAATGTTAAACTATATATATTCAATGATTAATTATTATATAATTTTTTTTATACAATTAAAATATAAATATCAAATAAGTTATATTCAAAATAATAAAACTACATATTTTTCATTATGAGATTTAAATTTAAATGTCTATTATAATAATTAAGAATATCTCATTTTATCAATTCATAAATAATATTAAAATTGAAATAATTAAAAAAATCTCATTTTATCAATTAATAAATAATATTAAAATCGAAATAATTTAAAAAATTATAAATTTAAGTATAAATACAACACGTTTAAAAACTCTAATATAATTTATATTTTCTAATTCTCAATATAACTTCACAAATATCGATTAAAATATTAATTCATATTTCCCAAATATCATATAAAACTCACCCTAAGTAAAGTTCAGAATGTTTTCACTAATTTTAGGTAATTAGTAAGGTTAGAAGAAAGTCGTTGCGTTATAATTATTGCGCGACCATACATTGAATCTCAAAAACAAAAATCTAATTTGCATAATTCAATTCCTTTTGACCCAGATTTCATGACATTGTTTGTTAAAAGCGTTTTCCAATGAATGTTGG